>CM034152.1:700129536-700573499 GCA_019776745.2 Taxus chinensis
GAGAGTGACATGTGTCACCGGGAGTGAGGGGCGCGGGGAAATTTTGGGAAATTTTCCCAATAAAAAATCAAAAGGAAAAAGGTGAAGTTTGAGCCCGTGATTCCATCAACGAATTGGGAAGAGACATGTGGCAGCAAAGTGGTGGGGTGTGAGGAATTTTTGGGAGTTTTTCCCAAATTCAAAAAAGAGGAAAATTTTCAAGTTTCAGCCTTCCAACCCGATTTTTTGCCCTAAAATTTCCATTTTTGCCCTAAATCTTCAGAGGGGCATAACTTTCGATCCCGAGCTCGGATTTTCACATTCTTTATATCATTGGAAAAATGTTGAAATCCTCTACATGATGGAATATTCATATTTTATTTTTGATGGATATTTTTGGGATAAAAATGGAAAAACGTCTTTGGCATGCAAAAAACACATAAAACGACTCCCAACCACTAAAATTAATGAAGCATGGGCCTCTGTTTTGCTCTGTAAAGCAATGTACTTCGAAGTATGGGATTTTTTATGGAAACCCATAATTTTTCAGGCCCATTAGATGAATCTTGTAAGTGGTTGAAGTACCAAATAATTTTTTCCACGTTTTCTCCTTTCTTCCTGTGTGCATGTATACTTTGCTTAATGCTAAATCAAATGAAGCAAGAACTACCACCTAAAATAGTTCTACAATTTAGCTAAAACAAAGCATAAACACCATCATGATAAGAATTAAACAAGGGTTAGATGCTAGCATTCATAAATACAAACTTTGAAACTAACAATGCTAAATATCTAAAATCCTCTATTCTCTAACAACAAATAAATGAATGGACCTAAGTAAGCTCCATGGCTATCAAAATAGTTGTCCTTAATGTTCCAAGAACCTAGGAATGGGGGCTAATCAAAGTTGGGCTACAAGACCCTTTTGACACCTCCCATATGACCCAAGCACTTTAAGAAATTAAGGCTTAACTCTTCAAGATGATGAACTCTCAAAAGGGCAAGGTGCAAGCTCTTAGTCTCTTTGCTATATGCTTTGCATTTGCTCTCTAAGGAGTTTAGGTGTAAGTAAAAAGGTAGGTGGAGGGCTCTTTATATAGCCCAAAGGATAAAGGATTCAACACATTCTCATGAATGTGGGATAAAGGTAAAACATGATTAGGAATGGATAAGGTTGCTTTATTAAAGGTAACCTTACTTTAGAAGGGTTTAATACATGTTTAGCAAGTCATGGGAGTTGGGGGTATTTTAATTAATCAAAGGTGATTAACTAATAGGTAGATGTAAGCTTATAGAAATAATTAGAGGAATATTAGTACGATTTAGGCTATTATAAGGGGATTAAATCAATTAAATATTGATTTATTGGTTAAATGGAAGGGAAAGCTAATTAATTAATAATAATTAATTAGTCTAGGTAGAAGGGGTGATTTATTAACGGAAGGTCATTAATTAGGGTATTTGTTGGATAGGAAACTTAATTAATTAGCTTAGTGTAATTAATTAATGATGATATGAGGGAAAATGAGTGCTTTTGACGATATGTCGTTGATTTGCGAGAAAGGGGATAATTAGCACAATTTAAGTATTTAAATTGCTTGGGCGTAATTATAGGTGTCTACATTTGCCCCTCTTTGGGGTGGCGTAAGTGATGCCACTTCAAAGATAGTAGACAAAAGAGATTTTGAAGGGATAGAAGAAAAATTAGTAGGAGGGAGAGATGCCCCCTCGAGTGTCGATGGGGTGATGAAGGAAGCCGATCGACGATCGAAAAAGATGAGAAGTAGGCAGAAGAATGGGGATGAGGCAGGATGCCCCGAGGAGAGGGAGAATTAGGGGTGAATGGGAAGTGGTGTAGAAGAAATATGGATGAGGGGAGAGAAGAGCTTAACCTCTAGCCACTTATTTGTTTGGAACAAATTTGATGTCATCATATTGCCATAGGAACTACATCATCGGTCCTTATGAAAAATATAAGCATACGACAAAGGTAGAATGACATGAAAAGCCATACTACGAAAAATTGTCCATTGCTGAAAGTACCAACTCCACGCAACATACAATAATGCAATGCAATACGAGAAGGAAACAAGCTCATATAACAGGGAAAACAAGTACGAACGCACATATCCAACCCAACAACGGTCAAGACAGTTGTACAAATGTTTTGTTATCAGTGCTGAAGAGATCCACAAGTTTGTGATTGACGACAAGGGTTAAAAATGATGCCCCAAGCAAGGATACATGCAAGGGGAAATGAAAATGGACACGGGGTCCATGAAAAGCGTTTGTGCGCAACGAAACAGCACCAGGCAACCAAAAGTGCCCCAGAGTACAGACGAAGCAAGCAGCTAGCTTGTTGTGAATGGTTGTGAATCCGGTGATCCACGAGTCGTATTAATCGGGGAAGATGTGAGACAAACCAACAGGATATGGAGAAAATACCATGCGCAAGACACAAGTTTCAGTCGTAAGAAGCAAGTTACCATTTTGTAGGGTGTTTTACTTTTTAGGAATTTTTTGAAAAAATTTGCCTTGTTTTTAGATTTTTTTGATATATATATATATATATATATATATATTGTTTTTGTTGTTTTCTCGAAACAATGTTCTATTGTTTTTGTGTTTTTTCGAAACAATTTTCTATTGTTTTTGTGTTTTGTGAAACAATTTTCTATTGTTTTTGTGTTTTCTCAAAACAATGTTCTATTGTTTTTGTGTTTTCTCGAAACAATGTTCTATTGTTTTTGTGTTTTCTGAAACAATTTTCTATTGTTTTTGTGTTTTCTCAAAACAATGTTCTATTGTTTTTGTGTTTTCTTGAAACAATTTTCTATTGTTTTTGTGTTTAGTGAAACAATTTTCTATTGTTTTTGTGTTTTTCTCGAAACAATTTTATATTGTTTTTGTGGTTTTAACAGTTTTCCAAAGCTATGTGAAGGTAACCAAGAAAGCATGGATGCCCCCAGCGTTAGGTGGGGAATATACAAGGGTAGAAGCCACGCGCTTATGAACAAGAAGGTGAAGTCGTTGAGTTGCCCCCAACGTAAGATGGAGAAATAACGAAAGACCATGATCCCTTACAGACGAATAGAAGAAGGCAAAGCTGGATCAAGGCTGGACTAGATGGTGTGCACAAGGAAACTCGAAGGCAGAACCAGGTCCAGGACAAAGACAACTACCCTTCTAATACAGAATGCTTGTGAACAACGAATCCTCCCGAGGTGCCGAAAACTGGTTTTCACCCAAGGACTTGTCCAAAGTGCCACAATTGCGTGGTTTTCACTAGTGGACGACCTGTTTTCTCTTTTTCATTTTCTGAATTTTTTTTTATGTTTTCTGAAACATATTTGAATGTTTTTTTGATGATTTTTTCCTCTAACATATTTGAATGTTTTGGTTGATTTTAAAAGTTTTATGAAACTATGTATAGGAATATAAGGAAGCATGGATGCCCCCTAGCGATAGATGGGATGTACAAGGGCATAAGGCCACGTGCGTACCAGAAAGGTGAAGATGCAAAAAATTCCCCAACAATTAGGTGGGAGTATTCAAAGGTAAACTCTTCACAGATAGAAATGGGACCCAAGGCCATTATGGATAGGTTTAACATGATGGTGAACGTAAACCCATGAAGTGCTGGGAAGAAGCAAGGATGCCCTCAGCGTAAGTTGGCCTACAAGCACATGATAGAAAGGAAGGAGAAGATTATTTTTGTGGAAGGGGACAAAGGTGTTCGAAAACATGGCAAAAAAATTAATCTTATACACATGGATGTTCTGAACGAAGTAGAAGAATGATGTGAATGATATGAATGTAGCTTAGAAGCCTCGCGGATAAAGAAGTGATTAGCCAAAGGCATAAATCGTGAGATGAGATATGGACTAGAGTAAGAGTCTGAACAAGGTCCAAAAAAGACACTTGGTAACATACTAATCCTGTTTACTCATAGAGATCCAGTGTGTGCACGTGGATTTTATTACCTCTTGAAGTGAAGATTTAATAGACAACAAGTGAAGAGACCCTAGCCAATGTGTAGGAATGATTTATTTTGATAAGTGATTTTGTGAATGGAGGGTGAAAGGATAGCCATACATTGCTCCGCTGCCAGCCAAGCATCCATAGCCCCGACGGAGATGTATTTGATTCTAATCACAACATTGCTCTACTGCCAGTCAGGCGTCCATAGCCCTGATAGAGATTATTGGAAATACCCCAAGAGAGAGTTATATATTAATTTTCTTTT
Source organism: Taxus chinensis (assembly GCA_019776745.2). Taxonomy (NCBI): domain Eukaryota; kingdom Viridiplantae; phylum Streptophyta; class Pinopsida; order Cupressales; family Taxaceae; genus Taxus; species Taxus chinensis. Next base: position 700,133,762 of record CM034152.1, read on the forward strand.
GATTTGTAGCTTTTAGCTTTTGAGTTTTGTTTGATTCTTTTGCTTTCTGAAAACTTATTTCAGCTCTCTTGTTTGACAAGGGGTTAAGAACCACTGATGGCTTGATGGAAGGAGGTGGAAGTGATTGTGATGACGACATTGGCTAGTGTCAACAAATATGTCCAAAATTTCTTCGCAACAAGTTTATTAGATGTTTGAATGTGATAGGATCTCCATGAGGTCAGTCGTTCTTTAATTTACCAAGGTGATAAAAGACCAGGGGCAAACAGATACCATAGAGATAAATGTCACAAAATGCATGCAAATAAGCTAACCAAAATATCACCGAAGGGATGAAAATGGTAGGAAGACTTGCAGAAGAATAACAAGGAAGGGAAGAAAGAAATATCCATGTGTACGCAACACCTGATTGCAATGTTTGATCTTTGTACCTTTGATTTTTGTTTGTTTTTTTTTTAGATTTTTTTTTGATATATATATATATATATATATATTTTGAACCGTTGTTACTAACAAAGTCACTCTGTGTGATAGGATCCAACAACGATGTTTGCGACTTCCTTGATAAGGGAGACTAAGCGTGTTTGTTTATCAAGAGTCATGTTTTCCCCAATCTCGATAATCGTGGTGAGTTCACACTCAACAAAGGACTGTGATTTATCCTGAAACATGGATTTTGTATGTGGAAGCTTGAGTTCCCTATCCAGAGGTTTATGCACTTTACGCCATACTTGATGGTTATGTTGATGTGCGTTCTTGAATCGCGCTTGATTTACAACTTTGAGATTGTTCCAGTTGTTGGGGGATTTTGAGCTCTTGGAAGTTTTGACCTGAGCTTGATAATGAACCTGTTTGGGTTTCTTATAGGCTGACGCTTGAATTTTCTGACCTCGAGAAGGAGAAGAATGAAAAAATTTATGATTGATGATAGGAACGATAGGAATGGTAGTGGGCTTGCCACAACCATTGATAGAAGAAATATGTGATAGATGAAAAGGATACGGTCCAAGAATTGAAGAGGATGGGCTACCAGGAGGTGAGCCATGGATAGAAGGTGAAAGGCTACTAGGATGTGGCCCAAGAATAGAAGAAGAAGGGCTACTAGGACGTGACCCATAAATAGAAGATGAAGGGCTACTAGGATGTGGCCCAAGAATAGAAGAAGAAGGGCTACTAGGACGTGACCCATAGATGTAAGATGATGGACTACCGGGATGTGGCCCAAGAATAGAAGATGATGGACTACCCGGGGGTGATTCATACATAGAAGATAAGGAGCTAGTTAGATGTGCCCCAATAATCGAAGATAGTGGGCTACTCGAAAATGTCCCACAAATAGAAGAGGGAGGGCTACTAGAAGGTGACCCACACCTAGATGAAGATGAAGGGCTACTTGGCGCTGACCCCACAAGAGATTGTGATTCAGGAATTATGATAGATGAAGAGTAATTGGGTGATGAGAAGATAGGCCATGGATCTATGCAAGACCAAGGAGTTTCATCACATAATGAAGAATGTGAAGATGGAAGAATAAGAGGAGGATCAAGTTGCATGATCTGAGGCTCTTCCTCCATTTCTTGATAAAAGGAATAAACCCTTTCCTCACAATATGCAGATGCATTGAAGTCTAAAGAGAATCCTTTCTCGTAATCTTCTAAAGGAATATCTTCATGTGCCCCTATAAATGCCCTGATTGTTTCTTCATTCTGAAAGAGGTTAATCGGTATGATTTGTTGATCAACCATTAGGGGTTGATTGGAAGAAAGAGGTTCACTTGGTGTGGAAGAATTAGAAGACGTTTGATGATGATTGATAGAAGAAGATGAGATGAGAGATGAAGAAGATGTGTAGCTAGATCTCTTAGGAATAGAAGAAGGTGGTGTGGACCTACCTATACAATGGTATGCCGTATGTAAAATAGTAGGATTAAGTCCAGAGTCTGTAGATTGTGACGCATGGGTCAATTCAGATGTTTGTTTTGAAGGACTTTGAGTCACATGAATCTTCAAAGAAGGAAGATTCCATGGGGGTGATTTATGAAGAAGGTCCTGCAAAGAAGGGGAGGACTGTGATTCAAGCATCGTATTAGGTGAATGATGAAAAGGGTCCTGTGAAGAAAGAGAGGACCGCGACTCAAGAATTGTATTATACTTCTGATTGGAGGCATTTGGAGTCGCGTGTATCTTCAAAGGAAGAAGACGTTGTTGGGGTGACTGATAAAAGGGGTCCTGCGAAGAAAGGGAGGACCGCGACATAAGAGTCACATTAGATGACTTAGGAGTCGAATTAGATGAATCTGAATAGTAGTTTGGATCTGAATCCTCAGAAGAGTCAGAGGACATATTTGGATTGGAATCCTCAGAAGAGTCAGAGGAAATATTTGGATTGGAATCCTCAGAAGAAGAGGAAATGTTTGGATTAGAATTAGAAGAAGAGTGGGGGGAACTCGAATAATAATTTGGATCAGACATGTCCAAATCGTACCACCGACTATGAGATGAAGGTGGGGAATGAGTTACCCGTATGGGCTCTCTAGCACGAAGAACCAAACAAGGTTTAGTTGTGATGGGAATCCTATGATTTGAATTGCTGAACCTAGGTTCTGTATTTTTGTAAGTATGGGGAACCACACGATAGTTAGTCATTTTTGGCACTGTTTTAAGCACAAATGTCTAGATCTAGATAGTGTGATGGAACTCCTTCAAAGGGAAGGAAGTGACATGTCAATTTGGGTAGCATAAGGACAACCAACCAGACATTGTGTAAGTATGGGGATGCGTGCGTGATTTTTTGAAGAAGGTCTAAGGAAAATAGACATTGTGACGACGTAATATCGATGAGATAAAAAGGGATTGTCCCAGAAAATAAGTTTTCTGAATGAATAATCACAAGGAACAATCATGCGAGTGTGAAACAAAAATCCAATCAACAAGGAAATACACCATATGAAAATGCGATGCAAAGATGATCAACAAGATGTTTTCACTTATGCCAAGTTCAAGGAAATGAACAAAACGTAAGTAAAAACAAGAAGTCAATGTGATCTCCCAATCGAGGTATAAGATGAGCGAGCTCAAACTCAATTAAGACCTATATCTCAAAAAGTGCCAATTATAATTCGTGAATGACACATCAATATCACCAAGATATGTTAACCCACTTTACTAGAAAGTGAAGTATTGATATCGAGGTGTTATTGATATAACACGCACAAACGGTAACACCTAGCACTCTTTGAAATCGAGGTAATAATAGAACCAAACTAAAAAGCTCAAAGTATAGCTAGGAATAGTTAAGAATGTGTGCAACGTAACCGTACAATATAGGTATTTATGTTGAGTTTACAAGAAACAAGACATAAATATCGAAATTGTAATGATACGAGACAAACAAGCTAACTCCTCTATGGAAGTCTGCAGTGATGAACCATGCCTAACTACAATGATGATCTTGACATGGGTATCAAGATCACAATGGCTACCAAATGACGTGAAAACGCCTCCACTCACTTTAGACGTTTAACTAACCCAGCCGCAAACATGGATGGGCGTAAACAGACATAAAAGTGAGGGAAACAGTCGAATGGCAACACAAAGGTAATCACACCTCTTTTGATCAACAAAGTGTCAAAAGAATATGAAGGAAATAAATCAAGAAAAAATGACAAAAAATGCTAGTCTCACTTTGGCAGAGTTTCACCTCGCCCTAAGGCAAGTAAAAACTAGGTGAAAGTAATACGTCACACGTTTCTCAAAAAGAAGGTTCACAACTCAACACTGTTTTAAAATGGTCAAAGTGGGCTCCTGGCCAAAGTATATTCTCCTAGGTGGTTCTCTTACCCTAGGTGTTACAAAGTTGCCACGAGCGAGCATGATTTACCCAAAAAGTCACACTGACTAGTTTGGGAGTATCTCGGCTTTACTTTACCCCCTTCAAGAACAGTAGGCAACTAGTGCATCTACGTGTACTATCACTGGGGTCGCCACAACGGACAACTTATAACGCTATCTCACAAAGGAATCACTAGTCAAGTAGGTAGTGCGGAGCACTTCCCATTTCATCCATAAGGTTCCCTCTTGCATGAACTACTTTGGGGTTCCTGGAACCACCCCCATTATTTTAGCTTAAGGCGTTATGCCAAAGGGGTTATGTTCCAGTTGAGCGGAGAGGGACGTACCCGTTTCCGAAACCTGTAATATAGTGTTTTGAATATGTTGTTATTTTTATCTTGTTTAATTAGGTGTGGTTTGATTGAACACCTTTTGGCAACCTGTATAATAACTGTATTAGTAGTTTTTTATTTCATTTTGATTTCTCCTTTCTTTGACAAACGTTTTTAGGTCATGCACTTAAGCGTTAGTAGTTCTCGAAGAAAATCATATTATTTAAAAGAGGATTAAGAGTTGCTTTTGATTCTCAAGATCATCCAAGGATGCAAGAGAAGAGCATACACAACAAATAATCTAACTAAAAAGTAAAGAAAATCTTTTCAATCAATGAACCATACAAAATTCTTGATAAATGTTCATTCCTTTAAACCAAAAGTGAAAGATAAAGTTTCCAATTTACCAAATGTTATAAAATGAAGACTAAAGTTGATTTTGATTCTCAAGATCACCCTAAGGTGCAAGAGAAGAGCATACACAAACTTTATCCCAACTATATAGAAATGGAAAACTTCAAATCAAAGGACCATTGAAAAATACTTTGTAAAAGGTTCATTCCTTTAAGCAAAATGAATAATCAAGTTTCCAAGTTTAATCCCAATGTTAACAAGATAGAGATCAAAGTTGTTTTTGATTCTCAAGATCACCAAAAGGTGCAAGAGAATAGCATACACATTCTTTGGTCTAAATCGAGTAAGCATGGAAATACAACATTCATCAAAACATTAGACATGTTAGAAAATGACCAGTTTTAAAATAACAGAAAAACCTATAACTTTTGTAAGTATAAATCTTGAATTTATTTATTTTATTGAATATTTAACTTCAATACCTTTCCAACGCAAAAAAAAATGGAGTCATTTCGATTTCGGGAGAAAAAGTTATGGCCTTCGGAAGATGGGTTACGCATATGCTCTTATGCTCATGGGTGTGCACTTGACATGCACTCAAAAATGTCAAAAAAACGTCCCTTAATCTACAAAATGGGAAAATTTTTCCAACCAAGATTCAATTTTGAAAACAACCCATCACATTAATATATGAATAGAAGACTCAACGCTATCAAACATTAACATACATGCTCAAGAATTTAAGATTTTCAAGAAATTGACAAAACTAGCATGTAGAATGATGAAAAAGTAAGCTCTAAAAATGAAAACATGATGAAATCTTGAAATTTTCTCACCAAGATTTAAAATTTGACAGCAACCCACCACATTAATATGTAAATAGAAGACTCAGCACTATTAAACACTACCTACATGCTCAAGAATTGAAAATTTTCAAGAAATTGACAAAACTAGCATGTAAAATGATGAAAAAGTAAGCTCTAAAAATGAAAACATGATGAAATCTTCACCAAGATTAAATTTTGACAGGAATCCACTACATTAATATGTAAATATAAGACTCAACACTATCAAAAACTAACCTACATGCTCAAGAATTGAAAAATTTCAAGAATTGACAAAACTAGTATGTAAAATGTTAAAAAAATAAGCTCTAAAAATGAAAACATGGAGAAATCTTGAAATTTTCCCCCCAATTCCAATTTTGACAGCACTTCACCCCCTTTATACCTACAAGGAATACCCAACACATGCGAACTCAACAAAACAAGTTTAAAAAAACAAGTTAGATCAACATGTGTAAAAGAGGGTTAGTAACCAAAAATAAAACTTAACTACAAAAACTTGAAATTAAGTGCAAAGGACAATGGAGTATGTCCCACCAGGTGTGCCAAATGTGTGCATGTATAATTTTCTCAATGCTAAATCAAATGAAGCAAGAACTACCACCTAAAATAGTTCTACAATTTAGCTAAAACAAAGCATAAACACCATCATGATAAGAATTAAATAAGGGTTAGATGCTAGCATTCATCAATACAAACTTTGAAACTAACAATGCTAAATATCTAAACTCCTCTATTCACTAACAACAAATAAATGAATGGACCTAAGTAAGCTCCATGGCTATCAAAATAGTTGTCCTTAATGTTCCAAGAACTTAGGAATGGGGGCTAATCAAAGTTGGGCTACAAGACCCTTTTGACACCTCCCATATGACCCAAACACTTTAAGAAAGAGGCTTAACTCTTCAAGATGATGAATTCTAAAAAGGGCAAGGTGTAAGCTCTTAGTCTCTTTGCTATATGCTTTGCATTTTCTCTTTTAGAAAGTTTAGGTATAAGTAAAAAGGTAGGTGGAGGGATCTTTATATAGCCCAAAGGATAAAGGATTCAACACATTCTCATGAATGTGGGATAAAGGTAAAACATGATTAGGAATGGATAAGATTGCTTTATTAAAGGTAACCTTACTTTAGAAGGGTTTAATACATGTTTAGCAAGTCATGGGAGTTGGGGGTATTTTAATTAATCAAAGGTGATTAATTAATAGGTAGGTGTAAGCTTATAGAAACCAATTAGAGGAATATTAGTGTGATTTAGGCTATTATAAGGGGATTAAATCAATTAAATATTTATTTATTGGTTAAATGAAAGGGAAAGCTAATTAATTAATAATAATTAATTAGTCCAGGTAGAAGGGGTGATTTATTAACGGAAGGTCGTTAATTAGGGTATTTGTTGGATATGCAACTTAATTAATTAGCTTAGTGTAATTAATTAATGATGATATGAGGGAAAATGAGTGCTTTTGACGATATGTCGTTGATTTGAGAGAAAGGGGATAATCAGCACAATTTAAGTATTTAAATTACTTGGGCATAATTATAGGTGTCTACACTTCCATTCTGTTCGATGGTTAAAAGCCAGATTTGGCTCATTTGAAAAAGTTGTTCAACATTCTTCTCTGTCTCTCCCTTATTTTCTTCCCTAGGGTAAAAAATGAAGTTTGAACCTCTTCCCTGCTCTGTAATGGCATTTTTTTCCTCTTATCCATGAAATGATGTTTTGTGCAAACTTCTGGAGCAATAAAAACATGTTTTGTGATGCATTTGTCCATCCTTGCTCTTTTTTGCTTGTTTTCTTCGTGCCTCTCTTCATTACAGGTATTTGTGCATGTTTGAATGTTCATTGTAGGTTTTGGATCTGTGTTCATAGAGTTTTAGAAATTTTTTGTGTGAAATCCATCCTTGGTTTTGTGATGCACTTTTCCATCCTTTCCATTGCTCACCTCTTCTTGTTCCATGGTAGTTTTGATAGATGTTCAACATTTTCCTTCTTTGGTGTATCACCATTTTAGTGTAGGCTATGTTTTTCCCTCTTTTCTCTCTCTTTGTATCCTTGGCATAGTTATATTAGGATTATATTATCTTTCCTACACTGGAATAGCTTGTGACAGGTAGTTTAGGAAGAGGAACCAACTTTCTCTGGAGAGCTTTCCCCATTTACAAAGGTCCCACACCTTGGAGAAAAATCAATGTTGTGCATTCACACCACATGACATTGTCTTAGAAAAGTAGATCCATAGGTCATTTTGGGGGTGTTGTGAATTTACACTAATAGTAACTTTGAATTTGGAGAGTAAATCAATGGCTAACTAACCCCCACTTTGTGTGGGGGCACGAGTAGGTTTGGTGAAATATGGTAGACTTAATGGTAGAAAGGGAGAGAGAGGAAATGTGGCTTAAGTATAATAAGGCACGTGAGAGGGAGGTAAAAAAGTAGTGGGAGGTTGTAGAGAAAATGGTGTTGGGGAGAAAGATAGTTTAGGAAGGAGTTGAAGTTCATGCAGAAGATGTGGAACCCAAGCCTCAGGAACTCCCCCATTTAGGAAAACATGGTAGTGAACCCTCCTCGGCCTCACATAGAAGTGCACCAGCAAAGATGACCTGGGTCATTGGTGCACATCAGAATCCACCTGACAACCTTGCCCTTGTGATTGGTTTTCTAGCATCTAGTACAACAAATAGTCAACAAGTTAATTCAAGCAGTGGAAGAGTAGGAGTGATTCTTATAAAAGGCACAGTAATGGCAGTGCAAATGGCTTCGTTGTTATATGGGAGTAATTTTTTAGGTGTATCATCAACACATAATATAGGCACACTAATTTTTGGAGTAACTTCTGGAAGTGGTAATGCTCCGTAGACTGTCAGGTTATAATTTAGTTATACTATTGGGACACAGGGAAGTACATCTTCTACACCAACACCAACTACAGGTTCAGGATCATGAGGCATAGTTAGCTCTAGTTATGGTAGATCTGGTAATTCTGGAGGGAGGGGAAACACAAGAGGTTCTTGATCAGGTGGGCAAGGTCTGCACCAACCCCAGAATATTTACATGAAGATGTATCTTTGTCTTCCAGACTATAGGGGCATAGAAGATGCCACCGAACATGTGCATGTGTGAAATATTGTGGCATGAAAAATGAATCACGGCTTCTGAGCGTAAAGCAAGCCAATTTTATACTACATTAAAAGGGTGTGCACATAATTGGTACATAAAGTTTGACCCTGATCAGACTTGCGTAGATTATATAGCTTTTAAATATGCATTCCTTAAAGAGTTTCACATCCCTGAGTTTGAGCAGAAGACTATAAGTGCACTCAAGGATATTAAGCAAGGCACTATTCAGAGTGTTAGAGAGTATGTGCCCATTTTAAAATGTTGCTATCTAAGCTTTCTTATGATATACACACAAGACAACATGTACAGTGGTTCATTGGGGGCCTAATTACCCCTTTTAGAAGGGAATTATCACATAAGACATACACTGATTTTCACAAAGCACTTGAAGAAACCTTACACGCTAAGGCAAGTGGAAGTATAGATACTGGGGTGAGCCCATTTTTAGAAGCACAGATCGCAGTTATGACAAAATAGTTGGAGAAACTATCAGCAAATTCAACACATGAGATGCGCACAAGGATTTGGTGTACAAATTGTGAAGTAGAAGGTCACACAAAGGATAGTTATCCTCACAGATTAGTAAGCTCATTTCTGTTGGATTGTGAGATATACCATTTAAACGATGATACTAGCCACTTCCCATTATTACAATGTGTGATAAGGAAGAACGTTTCAAGCTACTATAAAATCTACAGGTCCACAACTCATGACATGGAAGACTACCAACTGATTGGTCATATCCATGATGCCATATATATTGGTATACGACCAATAGGAGTTTCAGATAACTCTAAGGGAAAGAACAAGCATATGGACTGGGATCAAAATCATGTGCACTATGATTGGAATGAAGGGTATTTTGAAGGTGGTCATGGTAGAGGTCGAGGATACCGGGGTGGATTTGGAGGATGAGGTCGTGGTAGTGGAATAAGTGAGTTTCCTTGCGGAACATGTTATACATGTAGATCTCCTGACCACTACAAGCATGAATTTCCTCAAAATATTACATGTTATTTTTGTGGAAAGAACCATAGCTATGAGGAGTTCCGAGACTTATATGAGCATCTTAGTAAGCAACATAAACAAGAAAACAAAGGCACAAGAATGGTTAGGATACAATGTGCTGTGGAAAATCAATGAATGCCTAATTGGAAGACGGGTATGAGGCATTGCAAGTGAAGATCATAACCCATGATGAGGTGGCACACACCCGAGAAGCATTGTAGCTAAAGGCTACCATTACTAAGGAGGAGGTTCTACATACACGGTACCCAGATCCTGCCGATCAGAAGTAGGTTTAACAGAAAACCATGGAAGTTCTCAGGAATCTTTAGGGTGAGATACAATACTTAAAAGAGCAATCACAGAAGATGGAGAAAAAGAAAGTATCAGAGATGCTCCAAACTTATATAGATGACTTAAGGGAAGTGTGTAAAATGTTGTGCCAGGAAAATATCATTCCATTTTAGGGGACTGGTTAAACGGAAACTGTACGATAAAAAAGTGACATGCAAGCATAAGAATCTACAAGTAACTCTTCTTTGTACCCGACCTCCCGAGGTCATGTTGAGACTGCTGGTGAAAGTGGAATATATATGGATATAGACAAACTAGTTGGGCAATTTTATATCCTCAATATGCAATACTGGGATCTACGAATCTAAGGCGAAGAAGGTCCTCCTAACCTGAATTGGTGTAATGGATTGTTAGGATATAATATCAGTTCGGAGGCTCCAATCAATGTCGAGCTCTGCCAAGATCCTGTTTATTGGCTATCGGATACGTGGGAAGTGACATGTGGGAGCTTCCTGTATATTTCAAGACAAGGTCATGAAAATGGCGATGTGAGGTGTAGTGGATTCTCCGGGGTTTTATGGTTGATTTTTTGGTCTAGTCCAGAAATCCTTAGCTTGATTGGTTGCTATGTTTAATAAGGAGAATTATGTAATGATATCTGGTGGGAGTGGTGAGGACCTAAATACTAGTGTTTGTAAACCAACATCAATGTCTGATTGATCAATAGGCCCATTGGGTTGTGGGACCTATGGATCCTAACCATAAGTTCGTGGTTGTGTCGGACCTCCTATGGTCATGTGAAGATTTAATCTCTCCTTTAGATTATCCAATAATCATAAGCCTTTTCAGCCTCTATGTTTAGAACTAGAAGTTGTGCAATTTTCTCAAAATATCTTATAGGTGTTCTGACAACTTGAATGTGTAAGCTAGTATCTATGTCAATGAGGATGTCTCCTGCGTTAGGTTGTGGAACTAAAGGATTGCAACCAAATACTTGTTCTCTTTCGAATCCTTGTATAGTCATACGGATGCCTTATCAAGGGAATCTATAGTTAGGATGATTTGACCAAAATGTATATGCCTTGTCATCTTCAATATTTAACTCTCTCAGTTGTTCACTAATTTCTCATAGGTTTACCGTTGCTCAAAAGACTTGTATCCTAAGATCTTGATCTATATCAGCTAGTGTTGTGGGGAGATTTGGTTGAGGCACTATTGCTTCAAATATGTATTCTCTGGGCTCTCTAGGTCCCATGATTGTCATGTAAAATGATTCAACTTTTAACTAAATTTAATTATGAAAGATGTATCTACACTATGTATGAATTCTTATTTTTGTATTTTCGATGAAGTATTTTAACGAAATTAAAAGAGCAACTATTTTAATATATTTAACAAATGGACAACTAATATAATAACATAATTAAAACAAAAAAGTAGCCCGGTGTAGCTTATTTTCCTATGTAGTTGTGAATTTATCCTAAATATCTAAGCAACTAATTATTTTAAATTGAAAGGCTCTTGATCCTACCTCAGAAGTGAGGAATGAATCATAGTTTCTCAGAAACTATCAATTCCCACAGCTTCCTTGGTGATATCGAGAGCAAGCTTTGACTGAAATAAAATAATTTACTACTATATTTGATACATTGTAACTAGAACTTTGATAGCTCAAACCTAGAGTTTACAGAATAGTGATAAATCTAGTTGTGTGTGACTTTGTCCCCTCAGTGTGATCTCCTTGTTCCTTCATGTTCTCTTGAATCTAGAAAAGTGTGTATATGATAGCATCAACAAAACAAGGTACTAAAAAAATGGCAGCTTTGGATATAGACCAAATACAATGCGAGTAAGAGAGAGATAGTGTAAGTGAACAAAGCTTGACTATGTAATTCCTAGTGGGATTTATTATGGGAATACAACACAAATGCGCCAAGAGTTCTAGAAATTATATTTTGTGACTAAACAAAACCTGCAACTCTAAATGGATTCCAATCTAAGAATGAAACTAACTTACTCTAAACTGACTTGCATGGAACAACAATGAAGCAAGATTGAAACAAGAAGATCAAATGACCTCTAAACAACAAAGGAAGACTAATAATGGATGTAAAACATGAAACTATTATAATTCTAAGCAAGAAACTCAAAAGACTGAATGATTAAACAGATAAGGAGAGGGACCATTTGTTTGAAAACAAGATGGCTATTTATAGCAAATGAATTCACTAGAAGGTAACTTGGAATGAAACTCTTTTACCATTAAACAAAGTGAAAACACTATTCACATGGCGGCCAAAACATAAATGCAAAGCAAAGTAGCTGGAAAAAGTGGATAGAAATTAAAATTTTATGTTTGACGCGATCACTGGAACTTTTTGGGAAATGCGTATAGGACCGCTGCCTTGTGTAGGGTGGCAGTTACAAGACCGCCGCCTTGTCCTGGGCGGCGGTCACGGGACCACCGCCTTGTCATGGGCGGTGGTCACAGGACTGCCCCCTATGAAAGGCAACGGTGTCATCACTTAAGACCAAAATGTAAGAAAAAAGGGGGGCAGAGGGCAGAACAAAGCACGTGGATGCCAGGTGGGGCATACAGGATACAAATATATACTTGGGGAGCTTTTTTGGATCCCAAAAACCTTGCGAGGAGACCTATATCATCATTGGGATATGTGTAACATCTTTCCGGTGGTGCAATACCCTACTATTTTGGGTACACACATATTGCCCCCTCGGAGAAGCGTCTTAGCCATGAAGAGGCGTAAAATGGTGGATCTACGTATGGCAGTCCCGAAATGGGGAGTTAGGAGTTATGTCTGACACGCCCGTGTGTCGAAAAGTCGCCATTCAAAATCCTGCTATCTGCAAAATGAAAAAGGGGACTCAAGTGCAGATAGATAAAATAAATTGAGAAATAAAACTAAATTTATATGAAATGAGGACTTACCATCTGTGTGGGGTTTAGAACTTACCTCCGTTAACGCTCCAACCCTGAGAAAGACCTTCAAAATCACTTTTAGAAATCTACATATATATAAAATGAACTCATTTTACTATTAATTTGCGTGGATTGATTTGATAGTTTTTGAGCTCTGGGACCCACGGTGACGGTTTTCGACGAGAGTATAGTCAAAAAATTTGTGGTGAGATAGTGATCATGCCTCCAAGAGCAGAACATCGACCCATGAAGTCTTAGGTTAGTTCTTCTCAATTCATTATTTCTGAACCTAAAATGTATAAATGATAAAATCTTTATCTTGGGGGGTTATTTTTGAAAATGCTAGTTTTAAATGAGTCTCTGGGGGGCGCCCATAGGGTAGGTCTTTATTTTACCAAAAATGCTATTTTTGTGCATTTTAATGTGTTTTTAAAGCCTGCGAGCCATTCGCAGGTTCGGGACAGGACCGCTGCCCTGTGCAGGGTGGCGGTTACGAGACCGCCACCCCAGAAGGTGGCAGTTACGGAACCGCTGCCCTGCACAGGGCAGCAGTTCACAACAGAATGCAAGAAAATATGCTTTATTTACTTGCCTTTGCATTTTTAGCATTTTTACATGTTCTTGTTAGCTTTTCTAGTCATATTTTATTACTTACTCTTTTTCTGTGTTTTTGGGTGGATGCAGAAGGAGGAGTACATCAGATGGAGCCGAGAGATGGAGTGTGATTGGCTCCTAGCAGTGTTAGAGGCACTCACTTAGGCAGAGTGAGATACTCTTTAGAGGGCTGGCATTTAGAGGATTGCACAGGTCCCTCACGTTGCACCTGCTAGTCATATTATGTGACTTATTTTCATACTGGGATGTGGATCGAAACACTTTTTGATTTCCAAGAGTTAGAGGTGAGTGGACCATCACCCTAGAGGATGTTTATTGCATATTAGGGGTCCCAATTCTTGGGAGGCGGCTGTCTCTCAAGACAAAAATATCTAGATCTTAGGTGGTTCAGTAGGCCACTTATATGGGGGATGCCGTTGTTTCCATGGGGTCGAAGAAGGGGGTGAAGGTTTGCTCCATTTTCGAGTCAGATATTCCTATATTCCGCAAGGCTATCATGGGAATCCTTGATTCGAGATTGATTGGGGATAAGGGAGGGGACACTCTCTTATATTACTGGGCTCCCATCATTACAAAGATTGAGGGCCATGGCCGTGTTTAGGCTTGGGGAGTAGACATCCTTAGGACCACCTACCATGATTTATATAGGGGGTAAGACTACAGGGACAGTCATTGAGACACCCTACTCTTGTCGTGAGTTGGGTGTATAAGCACATCACTCCATATGGGAGAGGTGTACAGGCAGAGGATCCTGGGGCCATCAGGGAAATGAGGTGGACAGGGATGACCATTCTTAGAGCACCTCACTAGCCAGTGACCTCTTTGACCACTGCAGACATGGACGCTACTCCATATCAGGACATGGCAGGGTTATAGGGAGAGGAGACTATTACATTGATTTCCTACCACACTACCAATTAGCTGGTAGATAGGACGGGGAAGTTAGAGATCCACCCCTTTGATAGAGTACCACAACAGTTCGACATCCCATACATCGACATGTTTCCTCCAGTGGGGCCAGTGTATAGATCTATTCGTGAGGCTCGGGGAGGTCATAGAGGCTAGGGTTGGACTGTGATTACTCCTGGTGTTCCCATTGAGGCTAGGAGGGTGGTTCGTGCTCGAGGGGTAGCCAGTGCTCCTTGGGCACCTTTACTTCAAATTGACACCGGTCCTGTCCATAATAGAGATGAGCCTATTAACGTGGACTCCGAGTCAGAGGAGTTCACTGGGGGAGAGACAAAGGAGGAGATGGAGGAGATGAAGACTGGATCTGGTGGGATAGGTGAGGAGGATGACAATAATTTTGAGTGGTATGACACTCAGGATATCCTGCGGGCTGAGAGGGCAGAGCAGAGTGTAGAGAAGGTGACTTTGATTTCAGAGGAGTTTCCTTCTCAGGATTTAGGGGGAGACAGTGAGTCTATGGCAGGTTGTCACATCACTCCAGATGTGGGAGAGGGATGATAGTCAGCAGTAGTGTTAGTGGCAGGCACAAATCCTAGAGATCCTACCTAGAGGCCTAGAGATCTGAGTGAGTTACTACTCCTTTCTTGACTTTGCTTTAGTTAGAATTGTTTAGTTGTTATTTCCTTTTGTTGTTTTGTTTATCTTAGGTTTTATTTTGGACAACTTTCTAACTTGTATTTTTCTCCTTTTTATTTGTAACGGCTGCTAAGGGATGGTGAGACTTGATTCGATAGGTGTGCATCGACACTCTATTGATCCATTCTAATGGTACTCGGGCTGAGCTCACTGAGGATGTTGGGGAGCCCTCAGTAGTTGGTCAACATACAGTTGTCTTTTCCCCTGTTTGGAAGGTGGAAAAGATAATTACCTCCCTCCACACCGAGCTGGCTGGATATAGGACTACTGAGTGCTTGATGAGGAGGAGTCACTCTCATAGTGAGACCATAGCTGCTGGCTATGATTGTGATCCCTCTGTCCATTCAGAGTGTCATCACAGTAGGAGTCCTAGGCGTGGCCATACACCTTCTGAGGGATCTTGCAGAGATTGAGAGATTGTAGTGTCTTTTTGTAGCAACCTTTGTGTACGTTTGTTTTGTATTTTGTGGGCTCATTGAGTGTTTTGACCATGCCTTAATGTATGATGGAATTGTACATGAAACACCATATATATATATATATCTTTTTGGTTCTAGACTCTTGGTGCCTAGAATTTTGTGACTTGTTTTCATATGTGTATTAGATGTTTTTAGAGTATTTTTTTTAGGCTTTTTAGAATGTATGCAAATGGATAACAAATGATAGTAAACAGAATGTTTTACTTTTAATGCTTTTGTAATGTTGATATGCAATGACGAACACATTGTAGTATTGAACTTTCAACCTCTTTGGGAAATACCTGTGATTTATTCTTATGTTGTCAAAACGTGATGAATGTATAGTGATAAAGAGATAAACTTGCTCCATTCCCAACTCCATGAAACCAGTAAGACGTGAGGGCTCTACACCAAGAGTTGGGAAGGGCACAAATTGTATGAGTTTGATTGAATGGAATGATGAGAGACAGACACACCAAAGACATAAACCAAACTTAGACCTACACACTTACCCTACTAAGAACTACCACCAAGCTTGGAAGGTCACTTACATTTCAGTTTATCTAGACTTATATCTATAAATGGAAACTTCCTTGAAAAAATATGGTTTTGAGGATTTGATCTCTTTGGAATTTAGACATTTTTTTTCACTTAATAAAATTTTATTTATATTTCTAGGATACCAAGATTTGTTAATTTGTGTGACTGGACCCCCCACACCTTGCCTCATGCCACTAGTAAGAAGTGTGGGTTTGTCATTGAAGGAAGGATATAGGTGAGTAAGGGCACTTATTTCCTTTCCCAACCTCTCACCACTAGTAAGAGATGTGGGCTTATCACTGAAGGTTGGTGGGGTAAAGGAGTGTGTAAAATAAAATATTCTGTTTGCTTGGCATTTTTGATTCTATTTGATTTTGACACTTTTGATCTGTGACTTTGGGATATCCTTTCTTTCAAAGAGACTTAAGAGGGATATATGTGACACCAAGAAGCTTCTAGAACAGACTGTAGGTAAGGAAAACTTCACCTAGTAGAAAGAAAGAGCAAAACCAAGTATGCAGGCCTTGGTATGGTTTTTGTCAATACTTGTCTGTCAAACTTGATGAGAAGATTTGAAATTACTTGATGATGTTTGAGGAGATGTGATTTGAATGCTTTTTCCAATATTTTCAAAATTTTATAATAGATTGCTTGAAGAGTAAGTTCCTTGAGTACCATTTTTACGAAATGAGTGGAAAAAATGAAATAGCTAAATGACTAATGTAATGTAGGTAGCTATAATGTACAAGTGGTGATTCCGATGTCTCATACGTAAAACCATTTAAGATGCACGGAATTGATGGTTTCATTGAATTCCTCACCTTCTAGTGTACACAAGAGATACACACCATTTCCCTAGTCTTTCATGACTCGGTATGGGCCCAACCACTTGAGACAAACTTCCTTCCTTCACCGGTTTTCTTATCAATCCGGCTGTCTAGTCTTAGAACTAGATCTCCCTCATATATTTCTCACTCATAGAATTTTTTTTTATACTACCGGCACATCCGATCAGCATAGGCTTTGTGCCGTTGTTCAGCATTTATCTTGGCCTCATCAAGGTTTTCCAGTTGAGAGAGGCGTTACTCCTTGTAAGCTTCTTCATCCAAAATCCCTTGTAATGAGATGCGGAGACTGGGTATTTCAACCTCAAGTGGGAGAACTACTTCTGCCTTGAATACCAATGAGAAAGGGGTTGCTCGTCTTGGTGTTCTTATTGAGGTTTGATTGGCCCACAAGGCTGGATATAGTTTTAGATGCCAATCTCACTTGTTCTCCTTGACTGTTTTAAGGAGAATAGCCTTTAATGTTTTGTTTGTTACTTTGGCTTGCCCATTGGCTTGAGGGTAGTAAAGAGAGGCCGTGTGATGGTTTATTTTGAATTTGCTGCATAACTCATGGACCTCATCATTTTTAAAGGATGTGCCATTATATGAGATAATGATTTGTGGGACACCATACCTACAAATGATTTGGTTCAGAATGAATTTGGCAATTACTGAACCTGGTACTGTGGTGAGAGGCATGACCTCCACCCATTTGGTAAAATACTCCGTGGCTGTAATTATAAAATTATGGCCATCGGTTGATGAGGGAGAGAATTTCCCTATCAAGTCTAGACCCCACGTGGAGAAGGGCCACGGGGTTGCTATTGGTTGCAGGGATTGTGCTGGCATTTGAATCTGTGAGAGAATTCTTGGCATTTGTGGCATTTACGCATAAACTCTACTACATCGTGTTCGAGAGTGGGCCAAAAATAGCCCATTTGATGTATTTTGCAAGCAGTGGCATGACCACTAAAGTGGCCTCCACATATCTCACTGTGGGATTCATAAAGAATCTTATTGGATTCTTTTGTGTCGACACATCTTAGAAGCATGTCGTCGAAGGCTTTATGATATAGTACTTGTTCTAAAACAACATATTTAGTAGTGATAATGTGTAATCACTTTCTTTGTTGCAACGTGGCACTTTCCAGGTATGTGTGGTTCATGATAAAATTGATGATATTAGTGTACCAAGGACATATAGAGATGGGGGGCCTGGTTTCGAAAAAATATATACACTCATCAGGAAAGTCCAGATTTACCAAATCACCTCCATCTAGTGGATTGTCAGCTAACCAGTCTGTAATGATTTGTCCCTTAACAGATTTTTGGTTTACAAAAGTTAACTCAAATTCACCCATTAAGGTTATGAAGTGCCCAACCTTTTTAGATAAATACCCTTGTGTGAGGAATGTTCGTAAATGATATGTATTTAGAACAACCCTTGTTTCTTGGTTCAACATGTAATGTCTTAGACATGTTTTGTTGCAAAGAATATGGCCAAGACATTCTCTCTCTACCTGTGTATAATGTGTTTCATAATCGAGAAACATTCGGCTAATGAAATAGACCGCACATTCTCTGTTTATCATTGTCTTCTTGAGCTAGCATGTAGACTAGTGAGACATTAGTGGCTCGTGAGTATAGGATTAAAGGGTGGTCTGAGTTTGGGAGGCATTAGCGTGGGTGGATGATAACAAGAAGAATTTAACTGCTTTGAATGCCTCGTTGCATTCTTTAGTCCAATCAATACTATAATTTTTCTTTAATAGATTGTTGATTGGATGAATAGAAAAACTTAAATCCAGGATGAACCTTCGGATTGCACCGAGTTTCCCAAGAAACAACCTGATTTCAGAAATCATCCAATGGTGGAATCATTTCGAGGATAGCCTGGATTTTGGCTAGATCGACATGTCAATCCCTCATGAAGATATAATGTAGCCCAGAAATTTACCTCCTGTCACACCAAACATGCACTTCTCTGGGTTCAATGTGATGCCATATTCAATTAATTATGAGAGGATGATATGGAGCACTTCTGGATAATCACAGTGCTTCTTGTCCTTTGGCCAATAAGTCATCCACATAGAAATTCCACAATTGTATGGATAAGATCATGGAATATGTATGTCAATGCCCTGCTGATACGTAGCGTCAATGGCATTCTTTAGACTGAATGACATGATAACGTAGCAATAAGTTCCCCTAGGAAGTTATGAATGTAGTTTTGGCTTGATCCTGTTTAGATATTTTAATCTAATTATACCATGAGAATCCCATCCATGAGGTACAATAGTTCAAATCCAGCTGTTGCATCAACAATAACGTCAATGGATGGTAATGGGAAGTCATCCTTAGGACAAGCTTTGTTAATATCCTAAAAATCTATACAAATGCATATCTTCCCATTCTTTTTTAGAACATGGATGATATTAGATACCCATTGTGAATAGTCAATAGGTTTGATGAATCCCACTTGGAGAAGTTTTATTACTTCCTATTTTACCATGAGAGCCACTTTTGGCTTCATTGGTCTTGAATTTTGTTTAATTGGTTTTGCATTTGGTTTAGTGACAAGGTTATGTACCACGATGTGTGGTGCAATGCCCATCATTTCTTTGTAGTTAAATGTGAAATAATTTTGATGTTCTTTAAGGATTTGGGTGTGTATTTCTATCTCCTCCAGAGTTAAAGAGGATCCCAAATTCAAATTTTTCAGTTCTTCCTCCATTCCGATGTTTATGTCAATGGTTTCTTCTATTAAAGAAGTGTTACCTTCTTCAAATTTAGGTGGGGCTGGAGGTAGTTCCAAGCTTTCTCCATCTTCTATCTCGTAGATATCAAGATCCTTTTGTGGAGGAGACTCTATCATGGGATTTCCAAAATAAGAAGAAGAATGTGGTATTAGGGAAAGATCCACTATGCAGTGAGCAAGGTGTAGCTCCGCATATGCATTTAGATATTCAAGAGTGACTCTATCATCATTAAAGTGATCCATGATAGTAAAACCATTCTCTTCTTCTCCATTGATTCAGGAGTGGGTTTGTTGGTATTTTACGCACTAATGGTTCAGTACAAAGTGATACTATGAAATTTGAATCTTCCAACTCACTATTTGGAGTGAACGGGAAGCTGAGGTTGCTATTGAATCTACGAGAAGGTTCTACTCTTGTGGGATTGTTTCAATTGATATTAAGTTAAACCCCTTGCTTAGATCTAATACTACTATTTTTGTAGAGTTGTAAATGTTCAAGCACTAGTTTCATATACCTCAAAGACTTGGTTTGCAACTCGTTGTGAGTCTCCTAGTACTCTAATGTTATCAACACCTATTCTTTTGGCTATAGGATGATGCCAAGGAGGAGATCTTTGTACTCAGCTCTGTTGTTTGTACATTCGAAGTTTAATTTAAAGGTGAAATGTAAGATATTTCCCTCGGGTGAAGTAAAGATTACTCCTTGCCCCAACTCCAAAGTGACATCTGGCTCCATCGAAGTGGAGAGTCCAATATTTTCTTGGAAAAATGGATGTTAGGATATTTGTTGGTATTTATTTCTTCTTGCTTCTGGTTACTTCTACCATAAAAACTTCATTTGATGGAAGAGAAGTAATTTGTAGGGTGTATCCCATACTCATAGAATCAAATGGTAGGAGAATATTTAAATATTTCTCTAGCAACTCGACAATTTTTGCAGGTAGTACTCTAATGACATCTTTTTCTATGATGTTGGCCTCATTTTTTAGTAATCGGAATGCTCCTCGACTAGATTTATAACTTACAATTCCATGGTGGGTATAAACTTCTTGTTTTGATTTCAAATCAATTAGTTTGCTGATGTTGATTTGTTGGGAGTTCAAACTTGGAATGAAGTCTTGGTCTCTTCTTCAAGTCAAATAGGTGTATATCAAAGGGTTTTGGGTAACCTTGTGCCACAAATATTTTCCCTAAGTGTAGAAATCTTATTTCTTGGAATAACGTGGAAGGGATTACCTTCATGCAGTTGTATCCATGGCCGATCAGAGGATCATATTATAGTTGGTTTCCTGATCTATAATATAAAATATTGTGAGGATTGTCTTGGGTCCTAAAGTGACTGGTAAAACTATAGTTCCAATTGAGGTGGCCTTGAGGCTATCATAACCTGTTAGCGTATTTCGTGTTCTGGAGCAATTTGTCTCTCCATATCCTAAATTTTGAAGAAAAGTGAAGGGAACTATGTTAACTACTGCCCCATAGTCAATAATCGCACATTTAACATAGTTATTGTAAACCCATTCTTGTAAATGTAAAGTTGGGTTGCCTCTTTGTGTAATTTCAGCGTCTACTAGAATTTTGCTTATATCAAATATAAACTCAGTGTCCCTATCTGGCTGCCCTGGAGGGTAGACATCAAAGTCTACATGGTTTACCTACATTTCCAGGGGAGGATTGATGTTGATGAAATGACCAAGGCCTAATGCTTCTAAGAGGGAAGCCCTATGAGTAGGAGAGTTATTTAACAAGTCCAAAAAGGAGATGTGAGAGAAGGTTTTCGTTAAATCATTAATTAAATCATAGGTGCCTATGGGTTTTACCAACATTTTGTTGGATGTTTTCTAGTTCCAATGGATAACTTGGATTTGGTTGAGAAGAGTAATCCCGTGTTCTTGTTATGGTTTCTAAAAGTAGCTTGGTGTCTAACTGTACCAAACCAACTATCTTAGTTTGGGATCAAGTTCCTAGTTGGGGTGCAACCAGTGGATTTAATGAAGTTGAAGCTTCATGATCATTGTTTCCTATTATAACACCCTTGTTTGTTCCACTTGGATCTAACCTGCTATTATTAGAATGGTTTGGGAGCGGATCATTAAAGATCTTGAGGGGTGCATTTTGAGGGGAAACTACCCTTGTGTAAGTGTTTGGAGTGGATACTACAAAATTTGCTAAGAACAAATCTATAAAGAGTTGTTTTTGATCTTTTGGAAAATGCTGCATGAATTTATTGTAGTCACAGCAAGTTCTAGTATCGTGGCCTTGAATTATAATTTCAAGGTTGTTGATTTGAATCCTGTTGTGGCCCAAAATTCTGATAAAGTTGCTGGTTGTTAGAGTTAAAATTTTGAGGTTGTTGCCTTTGGTTTTGAATTTGATATCTAGTTGGGTTATTATTTGGACCTTGTGTTTGAATTTTTTGTTGTTGTTTTTGTTGTGGTCATGGTGGATGATTAAAATCCACCACATTGATTGTTGGAGTAAAATTGTTATTTCGCTAATTATTAACAGGTGGCAAAATGTTTGCAACATTTTATCTTTTAACTTGGTCAGTTACTCCATCTGTTGTAACTCTGCAGTTGTTGTTAAGGATCTTAGGTCCTTGATTAATGTTCCTGGTATTAGGATAGGCCATGGTGTTTTGATTGGGAGTGGTTAATTTCCCATTTGTTCCATATTTCTTACGGCCACTATCTATCACTACTTGGTCGATTTAGAGAGCACTCTCAATTACTTCATCATAAGTTCTTAGTGAGAACTTCTGGACTTCTTCCGTTATCTCTCTATTGAGAGAATGAAGGAATAAATCACATAGTTCCATTTGATCCATGTTTTGTGCACTTGATGATGAGTAGAGAACCGTACGCCATCTTTGAAAAAATGAGCAGTGGATTCATTATGTTCTTTTTTAATATGCAAGAATTCCCTAATTCTTGTTTTTAATAAGTTGTTCATATCAAAAGCTTTGATGAACTATAACATGAGTTGTTTAATGAGTGTATCGAGGCTTCAGGTATTTTGTAATACCAATCAAGTGCAATACCCTTTAAGGTTTTAGGAAATATCTTAGCAACAACCCCATCCCAAGGGAGTAATTCCTGTATCACTGTGGCATAGGCCTTAATGTGTGCATTTGGACCCCCCTCCCCTTTATATTTGGGTAAATTAGGAAGAGGTTTTGGAAGCATAACACTTCGTATGGTGAAGTCTAGGGGCTATTTTAAATATTCTGAATAAGTCCCTACTGCATAGACCTCGACCATTGACACTGCTTGCTGAGGGGGTGGGGGTGGCATGGATTTGTTGATATGGCATAGCATATGTATTTGCAGGGACATAAGGGAATCCCTGTGATTGAAGGAACATCCCGGGAGAAGAGAACATGTCCCCTTGTGGTGAATTTGAATAAATGTTTAAGTAAGGAGGAGCATTGTTCTAGTATGAGTTGTTTGGTGCCAAGCTGGGAGGTGTCATGTTTTCAACTGGAGCGGCGTTTGAAAATGTGGTCCTAGTTGGTGTTTGATGTGGATAATTATACAGATGTTGGGGAGGCATTCCTAAAGTTCTTGTTCTTGTAAGGAGGTCAACTTGATTGGGGTGATGTAGAGGGTTGGGGATTCCTGTTTGCCCAAAATATGAATTTTGGTTTGCTTGAGCAAGCTCCAGCCCTCTAACCTTCTCAACTAAAGCTGAAATGACCTCTATTCGTTAAGACACAATATTTTTCCTTAATGGTGTTTGTTGTATACCTTGGGTTGTAAAAGTGTATGATACCTTGCTATGAATTGATCATTACCCTACCAAGCTTCATTGAGGGCATTTCCCATAAGTTGAGGAATGGGGATGTTTTCTTGGAGTAGGGTATCAGATTGAATTTGTAAATTCCCTACAGGTAGATACATGTTTTGGAAGCATTGTTAGCTTCTAGCGTAGTGTGCTAAGTACTCCTCATCCAAAAATGGGAGTGGATCTGACTATCTACTAATCTATGGTTTAAACAAGACCTGAGTAGATGAAGTGGATTCTATAGTAAATGTCATATTGTTAGAGCCTGAGGGCTCTAGTTGTTGTGTTTGTGCAAGCTAATCCAACACCTCAATTCGGAATGAAGAACTAGAACTAGTTTTGTGAGGTGGAGTTTGAGATTACAAGTAATTACTTAAATAGTTATCAGTCCATGCAGAAAGTGAGGCTTATGGTTGTCTATTTGTTTAACCATAATTTTCTTTGAGACCTGAGAGAGGTATGACATATGCGTCGTATCCTAACTTATTCGGGGGGTATATGATTACCCATAGAATAATGGGAAAGAGCGAAGGTGGATGAAAGAAATGAAAATAAAACAGAAAAAATTGTTTGTTTCACGTAGGGTTCACCAATTTTGTATGATGGAAAGTGACATGCAAGCATAAGAATCTATACGTAACTCTTCCTCGTACCCAACCTCCCGATGTCGTGTCAAGATGGCTGATGAATTTGGAATATATATGGATATAGAAAAACTAGTTGGGTAATCTTATATCCTCAATACACAATAATGGAATCTGTGAATCTAAGGTGAAGAAGGCCCTCCTAACTTGAATTGGTGTAATGGATCATTTGGATATAATAGCAGTTTGAAGGCTCCAATCAATGTCGAGATCCTATTTATTGGCTATTGGATATGTGGGAAGGGGCCTGTGGGAGCCTCGTGTATATTTCTAGACAAGGTCATGAAAATGGTGATGGGAGGTGTAGTGGATTTTTCAGGGTTTTTATGGATGATTCTCTAGTCTAGTCCAAAAATCCTTAGCTTGATTGGCTGCTACATTTAATAAGGAGAATTGCATAATAATGTCTGGTGGAAGTGGTGAGGACCTGAATACTAGTGTTCATAAACCAACATCAATGTTTGATTGATTAGTAGGCCCATTGGGTTGTGGGACTTGTGGATCATAACCGTACATTCATGGTTGTGTCAGACCTCCTATGATCATATGAAGAGTTAATCTCTCCTTCCGACTATCCAATAATCATATGCCTTTTCAGCCTCTATGTTTAGAACTAGAAGTTGTGTAATTTTTCTCTGAATACCTTATAGGTGTTCTGGAAACTTGAATATGTAAGCTAGTATCTGTCAACGAGGAGGTCTCCTGTGTTGGGTTGTGGAACTAAAGGATCACAACCAAATATTTGTTCTCTTTCGAGTCCTTGTACAGCCATATGGATATCCTATCAAGGCAATCTATAATTAGGATGATTTGACCAAAATGTGTATGACTTGTCGCCTTCAATATTTAACTCTCTCAGTTGTTCACTAATTGCTCATAGATTTGTCGTTGCTCGAAAGACTTGTATCCTAAGGTCTTGATCTATATCAGCTAGTGTTTTGGGGAGATTTGGTTGAGACACTATAGGTTCAAATATGTATTCTCTGGGCTCCCTAGGTCCCGTGATTGTCATGCAAAATGATTCAACTAATAAACTAATTATGAAAGATGTATCTACATTATACATGTATTCTTTTATTTTTTTATATTTTTGATGAAGTATTTTAACGAAATTAAAAGAGAAGTTATTCTAATATATTTAGCAAATTTACAACTAATCTAGTAACAAAATTGAAACAAACAAAGTAGCCCGGTGTAGCTATTTTCCTGTGCAGTTGTGAATTTACCCTAAATATTCTAAACAGCTATTTTTTTTTAAAATTGAAAGGCTCTTGATCCTTCCTCAGAAGTGATGAATTAATCATAGTTTCTTAGAAACTATAAAATCCCCACAGCTTCCCAGGTGATATCGAGAATGAGCTTTGACTGAAATAAAATAATTTACTACTCTATTTGATATGTTGTAACTAAAAATTTGATAGCTCAAACTTGGAGTTTATAGAACAGTGGTAAATCCAATTGTGTGTGAATTCATCCCCTCAGTGTGATCTCCTCATTCCTTCGTGTTCTCTTGAATCTATAAAAGAGTGTATATGATAGCATTAGTAGAATAAGGTACTCAAACAATAGCAGCTTTGGATATAGACCAAATATAATGCAAGTAAGAGAGAGAGATAGTGCAAATGAACAGAGCTTAACTATGTAATTCCTAGTGGGATTTATTGCAGGAATACAACACAAATGTGCCAAGAGTTCTAGAAATTATCTTTTGTGACTAAACAAAACCTACAACTCTGAATGGATTCCAATCTAAAAATGAAACTACCTTACTCTAAACTAGTTTGCATGGAACAACAATAAAGCAAGATTGAAGCAAGAAGATCAAATGACCTCTAAACAGTAAAGGAAGACTAACAATGGATGCAAAACATGAAACTATTGGAATTCTAAGCATGAAACTCAAAAGACTAAATGATTAAATAGAGAAGGAGAGGGGCCATTTGTTTGAAAATAAGATGGATATTTATAGCAAATGCATTCACTAGAAGGTAACTTGGAATGGAACTCTTTTACTATTAAAAAAAGTCAAAGCACTATTCATAGGGCGGCCAAAACATAAATACAATGAAAAGTAGCTAAAAAATGTGGATAGAAATTGAAATTTTTACGTTTGACGCGATCGTTGGAACTTTTTGAAAAATTCGTATAGGACCGCCACCCTGTGTAGGGCGGTGGTTAGTAGACCGCAACCCTATCTCGGGTGGTGGTCACGGGACCGCCACCGAGGCAGGGTGGTAGTCTCATCACTTAAGATGAAAATTCAAGAAAAAAAGGGGGCAAAGGGAAAAATAAAGCACACGTAGGCTGGGTAGGGTATACAGGACACAAATGTATACTTGGTGAGATTTTTTGGATCCTGAACACCTTGCGAGGAGACCTGTATCATGATTGGGGTATGTGGAACATCTTTCCAGTAGTGTAGTACCCTACTATTTTTGGTACGTACAGAAACACTTGCGTGCAAGAATTGAGACTGGACAAAAAATCCTGCATGCGAAGCTCCCCTCTTAAATCCTAGATTATGATAAGGAAATCACTCTGAATACTGTTGTGGATGGGTGGCTATTAAGTAATATACTGATTGATACATGTGTGGAAGTCAATGTTGTTACCTTAGATGCATGGGTACAAATGGGGAGACCCCCATTAGAGCCATCCTCTAATGTATTTTTCATGGCTAATCGGACCAAAGCCACTCCCATTAGAGTTTTGAAAGATGCATCCATTACTATACAACGAGCCAAGTTCACTGGAGACTTTGGGGTTTTAACACTGGGGGATTCAGATAGCTTCCCAGATCTATTGGGGTATCCTTAGTGCTATGTAAATAATGTTGATCTTCAGTTCAATAAAGGTTATATCATTTTTGAAAACAAGGAGGAAAGAGTTATTATCCCTTTGACATATGGTAAATTTTCACCCTATGTTGATCCCTTAAGTGAAGACGACCTGAATAGGATTTATGTATGCACCATCCGAAACCTAGAGATGCTTAAGCCAACTAAAGAAGGAATAATTTAGTGGGAGGATGTACACTCCATTAGTGATACTACAAGTGTTGCTTGTGATAGTTGGGCTCATAACACCTATGAGTTGGTAGAGCGTGAAGTAAAGAGCATATTTCCTAGAGGTAGAAAATTGCATTATGTTACCTTGTTACACCGAAGAAGGAGATCCCATGGTATTCTTGTGTGCCATGGAAGAATAGTGGATAGACCTGTTGGAAATAAGAAATATGCTAGCATATACACTACGTGGGACAACAACACACTGGTGGATGGACCACAAGGATAATCTTGTAGGATGGAATGATAATAGGATTGCGCCTGCTATTAGGTTCTTCAAGAGAAATGCACCTACTCAAATCTGTACTTATTATGGTAATCAACTTGTTCAACACCACGTTTAGAAGTATGGGAGACTTTGGACATAAGGAAATGAAGCTTTACCACCTTCGCTATGGGTGCACAAGTTCTATTCCACTTTACAAGGATGCATGCATGCTTGATATGTATATGCAGAACTCCATAGAGAGACTAGAAATTAGAAGGATTTAATTATAGGAATGGCCCAGATGTTTGAATTCTTCTCTACAAAGCCTTTAGTGGAAGAAGCTTTGAAAGTCATAAAGTGCTTAACTATGGGAGATAGTGCCAAGGCTGAAGAACTCTTTCAGAAGTTATTAGATGAAGGGGACTCAGAAGCGCATCTTGTTAAAAAAATAGAGGCTGATGCCGCATTACTTCAACACACTTTCCTTGAGAAAGAAAAAGGAAAAATGGTCTACTTAGTGGATGATAAATAAGTATAACATTTGGATGTAAATCATTCAACAGGTAGGCATGAGGTATTGAATAGTGCAGATATGACCAAGCGCGCCTATCATAAACCTATGAAGACAAAGAAGGTGAATATTGAATAAGAGATTGAGCCAAAGGAAGTTATAATTGGGAACTATTGGTCAGACTCTGAAGTGGAAAAAATCATAGAGTTATTAAGGGATTATTAGGACTTATTCCCTAGGGGGTAGCATGAACTTAAAGGTGTGCATGAATTGTTAGGAGAGATGAAGATAAATATTAAAGAGGGTGCGTGCCCAGTCTGAAATAAACCCTATAGGATGAACCCCAACTTATGCAAAAAAGGTCAAAGAGGAGATTCAAAAAATGTTGAAGTATGGAATTATCAAGCCCCTTGATGATTTAGAATGGGTTAGTCCAATGGTGATCAATATCAAGAAGGATGAATGGATTAGGATTTGCGTGGACTATAGGGAGCTAAATGCTACATGTGTGATTGATCCCTTTCCCGTGTCATTCACAGAGGAAATACTGGAAAGGGTTATAGGGCATTAAATATATTCATTTACAGATGGGTTCTTTGGGTATCATAAGGTTCAGATTACCCATGAGGATCAGGAAAAGACTACATTTACTTTGGAATGGGGTAGCTTCACCTATACTGTAATGCCTTTTGGTCTAAAAAATGCGCCTGTTGTATTTTTGTGCATAGTTTGTTCAAGCATTCAAGGAATTTATTCACAACTTCTTACAGGTCTATTTAGATGATTTGATAGTGTATGGATTATTTAAGGATAATTGTGACAATCTAAACTTAATGTTTGAAATATTTATATAGTTGAGTATCTCCTTGAACATCAAGAAGTACATATTTACTACATCATTTGGGATATTGCTCAGACACATAATCTACAAGGAGGGTTTTTTGGTTGATCCAGCCAAGGTTGCAGTCATTATAGGCCTAAGGGAGCCTACAAGTCAGAGTGAGGTGCATGGATTTTTGGGTGATATAGGATATTACAGGTAGTTTATCAAAGGATATGCCAAAATTTCCACACCGTTGGAAGAGCTACTAAAAGGGAAAGGTATGTTCTATTGGGGAGAACCACAATAGTGCGCATTCAAGATGTTAAAGGAAAAAATTACTATTGTGCCTATTATTTTCTTTCCTTCATGGGAATAACCCTTTCATGTACATGTTGATGCCTTTGGCACGGGAATTGGTACGGTGTTGGATCAACGTGGAGAAGGTATTATAGATCATCCTATCGATTTTGCTAGTAGAAAGTAGACTCCTACAGAACATAATTACACCACTACAGAGCACGAAGTTTTGTCAATGATCTATATGCTACATAAATTTCACCAGTACCTACTAGATACACCATTAATATTTTATATCGATCACATGGAATTGAAGTATTTGGTAAACAAACCTATTCTACAAGGGTGCATATGTTGATGGATGCTCTTATTTCAAGAATTTTATTTCACAGTTGTAAAACCAGAGAAAATTAAATCTGGACTAGACCATCTATCAAGGATGCAGTAAGGAGAAGAAACATAGACAATTAAAGATACCATGTCAGATGCACAGTTATATAGATTATAACGAGTGCCATTAGAACTAGAAGACATTGCTTCCTTTCTATGAACATGGATGACACCAGAAGGAATGAAATCCTTGGAGAAGAAAAAAATTTCCATATGTGCAACCCCCTATATGTTAATAAGTGTTGGCATGTACAAATTAGGTCGAGATGAAGTATTACACCGTTGTGTATTGGAGCATGAGTGCACATATATTATGGAAGAAGCTCAAGGTGGTATTGCAGGTGGCCAATATGCCAATAATGCCATTGCGTGAAAGATTCTACTCGTTGGATTATGGTGGGAGACCTTGTATAAAGATTGTAAGGAATTTTGTAAGGCTTGTGATCATTTTCAACACCTTGGGAAACCTAGTCAATGAGATGAAATGCCTCTAAAACCCATTACTAGTGTAGAACCATTTGAGAAATGGGCTATAGATTTTGTGGGTCCTATTTCACCAGCTGTGTGAAGAAATGGATTGTGTTACATTATAACTTGCATAGATTATCTGATAAGGTGGGCAGAAGCAACACCTACAAAGGATTGTACAATGAACACAACAACCAAGTTTCTTTGGGAAAATATTATTACAAGGTATGGATGTCCTTTAAGTTTGACCAGTGATAGGGGCACACATTTTATTAATGGGACAATCAAAATTCTATTGGATGAATTCATGATTACACACCATAAGACTACACCCTATAATCCTCAGGAAAATGGGACTGCTGAGGCTTTCAATAAAATTTTCAGATAGACATTGACCAAAATGTGTGATGTTGGAAGAAAGGATTAGGATGATAAAGTATATGCAGTACTTTACAAATATTAGACAACATATAAAAGGTTGAACAAATCCACACCATTTTCGTTAGTGTATGGAGCAGGAACAGTTCTTCCTATGGAATTTATGTTACCTTCTTTACGTATTGCGCGCACTGGAGCTCTTATTGATGAGAAAAATTTAGAAGAACACATTGAACAGTTAATCCAATTGGATGAACGGAAATCCATAGCACGTTGGAGTCAAAAAAATAGAAGGTCAGGTAGAAAGCATGACATGACAAGCACATCTGAGGTAAAAAGCTTGTTATAGGAAAGATGGTGCTCCTTTATGATTCTAAGTTTTTGTGCCATCTAGGAAAACTCAAGGTACATTGGTTGGGGCCATATGTTATCACTCAGATACTTGAATCAAGCACTTGTTAGTTAGAGGCCCTTGATGGAACACAGTTACCTGGTTACTTCAACGGGAGTAGGATGAATCCCTACTATAAATAAGTCTTATTGGTGTTTCTAATAAGTCAATGTTGCCATTTAGATTAGGTTTTCAATTCTACATTCCCTTAATGTGTTTCCTTCTTTGTCGCTATGATTTGTCAATTTAGTTGGTATGTTTATGAAATAAGCATGCTTACGCACCATAAGCTAACTACTATTTGAATAATTTTTATGCACAGAGGACTGCACATACCCTTAGTGTGGGGTAGGTTGTTGATATCCAGATATATGAATGATGAAAATAAGTCCACATGAAAGGAACTATCTATGGGTGCTATTCAACATTGGAAAATTGGAAAAAAAAAGAGGTTTCTTCTGGACTCAAGGACCATAGATAGAGAGGAATGAAGAAACAAGTATAACATGAGGTAAGCAGGGGCCAGGAAGACTACCAATGGAAGGTGCACTGATGAGGTACTCAGGCGCATGGAAGTGCATTGAAGAGAAGTCCACAACTAAAAGGTAGGAGGGCATGCTAGAAGGTTATAGATTGGGTGAGAAGATGTACCACATGGAAATAATGAAAATGGTCACTTAATGAGAGGATTGTTGGTAGGTGGAGGAGAAATAAATGCACTAAATTTTTGAAATTATATATAAAGACAAGATGCGAGTTCATTATTATCATTACAATTGTGAGAATTTGAAAATGTTTAAGTGTTAACGAGCTGAGAAATTGTATTTAGGTGTGAAGAGTGTGAAACCAGAAGTGAGGAGAAGGGTTTTGCATAGGAGAAGCTTGCATTCCCATAGGAGAAGGGTTTGAGTGAAGCATACACGTTACAGATGAGCTAGGGCACACTATTTCCACTAAGGAACAAAGATTTAAGCTAGGGTTTTGACTTTCTCGACTACAGAGGGAAGAAAAGAGAGATTTTTCAAATGGCACCAAAGAAAGCACCCACAACAAGAGATAAAGGGAAGAAGAAGGTTAAAGTAGAACAAGAGATTACTCTCGAGAGTAATTATTCAGAAATGTAGTATCTGGAGGGTGTAATTGTGGGACAAGAATGGGACTCCCATATCCACCAATGTAAAATAAATGACTATAACCATCGAACATCAGATAATAAGAAGGAGCTTGATGCGTTGCTAAGAACGAAAACAAAAAATAACACGACATAAGATATGCCAGTATACGACGACATTGGTGAAAATTTGCTGAAGCAAAATGGAGTATACTAGTTGTATGAGCTGCCATATTTTGGAAAGTATGAACCATTATATCGATGGTTGATAAGTAGAGTCCATAAGGACTTCTTCTATTTTGTCAGACAGAGGGTAAGAATCAAAACTGCTTTGATTTTAATGGTGACATGACTAAGGGCCTCAGGGTTGGATCTGGATAGTGATTTAACTAATAAAGCCACAATCTTAGAGATGAGGAAGGAGCTGGGGTATACCAAGGGTCCATGTAGCATGGAAATTGACAATTTGAATAAGTACCCAGTAGTTCAGAAAGATGCACATCTTGTGACAAAGATGAATGACCAAGGAAGGTGGTCGCAGGTAAACACAATGTGGTTGCATGTCACCAAGAAGATGTCTCAAGGAGTGGTCTACAACATTACAGATCACATAGCAAAAAATGTCATCAAAGAAGTGTGGACATGTGACAGAATAAGTATTGGCACTCTGTTATTTTCCTTAGTATTCATGGAAATTGGGGTGATTGAGGTGCCAAAGGAGAAGATTTGGGAGTAACCCACGGAACACAAGTCACCTGTGGAGAGGTTTGACAAGTACTTGTGTGATGGATTAATGAGTGGACCATTCAAGAAGAGGGCGGAGATGTGGTATGATAGACTCCACATGGTGTTTGATGAAGAGTGGTGCATACCAAAGGATTTACCTTCAATGGTGGGTAAGGTAGTTTAGCTTTCCGTATACCATCATTTTTGAATTGTAAGATTTGTAATGAAGGAAGGGGCTTGGATCCCATGGTGAAAATTACCATATGCCTTCTTAGTAATGTATTTCTAGGCATCCATTCACTGGTTCTTAAATGCACATCACTTAACCTTCAATGCAGACAAGGTAGATTGCGATTACCACACTCTGAGGAAGAAGTATGTATATCCAGGGTGTAATGCATACATTGAAAGACATATTTAAGATATTATAAGCATGAAACCTGTGAGATTGGTAGTTGGGGACATAGGAGTAGTGTTTGTGTACTTACAACTCAAACCCAAGCTAGAGAACGCTAAGTATGTGGAGAATGAGTTTGCGCTCCCAGGGCTGCCAAAGGGCAAGCGTACAATGGAAAATGTTCCAACACCCAAGCCCACAAAAACAATTCAAGTCGATGATGAAGAGGAGGAGCATGAGGATAGTGATGGTTTGGAACACAAAGGTAGAAGATAGCCTCCAAATAAGTATGAAGCTGAGTGCCCAACTACTCCACCTTAGCCACAAGAGGAAGATGAAGAGGACTTTTATGTGTTCTAAGGAGAGCACCGATTCAAGAGAGTATTTAGGAGGATAAGGACCCAAGGTGCTACTCTACAGATAATGCACATATCACCTCGACTCTCTCCATAGAAGAAGAAAACTGAGAAAAGGAGAAGGAAATTAAAGTTGAATGAGGAAGTGGAAGATTCAAAGGAAAGTTCACCCAATTCTCCTACACCTCCAAAGAACATAGAGGAACAAAAGGACAAAGAAATGAAGGATGAAGAAGAGGAAGAAAAAGGGGCAGAAGAGACAACATCAGAGACTACTTAGGACATAGTAGCACAAGTTCCCAATCTTAAAGCCCAAGTTCCTAAGTAGCCTAGATCAAGAAGAACAAGTGGGGATACACCAAGGACACAGGTAAATTTTTTTGTGCCCGTTTCCAGAGCTCAATGGCACAAAAGGAGTTATACAACTAGGAGCTAATGGATGAAGATATGTTGATAGTGTGCACAAGGAAGAAATTGTCATGGTAGATGCACACACACATGGATGAACTAGAATTTGATGTATGGGAGGAGTCATGCATGTCGAAGAGGTTGAAAAAGACACCTCAGGCTAGACACATAACAGTAAAGCCTACTGTTATGTCAGATGAAAAGGTGAGAAATGATTTGGTGAAAGTCTAAATAGAAGTCACATGATGAAATATGGATAAAGATGTGATAATTAGGGCACTGAGGGAGGAGATCGTGAATAAGGATGAGGAGATAACACACCTAAAACAAGAAAAATATTTGTCTCAGAAGAAGAACATAGTGTTTATCAGCATGGCAGAGGATATTATTGACAATGTCATGAAGGATAGGTCATGTTGGAGTTAGCACACTGGTTGTAAAGACAATATATCAGATCTAAGCATACATGCAAATAAAAGTAGATATTCTACCAGAAGAAATATCAAAACAAGAGACATAAATGAACACCAGATTTAACGTGGCTCACCTTGTGTGGGCTACGTCTACCAAGAAACAAGCCAATCTATTATCCAAAGCTTTGAAAAGATATACAATGAAGATTTACAATCATCCACACCTCTCAGATGTTCAGTACTTTATTTCTTCAAGCTTTTCTTCCTCTTCACCAAGAATTCTCTCTCACATAATTATCTTGTAATTATAATCCACCAGCTTACTTTTAAACCATAATTTTAACTTCATATAGTCATTTTAAGTCTTAGGGAACTTAGCCATGTAATTACAGTTAATAAATCTATTTTAATGCTAAAAATAGATATAATTCCTGAGAGTTAATTAAAACTTCATCACACAGGTAACTGACACCAGTTATGCCTAACCGTCACCGGTTATTACTTGCCCTTGACTGAAGCCAGTCTTCCCTGACCGATGCCGGTCTGCCATTAACTGATGACGGTTACTGTGTTTTCTAGCAAGTTCCAATTGCATGCTAAAAATAAGTAATTGAGCTCCACAACTCAACAATCTCCCACTTGGAGTTTAATTATTGTACTATACCTTTGCAACTTCATTCTTTTATTCTTCCTTAGCTTTGTTTCTTTCTCTTCAAGTCTCAATATCGAAGACCAACAGAAGTGGAGTGTAGTTCTAACTTCTCCTTTGCTAATGGCTTAGTTAGCATATCTGCAGGGTTCTTGCTTGTATGAATATTTTCTAGATTCAACTATCCATCCTCTAGTACCTACCGTATGAAGTGATACCTCAACTAAATGTGTTTTGTTCTCAAATGAAACACTGAGTTCTTTTCCAAATGAATTGCACTCTAACTATCACTAAACAGTTTATAATCACTTTGTTCCTTTCTTAACTATTCCATGAACCTACTCATCCATATCATCTCCTTGCTAGCCTCTGTAGCTACAACATACTCTCCCTATGTAGTAGACAAAGCCATAACCTTCTGTAATCTTGAAATCTAGCTAATTGTTGTTCCACCTACTGTAAAAATATATTCAGTAGTGCTTCTCCTACCATCCAGATCTCAAGCCATATCTGAATCAACATAGCCATGTAATGAAATATCCAAATCTCCATAGCATAACTGCATGCTAGATGTCCCTTTACAATACTTGAGTATCCATTAGACCAATTTCCAATGCTCTTTACCTAGATTATCCATATATCTACTCACCACTCCCACTGCTTGTGCAATGTCTGGTCTGGTATAAACCATAGTGTACATGAGACTTCCAACTTCTAAAGTATATGGAACTCGTGCCATGTATTTGACCTTATCATGTGATGAAGGACACTGATATTTGCTCAATTTGAAGTGTCTAGCCATAGGTGTGCTAACAGGTTTTGCATTCTGCATGTTGAACCTCTCTAACACCTTAATCCTCCTGAGACAAATACAATTTATTATTTTTCCTATCTCTATGTATTTTCATGCAAATGATTCTTTTTACAACTCCTAAATCCTTCATAGAAAATGTGTGAGCTAGCTTTCTCTTAAGCTCACCAATGTCCTGCATACTAGATCATGCAATAAGCATATCATCTACATACAATAGCAAAATAATATAGCTCCCATTTTCAAGCTTCTTGAAATAAACACAATGGTGAGATTCACATCTCAAGTAACCATGTTCATGCATAAAACTATCAAACCTCATGTACCGTTTCCTTGGAGCTTGCTTGAGCCCATATAGGCTTTTTTTCAACCTGTACATTAGTTTCTCCTTACCCTTGACTTCATACCCAAGTGACTGCTGCATATAAATTTCTTCATCTAAATCACCATGAACGAAAGCCATCTTCACATATATTTTCTCTAAATGCAAATATTCTACTACAACTAAACTCAATACAATACGAATAGAAGTCATATTAACAACAAGAGAAAATATTTCACCAAAGTCAATACCTACTTTTTATACAAATCCCTTTATTACAAGCCTTTCCTTGTACCTTTTCTGTCCACCATCTTTCTTCCTTGATCCTATAAACCCACTTGTTATACAATGTTCTCTTACCTACTGGAAACTTAACCAAATCCCAAGTCTGGTTTTTGTTCCAAGGAATTCATCTTCTCATCCATGCCATGCTCCCATTGAACATGAGTCTTATCCTACATTTCTTCTTCAAATCTCTCTGGTTCACCACTATCAGTCAATAATAAATAAAATAGAGGTGTATATATATTTCTGGAAGTTTACTTACCCTTTTTGACCTTCTCATAGGAGTTTGGGGTAACAGATGCTCAATTTGGGCCTCCTGAACATTAGTATCAACTTTTAATAGTGATCTACACTAGTCACCTCTAACCAACATCGATTCTGATAACCGGTACCAGTTCTGATCCTTTGTAACAGTCGGCGGTTCATCTGACTGATGCCGGTTAGGGACTAACCAACCACGATTAAGGTGTATTTCTGTAGGTGTTTCTTTAAAACCCGAGAGTTCATTTTCATCAATAAACTTCTCAATTTTCTCATTCTTGGGTACCAAAATTTGATCCCTGTACATTCTCTTTTCATTCCATTCAACATCACGACTCTTAATAATTTTAGAATTCTCTAAATCCCAAAAATGAAAAAACCGAAATTACCAGATCCATAACCAATGAAAGTGCACCTCTTGGATTTTGCATCCAACTTTTTTTTATTTTCCTTATCAACACGCACAAAATCTTTTGAACCAAAAAATTTAAGAAAAGAAATATCTACCTCTTTTCCAGTCCAAGCTTCATATGGTATTCCTCCATCTAGTGAAATTGAAGGCCCACAGTTAATCAAATAAATCAATGTATCAATTACTTCTACCCAAAAATGTAAGGGCAATCTAGAATATATCCTCATACTTCTAGCATGTTCAATGAT
The DNA here is from genome assembly GCA_019776745.2 of Taxus chinensis. NCBI lineage: Eukaryota > Viridiplantae > Streptophyta > Pinopsida > Cupressales > Taxaceae > Taxus > Taxus chinensis. Next base: position 700,170,643 of record CM034152.1, read on the forward strand.
TATCCTGTTCATTATTTCTACAACACTTTTCTCCTATGGTGTTCTTGGAACCATTCTTTCTCTACGTATTCCATTCACTGAATAATAATCATTGAAAGTCTTGCTACAATATTCACCACTATTGTCAGATCTAAGGCACTTTAACTTAGAATTTGATTCATTCTCAACAAGGGTTTTCCATATTTTAAAAGTCTTAAAAACATCATATTTATATTTAATACAATAAACTCATACCTTTCTTATAGCATCATCAATGAAAGTAACATAATACTGGGATCCTCCATGAGAAGCTACCTGAGCTGGTACCCACACATCAGAGTGTAAAAGCTCTAATTTCTGCTCATTCTTAGTTGCCCCAACTTCGAGAAATCTCACTCTCTTTTTCTTTCCAAAGATACAATGCTAACAGAAATCAAGATCTAAATCTTTCAAATATGATAACTTACCCTTAGCTTTTAAGATTTACATTCCTTTTTGACTCATATGAGCCAACCGATTATGCCACATGCATACATCTGAATCTAAAGTAGATAATGTAGAAAAGGAATTAGTAATACAAGTAGATAAATATAACATTCCTACCTTCTTACCTCTTTCCACAACAAAAGAACCCTTGGTGACTTTCCAAGATTCTCCTGTAAAAGTAATTATGCAACCAAATTCACCTAGTTTCCTTGTAGAAATAAGATTCCTCCTGCGGCTTGGCACATGCCTCACATCTTTCAATACCCATGTATTTACATTCTACAATTTTAGATGAACTTCCCCTTTACCAGTAATATTGCAAGGTTCATCATCACCCAAATAAACATGCCCAAAATTACCCTGGACATAATTTTTGAAATAACCCTTATTAGGGGCTGCATGAAAGAAGCTCCTGAATCTAAAACCCATGATTCAATTCTATTATCTGAAAAATAGAATAAGAGCATCTTGCATTACCTCTGATGTAGCAAGATTTGCTTCTTTACCTTTGTTTAGTTGTTGGTTCTCTTTATCCTTTGACCAACAATATTTCTTTGTATGTCCTTTCTTTCCACATTTCCAACAAGTAATTCTCTTACTTCTGGATTTAGATCTGTTATCCCTTGAATTTGATTTCCCATTACTCTTACTCTTTGATCTCTCTTTCTGCCTACCCCTACTTTCTACATTCAAATAATTTCCAGATGTTGATTCCTCTGTACTCTTCATGTGAATTTCTTCATTCAAGATTATACTAACCACACCATCAAACTTCAAAATATTATTAGCAGATGTTGCATTACTAACAACCATTACCAAGTTGTCCCAACTATCAGGGCAGAGATCATAAGAATAAAATTACTTTTACTTCATCATCAAATAGTATAACAACCAATTTTAACTGATTTACTATAGATCGGAAATCATTCAAATGACTAGAGGCAGATTCACCTTCATGCATCTTAGAACTAAATAGTTTCTTCATCAAATAAAATTTATTTGAAGCACTAGGTTTTTCATATACATTAGCAGGAGATTTCATTAAGTCTACCGTAGAATCTACTTCTGTAATATTGGAAGCCAGGGATGTTGCCAGGCTCAATCTTATAGATCCCAACACCTTTCTATCAAGAATATTCCATTCTTCATCAGTCATCTTCGTAGGTCTAGACTTCTCATCCAACGGTAAGCACAAATCTCTTTGATACAGATAATCCTCAACCTGCACCTTCCATAATTGATAATTTTAGTCGTTAAATTTCTCTACCTTGTATTTATTATCTTTTGTCATTGCTGTAGCTCCCACTCAATCAAAAAACCCTCTATGAGTAAATCTGTCAACACAAAAAACCCTTAAACAAAGCTATGATACCAGTTGTTTGGGTTAGCACACTAGTTGTACAGACAATATATCAGATCTAGGCATACATGCAGATAAAAGTGGATATTCTACCAGAATAAATATATAAAACAAGAGACATAAATCAACACCAGATTTAAAGTGGTTCACCCAGTGTGGGATACGTCCCCCAAGAAACAAGCCAATCTATTATCCAAATCTTTGACAAGATAAACAATGAATATTTACAATCTTCCACACCTCTCAGATGTTTAGTACTTTCTTTCTTCAATCTTTTCTTCCTCTTCACCAAGAATTTTCTCTCACATAATTATCTTGTAATTATGATCCACCACCTTACTTCTAAACCCTAATTTTAACTTCATATAGTTGTTTTTAGCCTTAGGGCACTTAGCCATGTAATTATAATTAATAAATTCATTTTAATGCTGAAAATAAATATAATTCCCGAGAGTTAATTAAAACTTTCATCGCACATGTAACCAATGTTGGTTCTACCTAATCATCATCGGTTCCTACTTGCCTTTGACTGATGCTGGTCTTCCTTGACCGATGTCGGTCTGCCCTTAACCGATGCCGGTTACTATGTTTTCTAGCAAGTTCCAATTGCATGCTAAAATGAAGTAATTTAGCTCCACAACTCAATAGGCCACACTTAGATCCAATGGTACCCAAGATGTTTCCTTTAGAAATACATTATGTCAGTACATTGGTGGACTTAGTGCTTAAAGATGAACCTCTGTGAATGCATGATCCAAAGAATCCAACATAGGAAACAAAGCTGGAAAAGGCTTCAGTGATGTGGAATATAACATCATATAAAGGATTGATTTAGAGTTTGCAAGAGGAACTCAAGAAGGTGGATCACGCATTGAATATTTGTACAATGCCAGAGGTTGTTATAAGGACCATGACCATTTTAGAAGATAATGATGTCCTGAAGGCCATGAAGGATGAGACATTGGGCCACGTAGAATGGTTATCACTTGTTAAGTAGAAGTGCAAGGCTCTTACAGCCATTCAGGAACCTCACAGGGAAAGGCTAGATGAGCTTGAACTCGTCGCTCAAAAGATGGACTTGTTGGAAGGGAGAATGACTGGCATGTCCAACATTGTGTTGGTATTACAGAATGAAAAAGGAGAGATTACAAGGGATGAATTAGAGTCAATTGCAGTGGATATTCCAGAGAAAGTAGAGGCCACACTCAATGATTGGAAAACCTTAGAGGAAAAGATAAAATAGGAACATCCATAATTGATTATTTAGGTTGCAGAAGAAGATACTACGGGTTGAAGACATTCTTTCATTCATCAAAATTATTTCTATTTTTCTATTCATATTCTTTGATTCATTTTTGGAGACAACCATTATTGAGGCGAAAATGAAACTAGTGTGGGGTAATGTTGATTAGTTAGACTCTGGCACTTAGTGAAGAAAAATACAGAGGGTTCATGTGGGAGAACATAACACATTCAAAGGTGTGGAAGCATCCGAGAGGATCACATGTAGAACAAAGGTAGATTCAGGACTTAGCCATTTTCATGATAAGGATCTATTTTTGGAGATAGCATGTAAAGCACTCAAACTGATTGGAGACTTGCACGAAACACATTGGCTATTTTTGGATGATCGGCTACGAGGCATTTTTCATGGATGCAGGCTAAAGATGGAATGGCGAACTGATAGTTGACAAAGGGAGATCTATTGTTAACACTCTTACATGTAAGCCTATTTTTGTAACGGCGCATGACTAATAATAGCATGCAACCTATTTTGGGGTTATATAAGCGGTGAAGGGAAAGTACCCACACTTATATATATATATATATATATATATATATAGCATAGATACACGTGTCAGAACTAGGGTATTGTGAGATTATGCTGCTAGATCTGTTATGTGCATGAGTGTATACTACTGTTATTGTAATGAAGTTTCTGTGTATTAACTACAATTAATATAATGGAGATTATGGACTGAAACAAGGTGGTCTCATGGTTATAATTCAATATTGCATGCGTAATTTCATTATGGTTATCTGTTATATTCTAGATCTAGGTTTGAATATGCATTGTATGAAAGATATATTAGCTATATATTTGAATGATTAAAGTATTCATCATGTTAACATATTGCAACAACAACCCTAAAGAGGGGCCTGGTACCTTTTTGCACTTTAGGTACATGCTCAGTATAGGCCGAGTGATGTGCCAATGTGCTTGGGCTTGTATTGCTGAATTATAGGCTGCATCAGTTCTATAACCACCACTCTGCATAGAGTGAAAGTTCTGTCTAGAACATCTGTTTACTTCATTTTCCTTCATTTTCTTCAATTCTCCTTCTTGGTGCTGATGGAACTGATGAAGTGGTGTGTTTTTTTGGATCCCTATGGATCATATCTCCCTTGATTAGGAGGTTTTTGGTCCCAAAAAATATTAGTGGGGGAATGGTACAAGAATCACATGCCTCTCTTTCTCCTTTGAGTACCACTGGGTTATGCCTTGGTGTCTTCTCTCATCCAATCTGCCAAGAATCTTGTGGATATCTGGTTTTCTACTCCAGTGCTACATCCTCCTTTGAGTGGCCTTGAGTACAATCCTCTTTGGAAGGTAACTTCTGTATCTTTCCTTATTTTTCATGCATAGATGGCTTTAGTAGGTGTGAGCTCTTGCAACTTGCTATCGCATGCATCTGCATGAAGTGTGTCTTGAAGGTTTCTTTTCCAACCTGCTCAAGTATGGTAAAGGTCCCATACTGTAGTGATTTAGTCATTCTTGCTTGTATTTATCTCTTGAGATGGGTTGGCTAAATCCTCTCCATGTACGCTGCTACTATAGTCACAACTGTTCCTTGTATCTCATCTTTTCCTTATTGCCCCACGGTTAGGTCCAGTGAATCAATAGGTAAATACGATGACTGCATAGTGGAAGTTTGTTTTTCTCCTTGAATGAGCACTTCCTATGGTGGATTATTATGTAAAAACTAACAAGTTCTATCCAAAATATCCATGCTCTTATCGTCCATCCACTTTGCTTTTCTTCTGAGTGAAAGTGAAAAAAACTAATGATTTTCTGGAATAAGTATTTGTGCTTGGTTGGCATTTACCATAGCCTTATTTGATTTTATTTGATGTTCCCAGATGCTGAAACTGACTCCTTCCTTGACCCATTTGTACTGGTTCTCCCTCTTTGTGAACACAAAATCCCTAAAATACAAGTAAGGACTTCTAAAGACAACATAAAATGCATCAATTGGAATGATATCAACCTCTAATACATCAATATATTCGGTGTTTATCCCAAACTAAAACTTACACTTTCTTGTAACATGTATTTCTAAACCCTTCTTCACCCATCCCAATGGGTATGGATGTGGATGTGTGTAAGTCTCTAGACCAAGTTGTTTTATAACCGTATTAGAAATCAGATCTGACTGAGAACCAGAATCTACTAAAGCATTTACCTTAGTCTTCTTGATTTGGATTTTGATTTGAAATAGATTACTAAAATCTTATTCTTCTGTACCCCTAAACATGTTAGTGAGCCATGCATCCCAAACGTTTGTCTACATCCGAATCATCCTCAATCTCCACCTCTCCTTCTATTTTCAAAGTGGCCATGGATTTCTTGGAATCCTCAGTTTGGTGCTTTGGGTGTAATTCCGGATGCAACTTCCAACATGTGGCATCAGTATGTCCATTTATATCACAATTCTTACAGAATTTCTTATGATATTTACAAGTATGAAAAGTAGTAATGACATGTTTACCTTTCCATTTACCTCTACTACTTATCTTTCCTTGTTTTTTTTCCTGTTATCTGGTATTCCTTTGGCTCTATTTCTCCTTGATTATTCTCATCATCAATGTAGTATGATTGTATAAAAGCTTCATTAAGATCCTTGGGCTTTGTGGAGATTACCTACCTCTGAAGGTGAGTGTGAATTCCTGCCAAATATTTGGTTAGAATGTCCTCATCCTCAAAGTCCATATTAAGCAACATGGATTGTCTCCAAAATTCCGTAGTGTAGTATTGCACGCTTCAACCGCTTCCCTATCTAAATTACTACCACTTAATCATCATTTTAGTCTTATGGCCATTAGGATAGAAGTTATCTCTTAGAAATTCTTTAAAACCTTTCCAAGTACTGACAATAAGACGTTTCTTCTTCTCACAAGTGGCTAGATGGGTTTCCTACCAAACTAGAGCATGACCTTCCATTTTGAGACATGAAAAGGTGATCCTTTGTGCCTCAGTGACATAATGGACACTAAAATAGACATTCAAATATTTTAGCCACTTATCAAGCAATTCTGCATCTACTTGTCCTTCAAAGTTCTTTATTTCCACTTTTGTTTAAACTTTAAAAGGTGTATGAGTAGATTTTACCTTCTCACTTACAATTGGCGTCTCTTCTTAAAACTCTTCCCATTATTCCTCTTTGTGGCTCTTTCCGATACTAAATTTCTTGGCCAGTGCTCAAATCACCAAGTCCATGGAATATTGTTTAACCAAAGCCATTTTCTATGCAACCTATCCATCATTGTCTCTAGCATTTCGACTCTAAGGGCCAAGTTCTCTTCCCCTATTTGAGCTCAAATTTTCTGTTTCCACTTATTCATAGAAATATCTGGCTCACAAGGTAAAAATTCTTTGCCTTTGGACATTTTCATTATCATATAAATCAAAAGAAATAATCAAATTCCACAGTCCTAGATATATAATCAACTTTGATACTAAAATGATTTGTAAAATTTTTTTTTGGAACTCTACAAAAATCACACAATTATGCTGTTCTACTTTCAACTTTGGAAAATGACAGATTGATTGAAGATTAGAGCTTTACTGACTAATTATCTAGTGCTATAGAAAGGAAATTGCAGAGAATAAAAAAAATTCAAACTCTAAACACCAACAATTTTATCTTGGAAACCTCCAATGGAGGAAAACCAGTCGGGAAGGGAAAAACACTCTTTCTTCCCACTTTTATTGGTCAATTATAGAAAATTATAGATTACAAGAAGTAGAAAATGGAGAAAAAAATGTAAAACTTTCCTTTCCTATGCTTGCTTTCTCTATTTCTACACCTTTCTCCTACAATTCCACTCCAACATTGAAGATCTTGCTCACTATCTCTCATTAATCTTAAACATTTTCTCTTTGATCTCTTTGGATCTATGAATCCCCAATTCTCTTGTTCCTCCTTGTATTTATAGCCTTCTCCAATGTCTTCATGTACAATGGAGAATGGGAAAGGTCAGGAAGAGAAGAGACATGGTTGGGTGCTTCAAATTCACGTCCATTCGTGCTCCATTTCTCTTTTTTGTTTGAAAGTTTTAGGACCGCTACCCTGAGAAGACCGGTAGTTTCGGGACCACCACCTTGTCTAGGTGGAAGTTATAAGACCACAATCTTTGTAGGGTGGTGTTTTCTACAATCCCCGCTCCGCATAGAGCGGTGGTTCTTTTCAGAACCTCTGTTTACCTCATTTTCCTTAATTTTCTTCAATTATCCTTCTTTGTGCTGATAGAACTGATGAAGTGGTTTGTTTTTCTATAATCCCTATGGATCACCTATGTTATCATAAATGGCATCTTTTATTATTTATGAAGGACATCAATGGTGTTCTTGAGAGGTGTGTTGATGTCAATCAGATAGAAAATGTTTTGTAGGAATTCCATGATGAACTAGCGGGAGGACATTTTTTTCCCCAAGAGCCACAACACTTAAAATCACTAAGGGTGGTTATTATTGGCCTATCATCTTTGAGGATTACCATACATGTGATCTATAAACTTCTACTTTGGAAAATTATAAAACCAAATACTATGGTTCCTACTTCCAAATTACTTGAAACTGACAGTTACGAAATCTAGTGAATAAATTATAGCACTTAAAATTAATTTGCAATAAATAATAATGAATAATTCAACCACACAACATAATATTTTTATCCTGGAAACCACCAATTAAAGGGAAAAATAGTTGGAAAGGGAAAATTTTCTTTCTTCCTAGTTATATCTATTAGCTAATTGAAATGAATACAGATTACAAGAAGTTGAAGGAAGACAACAATGTTACTTCCACCCTCTATACTTGCTTACTTTGCTCATACACCTTGCTTCTACAAAAAATTCCAACACCAAAGTATTCTTGTTCACTTATCCCATGAATCAATGATCAAATCAACTTGATATTTTAATTTTATAGCTACTTCCTATGTCCTCTTGTGCACCGAAGAATAGGAAGGGATAAATAGGGAAGAGATGCAGTCCAGACACTTCAAATCCATGACTATTCGTGGATGCATTTTTTTTGGTTTTTAGTAGTGATAGGGCCACCAATGAATGTAGATTGGAGGTTACGTAACTGACAGTCTATGAAAATTTGTGCTTACACAACCACCGCTCTGCACACGGTAGTGGTTTTGTAACTTAACAGTATGCTCTCCTTTCTGATTAATTTTCCTTCAGGTTCTGGTTGTTGTAATGAAGTGGTGTCTTTTGAGATCCTTATGAATCAACATGGGTTAGAAAATGTAGGAAGTGTGCTTTTTTTATAGGAAAAGAGAAAATTTGGTCCCTTCCCGCACCACCTCATTTCAATGGAGCAACCATTTATGCAATTGGGGTTGGATTTTATAGGAGTGATTAACCCACATTCAAGCTTGGGGCACAAATGGATATTAACTGTAATTGAATATTTTACCAAATGGACTAAAGTTTTTGCTTTAGAGGAAGAAAATGAAGTTAATATCTTGGAATTCTATCTATGAAGGAATTGTAACCAAATTTGGGGTTCCTACAACCATTATATCATATAATGCCTTAGAGTTCTTGGGAGATGAGATAATTGGATGGGTTGTGAGAAATGGAATCCATCTAAGAACATCCTCAAACTATTATCCCTAAGGAAATGGGATTTCTAAATAAAAAAAATAATCTTCGGAGGATTATTAAGAAGACCCTGGGAGAAAATAAAAGGATATGGCACAAAAAATTGAAATCATCCTTATGGGCTGACTAGATCACTCTTAAGAGATCAATGAGTAGCTCACCATTCAAACTTGTTTATGGAAAGGAGGAAATATTTCCAATCTCCCTTGATTTTCCAACCTTGGAATTCTCAAGCCAACTTGAGATGTTTGAGGAAGAGGCAATGAAGGTTAGGTATGCAAAGATGATGGAGCTAGAAGAGATAAGATACAAGGCCATGCATATAATGGAAAGGCAACAAACCCAAGTGATTTTTTTTTTTTTTTGACAAGAAAGCAAAGAAAATGACCTTCATGTAAGGAGACCTTGTCCTCAAATGGTATAAGGATAAAGCTCAACTAGGCATGCACACCCAATTTTATGCCATTTGGAGTGGCTCTTATATGATCTCCAGTTGTAAATCAAATGATGCTTTTAAATTATCAAGTTTGAATGGAGATGAAATCGCTATCTTAGTCAATTGGATGTACCTCAAAATATGTTGTTGAGGTAAGGAGTCACATTGTATATAGTGGGTGGTTCTATACAATAATTGCTTTTGCACACTTTGCATGTTTCCTTTTGGAACATGTATGATTTTTATCATTTTGTACATATTTTTTGTGGATCTCCTCTTATGGATATGCACTGTTCAGTTTAGAGTGGGTTTTATGATGGAATTAGAGTTTTGGGTTAGTTCCCAAGCATATACAATCAATTTCCAAGAATACACTTTCTCTTAGTGCCAAGTTTACTCTTCATTACAGATTCAAGGTTGAGTTATAGAGTTTAAAGGTCGTGAAGATCAATTCAAGTTATTTATTTAGCTCTATGCCCAATGGATTTCTTGAGACTACTAGTCTTCATATATAGTAGTAGAAAACCCTATTGATTTGACCCAAAATTGTTTTCCAAAATAACCCCTAGGCTATTTTGACAACTTACCAAATCCAATTTCAGACTTAGGAATTTTTTGAGTTTAAAATCCATGGAATAATGGAATTTAGTGTTCTACAAAATCCAAGATATTAGTGTTCTATGGGTTCTCCTAACCCATGAAATGAATAAAATAGGACTCAATAACTAATTTTTTAGTTAGGAAAGACATGAAACACTATCCTAGTGTACCACATAATGTGGAATTTAGTGTTCCATGGGTTCTCATTGTGTCGGGTGGAACAAGGGAATCAATGCAAAAGACTTGCAGAAGGTTAGAGCTCTGTAGGGATGGTTAAGTTCGTAGAACAAAAGGTTTTAGTCCACCATGCAATGCCACATAAAAAATGTTGGAGACAACTTTGGAGAGGACACGATGTAAGGGGAACACACCACCAGACACTACAAAGAAAAAAAGATGGAAATTTTAAACTTGACCAAGGTTAAATTTGTGAAACACTGACTTGGTGCTCCATGATATTCTCAAAGATATAGCATTCCATGGACTTTACAAAGCCGCAAACCATGAAAATTAGGCCGCGATGTTAGTAAAGTTGCCAAACAAGAAGTATCCTTATACGGAACAAAGGAAGGAGGGTCACCAAGTTAGGTACTTCTTAGTGAGGAAATAAAAATCCAAAACATGTGGGTACGTTTAGTGTAAGGTCCACAGATCTTAAGAATTCCAGAACCGTGAGAGTAGCCGCAAAGCATTAAGGGAAAGCCATACAAAAATGTTTTAGTTTGCAGAGGTCTTGGAAGGTCGTGAAACACTTAAATTTATCTAACTAAAGGGATTTTACATGAGACAGAGCTAATGAAATTCTGAGGCCACAAAATGAATGAAAATGTAGAAAACCACAAAATAAAGTTAAATCTTCCTAGAGTTCGTGAAGTGAAGGATTTCTTCATGAATGCTTGGGATTGGTTTTTTGTGATAAATTTTGATACAAAGTTTCATTTTGCCTAAAATTTGATCCATTAGGAATTTATTAGAGAGGCCTTTAAAAAGAAGGAAGCTTTATGAGGAATGATAAAATATTTCAGGAGATTAAAATTGAGATTTTTGGGGAAATTGGACATTACTTTTAGAAGTCAGAAGTTAACATTTTTGGTTATAAGATGCTTGTTTGATCCTCCCTCACCTAGAGATCCTTTTGAATAGTTCAAAAAGAGAATATTACTCCCATACCCAACCAAAATTATGAGAATGGTGATCTATGTAACAAATTTTTAATTTGGCAATGTCACACTCCTCCATCTTCCATATTTCATGGGCATCCATTGATTTGTAGGTTGTGCTCATCCATAGAAAATATATGGAGTTTTCTTACAAGAAAAGGTATCTTTAAAGGTATTAACCATCATGAGGTGTGGAGGTTACATGCTGGAGGTAGTTTATAAGGTTTTAGTTGACGAAGAAGTGAAAACTTGATACACAAGGTGTAGTACCCACTTCCCTTTGACACTTTAAGATACTGATTTTGATACTATTGATCATATTATGGACACTACCATATTTTTTTTAATAGGATGGTTAGAGGTTAGATCATGGATTAGTACTGATATGGATTTAGTTATTATGCTTGATGATTACTAGAGACATTTTCTATGTGTGGTTGATGATATATTGTTGTGACATGGACATATTATCGATGTTGATTTGGACTTATGATATTGGATATTTGAGTAGATCTGGTATGGTAGATTTTGATGATGATATAGTTGATTTATTTAATTAAAAATGATAATGTCAAATTAATGATATTGTTGTGATTTGTGGGTTTAGATGATTTTGATATATTGTTTATATCATTTTGGATGTCTGATGTGGCCACGAGGTTGAAGGAGGTATTTGCATTTTGCAGGTTAAAAATCACAACAATGTCGGGGGACTGGAGACTAACCATATTGAAATTCCGGGTGAATTCAACAAGGTCACCATGGAAACTGTGTTGTGTGTTGTGTGTTGAATTATGTTAGGATTTCCCATGGTGGGGAATTTCCATTATATGTGACCATGGGATATGTGTTTTAATTATGTGTTCCTTTTTATTATTATTGTATGTATTTTTATTTGTAATGTGTTCTTTTTTTAAATTTATTTTGAATGTGATAGTTTTAATGTGAGAGTCATATAGTTAAACTTTATTTAAATTTAATTAGGACATGGAATGTAATTAATAAAGTTGTTGAGTTTAAATAATGATGTTGGAAGAGTGTGTGAGTTAATATGTAAGAATGTGTAAGAAAGATGTAAGAGTCTTGTAAGGCAGATTTTGGAATGTCAAACACTCCATCTTTTATGAAATTCGAATTTGACCTTGGAGGCCAAATTTGGAGGCTTTTGGGACAAGTCAAACTTTTCCCACACCCCTTAAAATGATCCACCAACCATGCCTATGGTTTGGAGGTTAAATTTAGGAATTTTTAATGTTTTTTGAAGTGACAATTTGTAAGTTTTAATTGCACTTCCCTTACATATTTTTAATGCAGTCCTTTTTGGATTATGGGTTGAATTGGAGTATGTAAGTGATTTTTGTCATGTTTAATTTATTGTGATTTTTTTGTTGATGTTGATTTCCTCTTGGGGATGAGGAAAAATGATGTGGCATCCCACTTAGATCCACATCATCCTCTCTCTTTCCTTTCCTATAAAAGTGAAGCTTCTTGCTCATTTTGGAGGTTGTTGAAACTTGGTTCTTCCTCTTTGGGGTCAAATTTTTTTATTGCTGTGGCTTGTGAAGGGAGTTCAAAAATTCATTTGCATGCTTGGTGTTGCTGTTCTTGGAATGATCTTTGGTCATTGAAGAGCTTGCTGTTTTGGATTGTATTTTTGAGCATTGAAGGAGCTTGCTGTTTTAGAAACAAACTCCATTATGGAGAGGTAGGATCTTGCCATTTTTAAATGTTGTTTTCTTTTTCCTTGCATGAGAAAAATGGTGAATGTGTTGTGTATTATTGGCTGGTTGGGTAGAATGCTTAGGACATGGTGTAGGAGAAGGCTATGGGGATTTCATATGGAGGGGCATAAGGTATTTCCAATGGCACTATTTTATTGAGGAGGGAGTTTTGGTTTTGGGATCCACCCTGGGAAAAGAAACTGCTTACATTTCTTACTATGGGGGGGGGCATAAGGGATAAAATTGGGGGGGGGGGGCATAAGGAGGGGTTGGGAGATATAAGGTTTATGGGGCTGATATGTATATTGGTGGTATGAATTTTGGTGGATGCCCAATTCCAAATTGGGAGGCATAAGGAGTTCCCCATAGTTCTTGCTCTTATTGGCTTGCTTGATCAAGCCTATGTTATGTGTGAATGATTTCAAATGCAGTTGTGAACTGCTGCCCTTGTTTGGAATGTGTATCTTATTAATCTATGCATGTGAAAAGAATGCTTCTTGTTATTATAGAAACCATTGTTGTTATGAGTTGTCTCTCATTATTTATTTCAATATGGTTGGGGCTTGGGGGCCATTGAGGAAGGAAAAATTCTCCCTTCTCATTGGATGTATTGGTTGGGTGGAGAGAATTTCCTTTCCCCCTTCCTTGTTGTGATCAAAGTTGAAAAGATGGAGAAACTAGCATGCTACTTTTTGGAGTAGGAACATATATAGTTTTGACAGTCCCAATCTTTTGAGCAAATTTATTGTAACTTTTCCCACCTTGAGTGGATGAGTTGTATAATGTGTTGGTGTAATTTCTGGGTTTTCATGCTTTTCCTTAATTTCCATGTTCCATTTTTGCTCCAAAAATGTTCATTTGTTCTATTTGGTGGCCTGCAATTCATGTTTTCTATTTGAATGCATTGAAAGTGCCCTCGTATTGCCCTAAATTGAAGCAAAATCCAAGTTTCCCCTTTGTTGTGCCCTAATTTTTTCATTTACACGGGCTGTGTTGTTTTTTCCTTGCCCTAATCCTGATAAAATTCAAAATAGATCGAATCAGAGTTATTTGTTGCTAAAATCCTAATCCCCAGGCCTAAACCATTGTGAAATCATGATTCATCAGATTCAAACTGGAAAAATATGCCTTCCCTTTGAATTCTTTCGATTTCTAGGGCATCCCTTGCATTTTTTACATTTTGACAGGCATACGGGTGTCATCTGCCCGTCAAAATTATCCTTGCATGTTATTGCTAACATGGCAAGTTGTTATTGGCCGGGAGCGGTTGGGAAAATATTACAACTTGTCATTTTTTGACTTTTAGCAAAGGAAAATTTTGCTCCGCGGCCCCGCATTTGCTACAGTGATGTGCCTACATGGCATGATTTGATTGGTTGGAGGATCGGCGGGTGACAGGGGTCACTTACAACATTTTCTTACATTTTGGAAAATTTCTCGAAGTCACTTTTTGGTGCGAGGGCTTGTGTCCAATGGGAAGCAGACACATGGCAGGGGGGAGTTGGAGAAAAATTTTGATTCAGGGATTTGTGGGAAAATTTTGACCTAAAGGTTTGCCTCCAATAAGATGTGGACATGTGTCCAAGAAAGTTAGCATGGAGGGGTGGAGTTTGTGAAAATTTTAAAATTTTTAACTTCAAAATGTTAAAGTTAAAATTTGGCTTGAGGGCCCACCTCCAATTAGAGGAAGACACGTGTCCAGGAGGTGAGATGGATGAAGGGGCTGAAGGAAAATTTTATGAATTTTTGCCTTTATGTTTGCAGGGTAAGAATTGAAAAATGGGCCCACTTCCAATGAAACAGGGATACATGTCCAAGAGAGCCAAGGGAGAAGAGGGGTTGTGCATGTTTTCTAGATTTTTGCCTTTGGAGGAAAAATCTCAAAGTTAAAATTTGAGCCAAATATCCGTAACGAATCAAGAAGCAAACGTGTCCATAAGGGTAAAATGGATTGACAGATTTTTTGATGGTTTTGAAGTTTTTTAACTTCAAAGGGTAAAAAGTAATTGTTCACACAAAACTCCTGTAACCAATGAAAACAAGACATGTGTCCAAAAGGAGGCAGAGGATTTTGTACTCATAGAGGAATGAAGGAAATAATGAGGGGTTGGCTCCGCAGTGAATGGGAGACTGACATGTGACAGAGGAAGTAGCGGGCATTCGGGCCCAAGCAGGTTCTCAAGGAAATTTTCCTTTTTTCACAAAAGGAGAAAAATTTGTTATTTTGGCCCGTGGATCTTGGTAAGGTCCACCTAGGGACACGTGGTGTGTCCAAGGGGCATGCGCGGAAAATTTTCAAAATTTTCCCGAGGTTAGAAAAGGTTCGAAATGCATTTATAAGGTTGGTGCCCAATCCAGTGGTATTTGGACACGCGTCCACCTTATCTAGAAGTCAAAGAAGATATTTTTGAGCCTACATGTTGAATCTCATCAAGACACGTGGAGGGTGGAAATTTAAAGTTGATTTTAAATCAACGGTTACTGAGTGTTTTCGTTTCTTGCCGCCATTGGAGCTCCAAGATGCTTGGAATTGTCATTTTTGCACCAAATTACATGAAATTTTATATGAAATCACATCCCCTCAACCTTCTGGATACAATGAAATCATTCATTTGAGCTATTTTAGTGCCCTATAGTGATTTTGATGAAATATTTTTCTCAGCCCGTGTAAAAATGTGAAAAGTAAAAAATTAAAGTTGCAAAGTTAAAAATAATGAGAGAAAAGGGTGGAAAATGATTGCAAATGCATGCTGGCATGGTGGAATGACAAAAACGTCACCCTGGGATGGATAAGGATCCAAATCCATGTAATATTTTAAAATATTTGTGCATCTCTGGCATTTTGTGAGTTGTTTTATAGTTTTATATCATTTTTCATCAAATGGATAGGGTTTTGTAACAAATTTGATCCCTTTTGCATTTTCTTTGCTTGGGATGTAAGGATCTAAGTTGGCATAGGGTGTATTATGTAATTTGGAGGCATTTTGTAAAGACTGTTGAAAATTTTGGAGAAAGAGAGAAGAATTTCATGAGGAAAACTGGAAGAAGTCCATTTTCTTTTGGAGAAACTGCCTGAGAGCCATTTTTGATTCCTGTTTGCATCAAATGTTCATCATGTTGAGTTGGTTTCAGCTGTAAAGCCATCAATAAGCTTTGAGATTGTCTAAATAACATTCCCTTGTTGATATATTTGATCAAATTCTTGGATTAAGTGGTTTTATCTCTTGGCAAAGCTTGCATACAATTGTATTTTAGTATGTTTTCAATTTGTGTTTCATGCTCATGTTGTAATCTTATGTTTGGGATCTTTATGGGTCATACATGGTCTCATTTCTTATAGAGGGTTTGAAGGAATCTGCAATCTTCCATTCAAAAGAGCATTCATTTGAGTGAAGATAAACAAATTTAAATTCATCTTACCTTCCTTGTAAATTGAGGGTGTTTGTAAACCTTTGGGTGTACCTTAAGTAATGATCTAACAAGGGTTTCTAAATGCTTCATTGATATTTTTCTTCAAGCCTTTGTGGCAGGTTATTAAAGTTTGTATGGAATAGTTCAGATTTGGGCATCCATGTGAGCACACATCCTTGTTGAAAGAGCACTTCAAATTCATTGAAACATCTCTACTGTTTAGGTGTTGTAATTCATTTGCAAAGCTTCCCAAAGAAGGTGATGATTTATAGCTACTATTGTCCCAAAATTTCTCATCAGAATTTCATTTTAAACTAACTCATCCTACCTACAATACCCTTGCATTTGCGTTGTGTGTCCACAAAAGAATTCAATCCTTTCACTAAAATGCACAAAGTTGATCAAGGTTTTATCATGTCTTTAACAACTCTAGCTTTGTTTTGAAAAAATTTCCATCATTTAGTAGTGACAACTCCTTTGAGTTTGGATAATGGATACTTGATCATGTTTTCACAAATCCTCTTCCATATCATATGCAAAACATAAGGATATTTCCATCTCCTTACCATATAAGAGTTGTAATATAGGTTCTCTTGCCTTGGTTAATAGGCACAACCTAAAATAGTGAGGGTTAGATCAAAACCCTCTTGAAAGTGCTATCCACTCCCTCAATTCTTGAATGCAAACAAGCAGATAGGTGTGCTTCCCCAGCTACAAATGACATACAAAACATCTATCTATCCTTGAGTGTATTTTGTAAATTTATGATGTTGTTCAAGTTGTGAAGGAGAGTAAAATTAGATATCAACATAATGTTTGTAATGCGAAACCATTCATATTGATGATGGAAGTTTTGAATTGATTTGAGAAATGTAAAGAGATGTATTCCAGTCTCTGTTTGTAAAGAAATGACAAGAATGTATATGTATGGTTTATTGTATTTCAAAGTTAAAAGAAAGAGATAAGTTGTATAGATGCTCTCTGTTTAAATTCAATAAAAAAATTTCTAGTTCATTCTTATTCACACTGTTATAATTGAAATGGGAATATCAAATGGTGATTGAGGCTGTGTTTTATTGCAATGGAAGAAAATACGTATGAGAAAGCTAAACTGTATTGTTCTCATTTGAATTGTGCATTAGAATTGAAATTTGAACTGTAATTTAATTTAGAAATGAATGGTTGTCTTAATCAATTAAATGTATTTGACTAAGTTTAGGAATCATATGCACATCCAAATTACAAAAATTAATAAACAAATTTAAAAGAAACAACTCACTGTTTTAAAACTTAACTCTGGCAATGTACATATTAAAAAAATGAGTAGTTCAAACCTGTACTCAACAATAAGTTATGAAACTTGAAATTCATACTTAGGAAGACTTGAGGAACCCAAATTCAATAAAACAGTCAAGAATGAATCTCTAAAACTCAAGGAATTTCAAATCAGAGCTTGCACGGTCATTTTTCCCGTCAACTATCGAAAAAATGCAAACTTGTATAAATGAAAAAATTGACTTCAAAAAACAATCTAAACCCTCCTTAGAATGATCCTCCACATCTGTTTGACATGTTGAGTGAAGGAGGAGTTCTAATTTTATCAAAATTATAAGTTGAAAAACTGCCAGTTCACATATTAAAATCCTGCAGATCGAATTCATAAAATAGACCCTTTCAACTTCATCAAATTTTAAAATTGGAAACTCTTGTGCAAATAGGGCATCGAGATATTTCCGAAAAGTCCTTGTTTTCCCAATTCTAACATTCCTATCAAAAGTTATGGCCATTTGAAGTTTTACTTCAATTTGGCATACAAAAATAATAATAATAATAATAAGATTTAATCCAACTATAGAAAAAAAATAAAAAATTTTAAGTTTTGAATTGGAAAGATTTCCCAAAAGTCCGTGACCCCCGCCATCCTGCAACCAATTGGGCCTGCCACGTGGCACCCCAGGAGGGGTGGACTAAACTCAAAACTTGTCCCTTTGAAAATTTTGCCTTGGGATTTTTTTCCCATTTTACCCCACTGGCCCGCGGCCAATCACATGCTGCCACGTGGCACGATGGAAGGGCAAAATATTTTCAAACTCAAAACTTATTCCTTTGAAAATTTTTACTTGGGAAAAATTTTCATTTTTCCTCTTCTGCTCGCAAATCCGCTTCCCTTTTTTCCTTTGTCTTCCGGCGGGTGCGCCGACCTGCGCGCGTCCTTCTTTCCCTTTTTCACCTTGCGCCAAGACCTGACACGTGTCCCTTGGGACCCACGGGGGTGTGGAGCACATTTTTAATTTGAGCCATGTGATGGGAAAAATTCCCAATGCCACCCTGCGACCCGCCAACCCGCCCAAGGTGCACTACTCCTCCCCTTGCCACGTGTCCCTTTGGGAATATTTGACCCCAGAACTCTGCCCACTCATAACTTGAGTTCTTCTTGGAGTTAGGAAGACTTCTTTATATCACTAGAAATGTGAGAAAATTTCCTATCCATTAGAAATGGTTTAGGGAAAATTTGAAAGTGTTAAATAAGATAAAAATCTAGTTGAAGTTCTGAGCATGTTAGAGAGCAGGTATGGGGTAAGATCACTTCCTGAATCTAACTAGAACATCTAACCCTAAAATTTAAACCTTGTAAATGTGTTATAAGTTCATAAAGGAAACTTGTGTTTTGGTAAATAGGTTTTTTTTCATAACTTATTAGTGAAAATTGATGTCTTGCAACTTAGTTGTAGACACTTCATTTCAAAAAAAATTATCCCATAATTTTCTAGCTAACCCTAGGTTGTTTCTTGGGTCTCAAGTGGTTGTTTGAATGAGCACTACACAAGGATCATAAGGGACAATGCAAACATTGACCAAGTTGAACTCTAACAATGTGACGAGGTCTCATGGAGGAGAAAACATCAACCATAAATGTGCATGAAAGGATTCAAAGGGGGAAAATATCATGTACCATATCATAGATTTGAAAAGGGTAAGGGGTACAAATAGGGGGTGTTGTGTAACTCCCAGTGCCTACAATCATGACCTCTCAATTGGAGAGTGGGAGTTACATTCCCAAAATGGAAAGTAAATACCATATGACACACTGACATATTGATGCATAATGACTCATAAGGAATCTAATGATGACCCCTATGAAACCTCTATGACACCTAGACCTATGACCTCACCTAAGTGAGATGACTCACCACGTGATGTGGAAAAATGACTCACATCAATATTAGCAAGGTTTAATAGGTCGAGCATCTCTATAACATATTTTGATCCCCTTTTCTCTCCTCCCTTCGATAAAATATAACGTGTTTCTTCATTAAAGGATCCTCTCTTGGTTGGTAATGTTATTATGCCAACATTGTGATCGAACAAACGAGTTGTAAACCCATGACATGTGTTTTTTAATTCATGTTACCCTTTAAAGGGTAGTAGTAGTCTGTGCATACTCAAAAAAATTATATGATGTTAATTGTGAGTTGAATCCTTTGTGTCTATGATTATTTTCTTGCCTTCTATGTTTTTATTTATGGTGTGTATTCACTATGTTTTGTAGAGTTTCATGTCATTTGTGTCAAATTAAATAGGGTTGTGGGCTGATTTGGCTGTAGTGTTTAGTTGTGGAAATTATTTTCCCATTTAACCTTGTATTTAGGCTCATTGCTTCCCCAAGTATTTGGGAGAGAGAGAGTGATCAACCCTTTTCTTAATGTTATCACCTATGTTTTTAGCTTAGTTTGTTATGTTCCCTTATCCACATCTCTCTCCTTGGTTACATAGATGTGTTAGAATAGGCTTAGATTAGAGTTAGTATTAGAAATAAGTTGAGGAACCAACCTTCTCTAGAGGTTAATCTCAGTTTGCAAGTCCCACATTGTTGAGATCATCCAATTTTTTTGAAAATTCTTAATTTTCTATGATCAAATCTAGGGTGAAATTTTGAGCTACAACACACTTTGCAAGGATACAACTGGTATATTATCATATTGAGCTAAGATCAAAGGGATTCATTTATCAAAGGTGAGAAAATCCTATTTTATTTGATGAGCCATGAAGAGAATGCATCTTAATATCCTAAAATATGACATGAAGGGTCTACCAGGAGGAAGATTAGAGAGGACTTTCTTTGGAGGTGATGAAGATCTTTGTGTTAATATTCCTCTTCTTATTTTCCTTGGTGAGAGTTGTAGATAACCAAAAGACTCTCTACTTGTTACTCTACCTTGTTTGAACTCTTCTCATTGTATGCCTAGATTTTAATAACCTGTAAGATGGATTATTTAACATGAAATCTCCAAATTTAGAGAAACCTTATTTTGTTGTTGCACAATAGAGGTGTCACCATGATTATGAAATAATCAAGATGGGTAACCCAAATGTGCATAAACAAAAACAAACACAAAAAACAAAAGACAAAAAGGAAAACTAACCCAATATACATAGTAAGTGCAAGCATCATGGTTATAAAGGAACCAAGATGTTATCACACTAATTGCAACTGGTCCAAAAAGTAAACATCAACAAAAAAAATAACGTAGAAAAAGAAGATAATAAACTATGCCCCTAATGTGTGCCACAATGATGATTAAGTAGATGTAAATTCCCCCAAGCACCAAAATTGATGGAATGCATGGGAATAGGATCATACTGGAAGAATGAAGTGATGCTTAGATACTCCTAATGATACTCTTATGGGATCCATTTTTCAAATGATCTGAGAGAAATTACTTGAGGTGAAGTTATATCATGAAGGAAAAACTATTGTGACTTGACCCGAGCAGAGTTAGGAACTATGCAAAGGGAAGAAAGTTATAGTTGTAATATTGGAACAATCACTAGGGTTGTAGATAAATGTATGACTTTATCAAGATTGTGTTGAAGTATTGAAAGATTAATTTCATGGGTTTTACAATTGTAGGATTTCTATGATAAGTGAATGTTTATTCGAATTTTTTAAATATTTTTTTTGTAATTTATTTTGAATTTTTGAATATATGAATTTTTGGTTTATTTGCAATTTTTTTTTTTTTTAAATACAAATACAAAGAAATGTAAACACAACACGTGTAAGTGATCAAAAGACAAAAAAACATTGCAAACAAACCCAATATGAACATGAATGAATGACACCAAATTTATATGTGAAATAAGATGCCAAGAATTTTCTTGCAATTGGTCTATAAAAAAGGTAAACAAAGTATAACAAAATAACAAAATAAAAGAAGCAAAAACATTGTCACAATGTTGATAAACTATAACAGTACAACACAATTTTTAGTAACAACATCTAATGACATTATGGATGTGTTCCACATTGAAGAACTAGACATATATGAATGCCCTCGAGCAATAGATTAGAACACGAGAGGATTGAATCAGGCCAAAGAGTGGAGTGATGATTTAGATACTCTTAACAATAATCTTATTGGATCCCATTGAAGTTTGATCTGTATTGGATTAAAATGTGAAATCCAAGTGTGCCACAAGTAAAGTTATATTAAAAAAAGGGTAAATTATTTCTTTCCTCGATCATATGTATACACCATGGGAAAAAAATATGATCTAGAATGATCATGAGGAGCACCGTCAAATGGAGAATTTATTGAACTGTATTATCTAGTTGCTAAAAGTTGGTCAAAACATTATCTGAATGTTTTAATTTTGACAGTTTTATACTATTTTTGTATTTTTGAACAATTTTTATTATTTTTGAATTTTTTGAAACATATTCAAATGTTTGTAAGTTTTTTAAAACTTGGTAAAAGTGTAGTGTCTGAACACACATGCAAACAATTAGAATCACTCCATTCCATTGGAAGAAATGTAGATGATAAAATGATAAGGTGTTTCACTTTGCTTGTGACTCCATGCAACTAGGAAGATCTAAGGGCTCATCATGGAGAGCCAAGAAGGTTGTGATAACAACGTGAATAGTGATATGAAAGTGAAGATGATGAATGCAAAGACACAAGGTGTAATAATGATCCATATGAGAAATATGTAACTCATCTCTAGTCAATATTATTTGATTGATTTCAAGATGATTTCATTTTATAGCTTTTGACAAGACTTAGATCCATTGATGGCCTAATGATTGACAAGCTCCAGTTGAAGGAATTGTTGTCTCTCTTAATACAAATAACTTCTTGGGATGTTTTTGATTAAACAGTTTTTGATTCTGAAGGCTTTATTTTTTAATTGTTTTTGTTTGTTTTTTAAAGAGACCCCCTACATGTTTCCCCATGTTATCAGTAAAAGGAAAGGGCTCAAGTAAGGACATCTTCCTTTGTTCCCAGTATCATATTATGAGTGATAAGTATGGGCTCATCACCAAAGATTGTGAAGGATGAAAGGTGTAATGATTGATTTGTTTTTTTGTATTTTAGATTATTTTTCCCTTGTATGTCGATAGTGTGCTTGTTGGGAAGGAAAATTCTACCCCTAAGTATTAGCCTCATGTGACTAGTAGGACGTAAGGGTTCAACACCATAGACTGAGATGGATGATTAGAAAGGTCCATGTAAATAATTTTGATGCTTTTTGTTAAAGAGATATAATTTTAAAGGAGGGGTTGCCATCAGTAAGCTTCAAGACAAAACCATAGGTAAAAGGATATGAAATGATAGAAACCAACACAAGGATGAGACACACAATGCCCAATAGGAATTTTTTTTAACCTGTGTCATAATAGGAAAAGAATGAAAAGATATGAGAATGGTATGATTAAGATATCTATCAATATATGGATTTCTTAATATTATTTGTACTCACTTTTTTGCTTTTGATTTTTAAATAGTGCTTTAAGGAAAAATTTGATAAAAAGTTTTATTTTCTTTTTATGCTTTTTAAATTTTCTAAACTTTAGTGGATGAGGATTTGAAATGGAATAATCAAGAAAGAGGTCCATGTTTATTAAATTTGAATGGTCCTGACTTACGAAACTTGGGTGGAGGAGATCCAATTCAAGAGAGTGAATCGAAAGATTTGATAGGTCCTGAAATTTGAGACTTGGGCAGAAAAATTCCAAGTTAAAGGAGGAAATCCAAAAATTTGATAAGTCATGATTTACAAGACATGGGTGGATAAGGTCCAAGTCAAAGGAAACAATTAAAAGATTTGGCATGTCCTGAAGTATGAGACTTGGGCGGATGGGATCCAAGTCAAAGGATGTGTGATGAGATAAGTTTTCGATAAGATCTAAAGACCTATATGATGTTAGAGGAGTATTTTTGAGGCAAGGAATATATTAAAATTCATATTCATATATGAGTGGAAGAATGTGATGAAAAAAATATTGATCTCTAGCTGTATATTGAAAGTTCCTTATAGGCCATAGAGGTAAAATATGCAATGTTTTTCCTTTGAGATAATGAATTAATTAATTGGATGAAAGATTTAAAACTAAAGCGTGAAAAGGTTGTATAAGGATATTACTAGGTATACATAACTCATAGAGTGCATGCATGTAGATGTATTGAGAGGTAGGAATCATCATTGACGAGATTCCTATAATATTTATAATGTGAGGTATAATGGACATGAAAGGCTACACTGTTGCATGTGTCCAAACTTGTTGTGATTATGTTTCAACAACAAGACTAGATATGTCAGGCATAAGAGCCATCAATGGAAGAATAGAATCAAGATCAAAAGTTCTTGATGATGGACCCTCTTTTTTAGTGTCTATAATTATATCAAGGGTTGAAAGGGAGTACTGAAGAAAGGTCAAGATCTCATTTGGTGTTAGAAGGTTTTTGTTTGAAATAGGTTCAATGTCTATTTGGATGAATGGAAGAAAATTTGTAGAATAGATATATTGGTTTTGAGGGAGAGATACATTAATTTCATCATGATCTTGTTTAATTTCAGTATATATAGAAGTTTTGAAAACATTCAACTCTTCATTTGAAGTTGTGGAAGTTTACGTATTGTTAGTTGTGAGAGCTTCATCATCGAGCTCTATGGAGATGACTATGTCATCAATGAAGTCTTGAAAATAATTATGTAAAGGTGTGCAATGATCATTAGAATGGACTTTCATGTTGTCGTATGCATAATATTTAGATTAGTTATACTAGGTAGGCTTAAGTTCGCCATTAGAAAAGTGTATATTAATTAGATATTCAATCATATTAGCCTTTGTTAATTGTTGAAAAATACTAGAAAGACTCTTGAAGGGATGTAAAATTACGTTCAAATTTGTGTGGAGTAGTGTCTATGATAAGGATATGATGGATTTATAATCAACATTGTTCAAGGATTCACCAAGTTTGGGAGATTTTCCCTCTGTACCATGGTTAGGTGGTAGGTCTTTGACTGCTATGGCTCCATTTTCAATGAGGTCTTGGATGTACTTACAATTTTTTTTACATTTGTCCATTTGATGACCATTAATGTGATGAAAATAAAAATATGTGTTAGGTATATACTAATCTGGATTAGGTTCCCCTTCAAGAAAGGGTTACGCGATAGGGTAAATGACCATATTGGCACTTTACAGTTGTTGGAAGATACTTAAAAGAGATTCTCCCAAAGATGTATATTGTCATTATTTGTAGTCATGAGGAGGAGAAGTTTATATTCTTGGAATAGTGATGGCTTATTTATACTTAGTCTATTTTGATTGGTTGTTATGTATGTTGTGCATGTTGCGATTATCTATGACATAATAATTGATGAAATTGTGGTTGTGGTTAATGTACCTATATTTAACATGAGAAGTTATAGTGTTGTTTAATATTATTGTTATGATTATGCCCATTTTATTTAGAATGAGGTTTGATCAAGAATTTAGTAATGAGATCCTTTTCAATTTGAGTTCCATTTTTGTTAACTTCCTCAAAATTGGTGAGGTAGTACATATACATGTGAAAGGATAATTTTCCAGTAAGGTTTAGGAAAAATATTATAACCATGTGTTTTTCAGGGATTGAACATGGGAATCAACTTGCAATTCCTCTCCATTGTTGTAAAATTTGTGAAAATATTTCATTTGGTCGTTGTTTTGCATTACACAAGTTCATCATTGTGAATTTTAAGTCAAGGTTGAAAGTGAAATGTTTGACAAAGTTCTCTGAGAGGTACATGAAGGTAGTGATAGATCCCTTTGGAAGGTGTAAAAACTAGTCCAAATCTTGTCCTCATAAACTTATAGGAAAGAGGCGCAAGAGAAAGATATTGTTATATGCCACTTCTTGACATGCCATGAAAAATTATTTGATATGCTCTCTAGGATCAATTTTTCCCTTATATTTATCAAATTTGGGCATCTCAAAAGAATGTGGGAAGGGTATACATAAGATGTAAATGTCGAAAGGGTAGGGACATAATTCATCAAAGTTGAATTGTTTGCATTGTTTTTTCATACCTGAAATAGTGTCTTTCTTCACTTACCATCTCTAAGAAAATGGTGAATTGGTTTGTAGGATAAAATACAAATTATCATTCTTAAGATTGTTGTTATCATCATTGGTCTTAGAATAAGTTTTGAAGGTGGCGTAACGTTTCGTCATTTGTTTGGTACCTTTGGTATCATTGTTACTAACTTTGGAGGATAGGAGAGTCAATTGTTTTGCCACTACATTGATTTGATCAAGCAAGGCTTGGTTTGGATTGGGGGGCAAAGCACTATATTTTCCTTGATTATCAATATTTGTTTTAGTTGGTCATACGTCAATTTGTTTGTTTGACTCAGGTAGTGGAACCTTAGGGGATTTAGGTTTTCCTCGTAAGGTTTTTGAAACATCCTCATCAAATTCAAAGGGAAATCTTGCTCCCATCGTAAGGAGAAGAAGAAGGAATTTTTCTTTGTTTTGTCGTAAAAGATGTTCAATGGAAAGATTTTCAATTTTTTGGTCATCCTCTTTGTCTAAAATAACATGGAAAGGATTTATTTCCTTTCATCTGAAGGGACTATAGTCATGATTTCTTGTTCCCACCACTTTTGAAAAATGGGAGGAATAAAGAAAAAAGGTGAGATAAAAAACTTAACTCTTATCAAAGTGAATACTAAGATGGAAGAGGGAAAAGGTGAGAAATATAGACCCTAGAAAAATGAGTGTTAAGAGGGAGGACATGAAAAGAGTTAGTTGATTTCCGATCTCTTAACAAAATGAGTGTTAAGATAGAAGGGAACAAAAGGGGTTATACATGGCTGAACCTTTAAAAAAATGGATGTTAAGAGAGAAGAGAGAGTTAACAAAGTGAGTGAGATCAAATGTTAACAAAATGATTGATAAGAGTGACAAAAAGGTTTGGAAAGGTTAACCCTTAACAAGATGTGTTAAGATAAATAAAGAAAAGGTGTGAAAGGTTAACTCTTAACAAGATGAGTGTTAAGAGAAGAAAAACGGGTGTGAAAGGTGAAACTTAACGAAATGAGTAATGTTAAGGTGGAAGAGGGATTGAAAAGTTAGTTTAGAAGACTTAAAAAAATGAGTGCTAAGAAAGATGAAAAGGTTTGAAAGGCTTCATGACCCTTTACAAAGTGAATGTAAAGAGGGAAGAGGTAAAAGAGGTTGGTTTTTCTCAACTTGTAACAAAATGAGTGTTACAAGAAGAGACTTAGAGACACATTGAAAAATACTCAAATCTTAACAAAAGGAGTATTAAAAGAAGAGAATTGAAAACATTATGAGTTTTCTCGACTCTTTATAAGATGGGTGTTAAAAGAGGAGACTTAGGAAGATGATGAAGGAGGCCAACTCTTAACAAAAGTGTGTTAAAAGATGAGACAAAATAGAGAAATTGGAGCAATTAGAGAATGACAAAGTGAATTTTGAAACAAGAAGTGATGAAACGATGATGAGAAGGTCTGAATATCACAAAAGTGGAGATACGAGATGAGGGGAAAGTGATTGATTAATGATATTAAATTAAAGTAAAGTGAATGCTTTAAAAGAGAGAAGTGAAGAAATGTGATGATGCCAAAAATTCAACAAAGTGAATGTGAATTTTGACAACATAAGATGAAGGAATGCTTAAATTTAAACAAAGGTAAATGTTAACCTTAAGAATTATGAAAAATGAAAGTTCAAAGTGATCATGATGGTGCTTGATTGTGATAAAGTGAGTATCACGATGTCAAGGATTAGATGAAGATGGATGATTGTGTTCAAGTGCAGATGTGGATGTCTAAAAATCAAGACCTGTACTTGTTTATAAATTGACAAGTTGGATGTGAGAGAAATGTGAATGAGGAAAATGGAACATAAAAGTGTAACACATAAGAAAAACGAAAATAATGGTGTAGTGAAAGTTGGCCTCTACCTTAAATTGTCTTGGACAAGGTGTGGATTCCTAGGTGGTTATCTCAACTAGGTGTCAACAATATTTATGAGTGAGTGAGATACTATTGCTAGTTTCAGACTTTAATTTACCCCCTTTGAAACAACGAGCAAAGATATTGCTCCAATGAATTGCACTGGGGTCGCCACTATTAGATATTCGTGACTCTAATCTCACAAAGGCATACTAGTCAGTTGGGATGGGGGATACCCATTTCGTCATCTAGTTCCCTCAATGTGCCAACTACTTTGGGGTTCCTGTGGTTTTTATCAGAATGAGGTTTATAGCTTAAGCCAAAGAACTTCCCATAGTTAAGCAGATGGGTTTTAACCCTTTATAAAGACCTGCAAATACAATGTGAATTGTTCTTTCTTATCTTGGTTTAAAATGCGATTGTCTTAACCACTATTCTTTGACCAAGAAAACATGTAGTTAGTAGTTTGAATGTTTTTA
This sequence comes from Taxus chinensis, assembly GCA_019776745.2. Taxonomy (NCBI): domain Eukaryota; kingdom Viridiplantae; phylum Streptophyta; class Pinopsida; order Cupressales; family Taxaceae; genus Taxus; species Taxus chinensis. Next base: position 700,198,426 of record CM034152.1, read on the forward strand.
AAAACTATCTTTAGAACTGGTCCTACAAACAAGTGTTAGTAGTTTTCCTTGAGGTAGATAAATAGAAAATAGTGAAAAAAAATCATGTTTATGATTCTCAAGATCACTTGTAAAAAGCATGAGAGAAGAGCATACACATGAAGTTTGTTGTAATTAGCCTCACAAAAGAAAAATAATACAATGAAATGTATGCAAAATCTACCACAAAGCGTTAGTTATGACGTAAAAATTATTAACTATTGACACAATGGCTTAAAAAGCCAGTTTAAAGGGATGAAAATGTCTAATAACCTTGTAATAACAATTTTCACGATTAGTCCACTTAGCGAAATTGACAAGAAAATTAATTAAAAAGGACTAATTTAATTAAAAGACTTAATGTAATTAACTAAACTAATTAATTAATTAAAAAGGTCATAAATAATTAGAATAAAATAATTAGTTAACTAAAATAATTAATGATCTAATTAAAAAATCAACTTACTATATTAATGAACTAGTTTTTTTATCAAATTAATTAAAAAAAGATATTAAAAGTTAATACCTAAGTTTAAACTAAAGAAATTAAATAATAACTTAGACAAAAGTCTAAACTATAATTAGACCTAACTTTAAACTTTATAAAAACAAACTAATGAAACCATAAAGCTATTGTTGTGTGTGCTTTTGGAAGGGGACATAAAATATGCGGTTTGAATGTAAAGGGAGGATCGAATGGACATGGTGGAAGAACCATGAGGGATCTTGGTGGCTAGGTATGAAGTGTGAGGTGGAAATAATGGTGTAACACCCACTTTTCAATTCATCATAATTGTTGAGCCCCAGAATATTGGCTAAGTACAAGAAGGCTTGAGGGCGTGCGAGACCTATTTAAAGAAGGGCACATGGGTTAAAGGCATGCAGAGCAGGGTTCTAGCAAGGTTTAGCAGAAAACATGGCATGCACGCATAGGACAAGAATGGTTTTGGGACTTAGCCATATTCAGAGTTCCATAAAACATATGAGGAATGCATGACCCATCTAGCATGCAGAGTGGATAAGGTGCCAGCCTAGCAGTTGTATGATCAAGAATGGAATATTCTATGCATGCAATGGAAGGATATAGAAGGTCATCATTGAAAAGAGCGGAGAGATCAAATCAAAAGAGGCATGCCCCCTTAGAGGACCACTTGAACACTTGGAAACTGATCTCTTACCTCAGAAGGCATGGTAGTGAAGGAAAAAAGCTATATATAGAGGTACATAGATAGCAGAAAGGGGACCCTGAGAGAGAAGAGGTGGTGAAAGAGAATCGAAGCTTTGCAGAAATATCATGGAAGATTCTTTGGGTTTGGATTAGAGGAAATATAGGAGTGATGTCATATTTAGAGGGATGGGTCTTTGTTTATCCTTGTAATATGAAGGGCATAATGTATTTTTTTATGCATGATTTTGCTTTGCATTATTATGTTGGTGTGTTATGGCCTCAATGAATATAATTTGGTTACTGAACTCATTAATATGAACATAAGGTTCTGTCCTAAAGAATATTTGTGTTCATGAGCATAATCTTAGTGCATTTCCTTTGTGTATGAATTAATTCTATATGCTATTTTTTATTTCTCTTTTATGGATGCAATGAGATGATAACTCATCCTAGGTTCTTAGAATGATGCATGTTCTTTTCCATTCTTTTACACTTAAGTGTCTGTCATAGATGATGTATTATCACAAGAATCACATAAAGGAGGGGTTCAACACCCGCGTGTGCCTCGGGTGAGTGCCCAACGCCCGCTGGGTGATAGGATGGCATGCATGGGATCAAAATGTTGTTCTAAGGGTATAAAAATGACTATATATTGGTTCCATTTCCGGGACCTCTTTTTGAAGTTGTTGTGAGAAATGGAATACATATTGGTCCCTGTGATGGGTGATGACAAAACATCTGACCTTGGAAAGTGTTGAATCCTGGTTCAAGAGCACGGTGGAAAATTTTTCTCAAAGATTCAACACTAGACCTGAGTTCGATGCATGTAGATGGGTAGAAGAGAACCTATACCATGAGTTGTACAAGAAATTCTTATTCTATTTTCCAGCAGAACTATATGAATTGCTTTCATCATATACATCTAGATCGAACTAGTATTAAAGATCACATGTATGGACCCAAGATGATTACCAGAGGCTATAGGATGTATAAATGACTTGGATGCATGCTGTTGATCATTAGTGGAAGGGAGTGCTAACCAGTTATACTCTAAAATATGCCATTTCTATGTGTTCTTACCCAGAAGTTGTTGAGTTTGAGTTTCTGAGGGAGCCCAGAGGATCATTTTTGCATGTTATTCCTTTGGATATGAAGATCTTGGTCATTACCCTAATTTTAAAGGCATTTATCATGGCTGAATAAGCTTCTATGAGCTATGGGAGAGGAATCTAGGGTGGAGGAAGATGGCGGACATTGCGGATGAAAAGGAAAGGGAGGAGAGACAACTCAAGTATAGAAAATCTCATGAAAGGGAGATGACTATACAACATGAGGTTATAAGTGTGATGGATCTATAGAGGAAGACCTTGCAGGAAGGAGTTGAGGTTCACGAAGAGGATGTGGAACCTAAGAAGTTTGTGCTACCCCATCTTAGAAAGTGTAGGAGAGAAGCCCCTTCAACTTTTGATGAGATTTCATCACATGGAGAAAGGAGAGCCATCGGCACACATATGAACCCATATGGAGACCAACCCCTAGTGCTTAGTTTTCCTTGAGAATTTTTCTTGCTATTACAAGATCGGTACCTCTACAACCCATGATACCAAGGATTATAGACTCATTGATTAGATCCATGATGCTATTGATCTTGGTGTATGCTAGACTAGTCTTGCAAGTAGTTCCAAAGATGATGATCATTTATATGAAGGGAATGTAGATGGAGGAGCACATGGAAGAGGTTTTTGGGGAGTATTTCGTGGTCACAGCAACTGCGATGGAGGAAGAAGTGAATTCCCGTAAGGAACTTGTTATAATTGTGGATCTAAAGAGAATTACAAGTGTGAGTGTCATGATCTATTGCAATGCTCATGGTGTGGGAAGAAACATAAGTACGTAGAGTGTCCAAAGCTTTATGAGCATATGAACTAGTAGCACTGGAAAGACAAAGGCACTTGGATGGTATACATCAAGAAGGCTGATTCATAGTGGATGCCAAGAATGGTGCGTGAGTCAGGAATATAACCTATATTGGTCATAACATGAGTAGAGGCCACACGTGCCAAGGAGATGCCAAGATAAAGGACACTGGTTTCAAGAGAGGAAGTGGTACATGGAAAGTATCCGAACCTTTCTCACTAGAAGGAGTTGTATCAAGAAACTATGTACATGATTTAGAGTTTATAAGGGGTGATCCAATGTCTAAAAGAGTAGTGAAAGCAGTTGGATTAAAAGAAGAATAATGAGGCTCCGAAGGAGGACCTGGATGAAGTTAAGGAAGTATGTAGGATGTTAAGGCAAGAGAATATTATTCCCTTGCTAGGAGAATGGCTGAGGGAGAAGGTACAACACACCATAGTAGAGTGCAAAAGGAAGGTTCTGCATGTAGACCTTCCTCCTTAAAGCCTTGACTATGATAAGGAGATTACATTGAATGGATTTGTTGATGGGTGACTTCTGAGTAATATCCTCATTGACATGGGAGTAGAGGTAAATGTTATTACATTGGATGCTTGACATCTAATGGGAATACCCGCATTATAACCATCTTTGAATGTGTTATATATGGAAAACAAGACAAAGACAATTCCCATTGGAGTCTTAAAGGATGCGGTTATCACTATTCAAGGGGACAAGTTTACTTGGGACTTTGAAGTCTTGGCACTTTCCGAGGAAGATAATTTCCCAACATTACTTGGGTGTCCTTGGTATTATAAGAACAATGCTGACCTTCGGTTTAAGAAGGTGTATATCATTTTAGAGAACAAGGAAGAAAGAGTGATTATCCATTTAAATGATGGGAAGTCAGTTCCCTATACTGAGCCTTTAGGAGAGGAAGTCCTCAACAAAATATATGTGCGATCCATTAGAGATCCAGAGATAATTCATCCCATGGAGGGAGTTATCTAGTTTGAAGATGCTCATTCCTTGAGTGATACCACTAGCATGGCCTGTGACAATTGGGTGCATGTGACTTATGAGTTGATTGGGTGACAGTTGAGAGGATCTGTAATAAGGGTAATGAAGGCATGCTTAGTCAAGTTCTTGAGAGGGAAGAAGTTTCCAAGCTACTATGGAGGAGCATAGTTTGAAATTTTCTTGTGGGAAATGGAGGCTCAGTGGAAGAATGAGGTCAAAAGAAGGGGAATGCTCAGTTATAACCTACTTGAAACTTCAGGGCGCTGGTGGGATACACATAAAGAGAGTCTCCTAGAATGGCATGAGGTAAGAGTTGTATTCTCTGTAAGGTTCTCCAGGAGCAATGTGCCCACTGTCATCCAAGACTACCATGGTAAAGATACCTCACCATTTGATATCCAAGCATGTGAGAAGGCTTGGATGGGAAGCGCAAAAGCATTACCACCTTCATTATGGGTGCATAAATTTTATTCCACCTTACAAGGCTATACACGTGCATGGTATATTCATTCGAAGATGTGTCATCAAACAGGTAATTGGTAAGAGTTGGTGGTTGATCTTATCAAGCTTTCGAGTATAGGAGTACAAAGCTATCAGTGGATAAGGTGTTTATAAGTAATCAAGTGCCTTATGATGGGAGATAGTACTATAGTAGAAGATAGGCTACTGGAATTACTAGGTGTGCTTTATTTTGAAACATACCTTAGTGAAGAAAAATTAGAGGAAGTATAGCTTGAGCACGTGTGCATGGAAAAGGAAAGAGGAAAAATGGTCTATGTAGTAGACAAAGAATAAATGGAAACTTTGGCTGCTAACCATTCTGAAGGTATGCATGAAGTCATAGATAGCGCTGATGAGTGAGCACACACCTACCATGAGACCTTAAAAACAAAGAAGGTTAAAATTGGGATAGAGATAGAACCTAAAGAAGCTATCATCGGGGACTATTGGTTGGAAAAAAGAACTTTCAAAGGTCATTGATCTATTGCATGAGTTCTAGGATTTGTTCCCTCATGGGTACCATGAACAAAAAAGGCATCCACCATTCCTTGGGGGAGATGAATATCAAGTTAAAGGAAGGTGCATGCCTGATTTGGAAGAGGCCTTATCAGATGAATCTGAATTTACACATACGGGTCAAGGAAAAAATAGAAAATATGATGTCATCTAGTATCATTGAGGCTGTGGAGGAATAAGAATGGATTAGCCCAATGGTCATCAGTATCAAGAAGGATGGGAGGATAAGGATCTGTGTGGACTACAGGGACCTAAATGTAGTATGTGTCATCGATTCCTTTTCCAACCCCCTTAACTAAAGATATTTTGGAGGGAGTAGCTGGGCGTGAGGTCTACTCTTTCATGGATGGGTTCTCAGGGTATCACCAAGTTAGGATTGCAAAGGAAGACCAGAGGAAGACAACATTTTCCTACACAGTTATGCCTTTTGGATTAAAGAATGTGCCTACTGTGTTCTCACGCATTGTGGTACAAGCATTTCAAGACTTCATCCATAAGTTTATTCAAGTTTACCTGGATGACTGGACTATATATGGATTAGTAAAAGACCATTGTGAAAATTTGAGGCTGATGTTTGAATGATGTCAGAAATTGAGGATATCTCTCAACATTAAGAAATGTGTCTTTGTTACTCCATTTGGAACCTTGTTAGGACATATTATATGTAAATAAGGATTACTAGTGGATCTCGTGAAAGTTACAGTTATTGTGGGATTAGGGGAGCCTATTGGTCAAAGTATAGAGCGTGTATTCCTTGGGAATATAAGGTACTATAATAAATTCATTAAGGGGCATGCCGAGATCGCCACACACTTAGAGAAATTTCTAAAACACAAGTGTTCCTATTATCCCAAATTTTCCCTTGAAAAATTTGGTCAAGACAAGTCCTGCACTTAAGGAAATTATGAAGAAAATGATTCAGACCCACGAGATCACATTCCAGGATAACAAACAAGGTTGCATAAGGACTTTACAATGGAGTGGTGGGGCCTGCGAAAGATCAAATGACCTTGTGCAAGAAGAAATTCAAGAAACGGCTCTGTCGAGTGAATCCGTGCCTTAAATCCAACAAAGAAATAATAGGTGGGTGCGGAAATAGAATAGTAGGGTTAGAGAAGGAGGAGCATCGTCACAAAGAAACTAGGAGCAAGAAAGAGAAGAAATGACGAATATTTGGAGTCTTTGGGCTCAAAATAGTTCAAAACGAGTCCAAAAATTGACTAAGTATGGAGGAGGCAGCGGAGAGTGCCATGTGTTGGAACGATGCTTCTCCAAAGTTGAATCCAAAAGGGGAAGCTCAAATGAGCACCAGACTTCCACGCGTCTAGAGCTCTAAAAATTTACACGACTGTTGAAAAGTCTCCGACTCGGCAGAAGGGGCCAAGTGTTGGCCCAAAGTAATTCCAAATGGGAGCCCAAGGTGCAGAGGACTTTATAATGCAGTGGCGGGGCCTGCGAAAGATCAAATGACCTTGTGCAAGAAGAAATTCAAGAAACGACTCTGTGGAGTGAATCCATGCCTTAAATACAACAAAGAAATAACATGTGGGTGTGGAAATAGAATAGTAGGGTCAGAGAAGGAGGAGCATCATCACAAAGAAATAGGAGCAAGAAAGAGAAGAAATGACGAAGATCCGAAGTGTTCGGGCTCAAAACAGTTCAAAACGAGTCCAAAAATTGACTAAGTATGGAGGAGACAGTGGTGAGTGCCATGTGTTGGAATGATGCTTCTCTAAAGTTGAATACAAAAGGGGAAGCTCAAACGAGCACTAGACTTCCACACGTCTAGAGCTCCAAAAAGTTGCACGACCGTTGAAAAGTCTCCGACTCGGTGGAAGGGGCCAAGTGTTGGCCCAACGCAATTCCAAATGGGAGCCTAAGGTGGAGACTCAAACTTACACCAGCTCTCCACATAGCAGATGGTCAATAGAGGTCAAAAGGTGGATAGGGAAAGCCTAAAAAGGGGTTAAGTATAGAAGTGCTGGCGGAGACTGCCAGATGTCCAAGTGGTGCATCTCCAAGGGTAAATCCATAAGTGGCGGCTCAAACAAGCCCCAATTTACCACGTAGTCTAAGGTCTGAAAAGGTAAGAGGGAGGTCGTTGAAAATTCCAAAGACCTTCAGAGGCTTCCAAGTGTCAACCCAATGCTCCTTCAAAGGAAAATCTTGATTGGGATTTTAAGTCAGCGTGGAGCCTCCACGCGTCTAGTTTTAAAAAGGGGACAAAGTCAGGTTAAATAGCTAATGCATTATGACAAGCCAGCGGAGAGTGACAAGTGTCCAAATAGTGCTAGTTCTATAACAGAATTGAAGGGAGGTTTCCAAGCAAGCTCCAACCCTCCATGTGTCCTATATTAAAAGGGGGTTAGTTTTTTGAACTAGTTTTCCCACCTTTTTGTACGGACCCGATATAAACTTCGAAGGGGCATATCTTTCGACTTAGGGCTTGACATATTATAAATCTGACACTATTGGAAAGATCTTGGTCTTGTCTACACCATGGAGATATGAAGCTTTAATTTTGGGGAGGTTAGGTGGGAGAAAAATGGAGAAATGTCTTTGGGGCATTAAGGCAGGATCTTTTTTTTCCAACAACCAGATCGGATTTGATCTGATCTGCCATTTCCTCCTCCTTCAAGGTGCCGAATAAGAAATTGATGTAGTCAAAACAGGTTTGGGGGTAAATTTTTTGAAAGACATTAATAGTGGTGGTTGAGATTTGGACTATTTTTTTCCTGTTTCTCTCTTTCTCCCGTCTATGTTGAATCTATAAAAGCAGGATCGAAACTCATTGTAAAAGGTTGGACATTTTTTGGTTTTACAGGATCCCCTCTTCCCCTTGGTAAGTGAATTTGTGGAGTTTTAGACCTACAATATAGAATGTAAACACAAATTTTCCTTTTTACTATTGTAATGCATCGTATCAAGCCATGAGAGAAATAATACATGTTCTGTGGGTGATCTTCATCCCTTTATGTGTTAATTGTTGTGTTCTGATCCTTTATTACAAATTTGTTTATTTTTGCATGTTTTTGTGTTGCATTCTTCTAGTTTGTGTTTACCAGCAAAAAAATTGTTCATCACTCCTTTGGTGTATCACCTTGTAGCTTAAGTTTTATTTTCTTTGCATCCCTTCTTTAACTCTGTCTCCTTGGAAAATTAGAGTAGGATTTAGGATAGATCCTTTGCAATTTCATGCATACACCTAAACAGAGGAGTAGGAACCAACCTTAATATGGAGAGATTTTTCCAATTCTGCAAAGTCCCACACTTTGGGAAAAGCTCAATGTTGTGCAATCACACCAAATGACCCACTTCTAGAGTGTAAATATGAGAGGTCAATTTGGGGGTGCTGTGATTCTGCACTAATACTTCCTTTCATTGGGGAAAGATGCAATAGAGGGAATTTGACACTTTGAAGGATAGGCTTGTCACGATGCCCATCCTACATTTTCCTTCTAGGGATAGCCTTTCCATGCATGTTGATGCCTCAGGAACAACTATGGGAGAAGTACTAGCACAACCTGGTGAGGGAATTATTGATCATCCATTGTGTCTTTCCAGTAGAAAGTTGACACCAGTAGAACAAAATTACACAACTACTGAGCATGAGGCACTGTCAATGATCTACGCTCTACAAAATTTTAGACAATACCTATTGGAAACACCATTTATATTCTACATGGACCATATGAAATTGAAGTACTTGGTGAACAAGCCCATTGTGCAAGGTCACATATATCGTTGGGTCCTATTATTTCAAGATTTTGATTTCATAGTGGTTGTAAAACTAGGAAAAAGCAATCCAGGACCTGAACACTTATCAAAGATTAACTCAGGGGAGGAAGCACAAAGCATTGAGGATACCATGTTAGACACAACTATTTAGGCTGTGGCACACACCCTTAGAGTTGGAAGACATCGCAACATTCTTTAAAACTGGTGTGGTGCCATACATGATGAAGGCTCTAGAGAGGAATCAATTAGCAATATGCGTTGCACCCTATATGTTGATTAATGGAGATATGTATAAGTTAGGACGTGATGAGATTCTACGTTGATGCGTATTGGAACATGACTGCATGGAAATTGCAGATGAAGCACATGGTCAGAATGTAGGAGGAAACTATGCAGGAAATGTTACTGTACGGAAGATTCTACTCATAGGGCTTTGGCGGGAAACCATATACAAGGATTTATTGTGTTTTGCAAGGTCTGTGACCATTGCCAATGCCTTGGAAAACATGCGAAGAGGGATGAAATTCCCTTATGACCAATAGCCAGTGGTGAACTGTTTGAAAAATGGGAGATCAACTTTTTAATTCTAATTTCACTAGCCACGTGAAGGACTGGTTCATGGTATATCATTACTTACACTAATTACCTAACATGATGGGAAGAGGCAACACCTACGAAGGATTGCATTATAACGACAACATCTATATTTTTATGGGAAAACATAATCAATAGGTATGGTTGTCCTTTAATCTTAACAAGTGATAGGGGTACACATTTTCTCAATGAAACGGTCAGGATTATGTTAGCCGAATTTATGGTGACACATCACAAGAGTACCCCTTATCACCCTCAAGTGAATGGAACTACTGAGGCATTTAACAAAATACTAAGTCACACGTTGACTAAGATCTGTGACTTTGGTAGACAAGATTGGGATGAAAAAGTATCAGCCATTTTATGGGTATACAAGACAACCTAAAAAATGTTAAACAAAGCCATACCATTTGAATTAGTGTTTGGCACAGAGGATGTTTTTCTAGTTAAATTCATGTTACCATAACTGCATATAACATGCGCAGGAGGGTTGGATGATGAAAAAGCACTGAAAGAGAGGATTGATAAGTTGATGTAGTTAGATGAGAGGTGATAACTTACTAGATGGATTCAGAAGATAGAGAAAGTAAGACAAAAGGCATGGCATGATTGTTATATCAAGAACAAGTAGTTTGAGGTTGAGAAAATGGTGTTTTTGTATGATTCCAAGTATTTGTGCCATCCCAGGAAGTTGAAATTCCATTGGTTGGGACCTTATATCATCTCGTACATCCTTGATTCAGGAACTTTCTAGTTACAAGTGCTAGATGGGATGAGATTACAAGGTTATTTCAATGGGAGTAGGCTAAAGCCCTATTATAAATAAGTCTTGGTGTTTGTAAACAAGGCAGTATTTCCAGTTAGCTTAGAATTTCCAATTATTGATTTTTATTTTCATATGTTTATATTTCTTGTGTCTTGTTCCTTTCTTTTTGTTTTGTTTTATGCCTTGTGCACTGGTAACCACATTATTTTTCTAAGGTTGTGTATGCACAAAGGACCACACATCTATTTTAGCATCAGGTGGAGTAATGCAAAGTAAAGTATAGGACAGTAATACAAGTTGGGTGGCCCAGTAGAAGGAAGTGTGTAAGGTTAAGAAAGTGCATGGGGAACCAATGGATAATGAATTATAGTGTCAAGAAGGCTGTAACAAAGACCACGTAAAAAGGATGAAGAGAATAGGAACAACATGAGGTAGGCGAGAGAAAAAATCAGGTAAAGGATAGAAGAAGTGCCTTTGGCACTGTAAACGCACGTGTAAGAGTCTTCCGTCAAATTCGATTTTTACATGCCAGAAGGTTGAAGGTTTTCCATGCAAGATTGGGCATGTGGGTAAGGGCACTTAAAGTCAGACTAGTGGAAAAATCTACATTTAATGTTAAGTACATTGGTAGGTGGTATACCATTTATTACTGGAGAGGAGAAAAAACTATAAATATGAGGTCAGAAAAGTCATTATTTTACCTTTGTATTACGAAGTTGAAGTGCTCTTGCGAACTAGGGCATCTCGAGAAATTTGTGTGAAGGAAGAAGACTCCTAGAAATCTAAGTGTGTGACTAAAGTGGATCTATAAACCAGGAGGAAGGAGTACATGGGTGTGAGAAATATTATTTGAAAAGCACCGTTTTGTGGAAGGATTTTCCTAGTTAGGGTTTGAAAACTAGGGCACAAAGATAGAAGGATTTCTTCCAGGAGTTGAGTCTCGATATTGGGAAAAGTAGTAGAGCAAAGCAAGGAGTTCTTAAATTTTAAACTGACAAAAATAATGACACCAAAGAAGGTGACCATTTTACCGAAGAAACAAAAGGGCAAGGGAAAAGGAAAATAAAATGGTACTATCATGAGATCCAATGAGGAAGGGTATGCAGAAATGTAGTACCTAGATGGAGTGTTGCTAGGAAATGAGTGGGTGTCACATTTAAGAAAAATGGACGTGAGTGATTACAACCATCATATGAGCACTACAGAGAAATTGTAACACCTTCAGCAACTATTATATCCCTCTTTTGCATTTCAAGTGTTGACATGTGATTTTTTGGATAAAGATGTGTTCTTTTGACCGTTGAAGATCATGATTGATAAGGATAAATCATTTATGTTCTTAAAAATAATTAGACTAAAATAGTATGGTTATCAATACTTCATTTTCACTTTGGAAAAGTGAGTTGCAATCTGGCTTTAAGAGTTACAGACTTATTTCTTCTTCTAACTCATCCTTGGATCAATTTAAGTGATCCAAGGAATGTTTCAAATCCTCTTCATTGGCTGAATGATAAATTGAAATTTAGTATTTTAAGGGACATAGAAGACTAAACTTTGTATGTTACAAATTCTGTGGTATCATGTAAACATGTTTTTTTTCAGCTGTATTTTATGCTCGGGTCTTTGGTGATTGATCTTGATAGGACATTAAGGACGTAAGAAAAAATTCAATTCACAACAGATGAGGAGTTCAGAGTCCTAAAACCTAAGGATTATCCTAACAATGTCCTAAGCTAGATAAGAACACCTACGTTCTAGCTATGTTTACTTATTTGGATTTTTTATTCGAACCTAAGCCTTTTATTCTAATTTGTTGGGTTGGCGTCCTAACCTAAGCATTGTGTTAAATGAATAAGGGAAGGATTACTCAAGTAATACTAGGCTATTTTAACTAATACCTAATACTAGATGGTTATGAATTAAATCTAACCTAAGGTGGGAATTACTATTGGAAAATGTTTTTAATACCTAAGTAGGTTATTGCTAGACTAACCTAAGTTTTAGGGGATCGATCCTAAACTATTAAAAGGGAACCTAAGGGGTTGCATGTCTCTAGGGTGATGGTTCCAATGGAATTTAAATGAGTTGATAGGGTTTAATGGATGGAAGTACTACCATATTTGTTAGGGTCTAGTTGACTTGGTGGAGGCATACGTGGAAGCTCCACTAAAAAGATGGAATTGGCATTCGCCAGATTTAGGAGGTGGTGGTAAGGAAAGATAAGCGGGAAATTTGGAAGTAATGACATTTATGGCATTAATGGACCTAGGTCTTTGAGTGAAAACCATCTTGAAAACTTGGAAGGTGGGTTTGTAGGAGGTTATTTGGTTTTTCATGCATTGCAAATTTTTCTTTGCATGGAGTTATCTGGTTCTTCGAACCAGTAGTTCGACCTTCACTTCAAAGCTATTTTTGGTTTCTACGGTCTATTTTTGATTGAAGGAAAGTATATGAGGCATAGAAAGAAAAGATGTTTGATTGTTGATCTTTCATGGAGGAGAAGAAGAGTTGGAAGCTCAGCTGGAAGTCTCCTTTGATTTGGTAGAAGCACTATCAGGCGTGATAGGCTCTAACTATTAAGATTATTTTCTTTCTTCTAAATGATTCATTAGAATAACTCTGCTCTCATGAGATTCATGTTTTCATTTTTGTCTGGTTATTTTCTTGCTGGGTTTTTATGAATCTTTTTGATGTTTTGATATGAAACCATGGAAAAATTAAAGTTGTTTTGTAAACCTTCTCTCTGTGTAAGCTCTATGACAGCATGCATGTGAAGCTTGTATGTGAAACTTTTTTTTTATAGCTCTGTTTTTCATTCTGGAACTCATATTCGAGGTGGTTCTGATTTGAACTAACCTTCATTGCATTATAGCCTTCCTTCCACCACCTGATTTTGGTTCGGGGAGCCCATTTACAGGGAGCAGATGGCGGTTACGTAACCGACGGCGGTCGAGTGGGAACCGGCATCGGTAAGGAAAAAGTAGGCTATTTTTAGTAAAATAGCCCCACCTTCCCTACTTTTCTCCAGAGAGATCAGTTGCGGGCTTGGTCAAATGACTAGAAGGTCGGTTTTGGGTGCGAGAAAGGGGTCATTAGTTATGGGTTTAGGTGTGGACCAAGTTATGGGTCTTAATTAGGTTAGTTTAGGGTTAGGGCTAGGTCATGACGAAGTGGCAAAATGAGGTGGCAGGTAAGGTGATGTGGATTTATCCATTACAAGGTAATTAATAAATAATTGTGTAAGGTTTAGGTGATGAGGTTATATTGCGAGATGAGATGCGGGTCACAAGGGGTCGTAAGACACAAATTTGGTGTCTACAATGGTATGGCAACCTTGAGTTCCATTTGATCTTGTTTTGGGATTTGTGTTTGGTTATTGACTTGTGTTGGAGCTTCAATGCTGAGCTGTTGCTTGAAGTGCATATTTGGCACTGTACTCATATCTCTTTTCTTGTGAAGTTATGAAATTTTGTGTGAAGCTCAGGTTCAACACTGTACTCTTATTTAACACTTGAGTGTTACGATCTTGTATTTGGGTCGATGTATTCAATTGTGTTTTGGTATTTTTTTGTGTGTATTGGGTTATTCTTTTATTAAAAGATTAATCTTATAACTCTATATTTGAGAAACTTACTCACCAGGTAACTGGGTCATAACTTGTATAAGTAATTTTGAAATATCTTCGAGATTTGGTGCTGGAAACGTCTTGTTAAAAAAAGGAACTTCTGTTTCACGACTGTATCATCTTCTCTGAGATGGTAATGGTGTGAGAATTGGAGGGGGTGTTATTTCCCCTCTATCTTAAGGAATCCTACATTCTGGGTTGACTGTTTTTTTGAAGCTAAGACACCTCTGTTACGATTTCATGGATGTGAAATTTTTGTTTTGGATTTATGTCCCTGTCACTTTGGAGTTAAGATTGAGACATATTTTGTATTGGACGTTTTGGGTTCTTGCTCTCTCTTCTGTTTCTTTAAAATAATTTTGGGTCTTAGTGAAAGATTTAAGTTATTACCCTTGGACACTGAAATTATTTAGGAAGGATACTTTCTCCTTTTAGTTGTTTTATGGTTAGTTCTTTTGAATCACAAACTACATACCTTCCATATTAAGTGGTGAAGCATTTGCGAGTCTCCAGTCTTGGGTTCATGGATAACTCTGAACTTGATAGTTTGCTATTTCGGGATTTTATTCTCGTTTGATATAGTGAACGAGTCCTTGGTTTATTTTAGAGAAATAAAGTATATATGTATTCTCTTGGGATTTGCATGCTGTTTTGGGATTGCAATATGTTTTCATCCTGATTGGTTTGAAATTAGAAATTATTTTGTTCAGTTGAATGAAATCATTTATTATTGGATCTGTCCTTATAGAGTTTCCTTTTCTCTGTCTTTTGGATAAGCTCATTGAATGAACTTCTCTGCACTTGATGCTCTTATGATATGGCGATTCCTTTATGGATAGTTGGTATACTTGGTTCAAATCATTGGTTGTAATGATAGTAGCTAAGTCAGTTCTATTGTTAAGTGAATGCATACTTGTTTTATCGACTCTTGTTGACTAATCCTTCCTTATATGGATGGACAGGAGTAGGGTTTGTCTCTTGTGCTCTATCTTTTTGGATGAACTTGAGTAGAGATTAACTCCTTTATGGGGCTACTTTGATTGTGAATGTTGGTTTTGGATCTTTGATAGATAACTTCTAACATGCATAATTAGAATTGGAGTTATAGCTAGACCATTTTGGGTTCTTTACCTTCTTGGATTGTTATGAAAATCTGTTTAGATGTATACCTTAAACGTTGAATTTATACAATTTTTATCCCGAAAAGGAATCAAATAATTCATGTTATGAACGTGATCTGCTTTTCGGATACTATGAGTTTAGGTATGGTACGTATTGGCTCTTTTTATTCCTTGCCTATGATTTAGATGAATCATCCTAGAATGAACCATGCTGTAAACACTTATTTTGTATTATATAAAAGATAAATGTTGTGTTGGTTGGATATTTTGTCAATCCAAAATATGAAGTTCAACCACAGTACATGGGATTAAATCCCTCCTCAAAGACAGGTGAGGCTGCCTGTTTATTACTAATCTAAAACACAACATAAATAATATATACAGTATTCACACTAATCTAACTATTGGGGTTGGGATAGAATCCCAAAATCTACATCCACATGATGCGAAGATGTTATTTTTGTAAATGGAATGGGTAGGAAATTATTACAATGAAAGAATCACAATGGAAAGTAAATGAGAGCAACGTATTTTCTTTCGAGTAAACATAGAGCATGAAATAATCATACGAGCTTTAGATCATAAATATAATGTCTGAAATGATTAGAAACACCAAGATGCTAAACAAAGAATAGCTTAAGATTATGAACATAAGAACAATATCTTAAGAAAGATATATCTCACAACACAAAGTTTGCAGAATAATATCAACTCCTATTCCTCAAAATGATTAAAAGAAAACACAAAGTTTTTCTTCTTCCCAATAGCTCTCAATATTTCAAAAATCTCAACCCTTTAGAGTGTACACACATCCCTAATTTATAATAGAAAAGAGTAGAGAGAAAATAGGATAAATCCTAGAAAATAGTCTTTTAACGAGAGTCCTATTTTTCTTGACTCTCACGCAAGAGACCAAGTCAAAGTTTGCTCCCTATGTGATGAAACAGAAATGAAAAAGACATGCCAATTTCAAGATTGAAATGACATGAAACATCAAGACTTAGTCTAAATCATCATCCTTTTCTTCCTCATCCTTCCCTTCCTCCAACTGAGCTTGTTTGTTCCAAAATTCTTGGAACTTACGGATTATACCTTGCATCTCTGGGAACAAGTCTTGGGAACCTGGAAATAGCCGGTTTGGCTTTGATTATAAACTTCTTATTCACATGCTTGATGCAATCCTCCTGATCATTATCCCAAGATTTTTGGGCCGACTTGAGATCCATATCTCCATATTCCTCAAAATTAGGCAGCTTGAGGAGGTCATCGAAGTAACCTTCGTCCAATTTGATTACAACTTCTCCTGCCTGGTTCTTCACAGAACGAGAAGCAGAGTCATAATTTGAAGCACAAGCCAAGATGAACTCGGGGCACTGAGCGGACATAGGGAAGCCTACCGCAAGAGGTAGGCCACTGCTGACTATTGATTTCATCCATGGAGTTTGAGAAGGGCTCTTGACCCTATTCCAAAAATCCTCCATGTCTACGTTTCTGAGCTCTGTATCTCGGATGTCGAAATTATAGTCAATATAGGATGGAGACCCCACCTTCCTAAATTTGTATTTCATCCTCCCTGACTTTTCAGTCTTTTCTTGTGATGGACCAGGGTCCGACATGAGGAATTTCGAAGGAGGAGAGTGTCAGAGATCAGGAGATGTTGAACACTGCGAAAAACTTGACACACTGAAAAGGATGCCGGAGAGTTCAGAAAACCCGACACTGAGGAAAATTCCAGAGAGTTTGAAAAACCCGACACTGAGCTTTTCTGATATACTGCGGTTTTGAACACTGCAAAGCACCCTGCGAAACCCGAGAAGAGGGAATAGGGTAATTGTTGAGTTGAAACATGCAAGTTTTTTCTTCACTATCGATATCCCAAACATATTTTTAATTATAACAACATTCTGGGGGATAAAACAAAGTGCTAATTCCAAAGGGGGAAAAACCCTAAAACATAAACTTGATTTAGAAAACAACCCCCAAAATGGAAACGATAAAAACCCCAAAACAACCCTGATCAGAAACTTGGAAGAATTTCTTACACAATTAATCCACAAAAACCACAAACAAAGAATGAAGAAAAATACCTTCAACCAGGACAAGGAATGATAAAAAAACGAGCAATGCAATCGGGCACAGAGTTGAGTTTCGAGTTTCGGGGTCAAATATGCATGCGCAAAAATCCACAAGGTAAAAAGTATGTCTAGTAAAAATGTCGTGGAAATCTGAATATATATAAGAAAATTCACATTTAATACACTTCAGCTGACACGTGCCAACTACCTGACAACTCGGCATTAATGCCATGTCAGCATGCTTGGGATATCTGGAAACCCGACACAAAGGTTTTTAGAGTAATTCAGGTTTCGGGTTACGGGAAAGAATCGACATGAAGCATGATGTTTGATAGCCGTGAAAACCCGAAACAAAGGGGTAAATCGGGCTTCAGGGATTGGAAGACATGTGACATGAAGCATGTTTTGATGAAGGCATGTTCTGATGCTCGGAAGATCCGCAAACCTGACTCACCTTATTTGATGCGGGTTTCAGGTTTCGGTGAACACACAACATGAGGCATCCAAAACACATGTTGTCTTGCTTGTGAAACCCGAAAACCTAATTATCTCTCTGAAAGATATTTTTTAGAAAACCAGCTCAAAAATTTCTTAGGGTTATCTGATAATTTTTACGTAAACTCAAAATTGAGATAACAACTGGCTCTAGTTGGGGACTTTCTTTGTGATATCAAAGGAAGAGAACTCAGAATCTCTGGCTTTATCCATTGGGCTACTGAGTCAAAAAAGAAGAAAACTGAAAAACAAAACAAGGAAAGAAAGAAAACTAAAAGCAAACACATGACAAAAAATAAAGTATGTACAATGCAAAAGAGCGTCTTGCGTTAATGATGGAACAACTTCAGATGTTGACCGCTGAAAGGCAAAGGGAGTAACTCTTCATCAAGGTATGATAGATGGAAACTATTTTCACCATTCAGCTGATGAATCTTAAAAGGTCCGTTCCACAAGGAGTTGAACTTTCCGTGCATTCCTTTCTGCTCTCTCCTCTTATCCCAAAGGAACACCAGGTCTCCAATTTGGAAATGACATTGCCTTGATTTCTTGTCAAAAATTTTCTTTACTTTGCTTTGATGGTCTGCAATGCTGTCAACCACCTTGCTCCGTTCCTCCTCTAGCCAGGCTAGGTACATAACCCTTTTCTCGATAGAATTTTGAAAAGTCGCATCTTCGACCGCTTTGGCCAACTGTAAGGCTGGTAGTTGTATTGAGATAGGAATCTCAGCATCAATCCCGTACAACACTTGGAAAGGAGACATTCCTATAGCTCGCTTTGGGGTAATCCGATCAGCCCACAACGCATCATACAATGCTTTGTGCCATGTCCTCTGGTTTTCATCTACTAGCTTTCTAATTATGGTAACCAGGTTCTTGTTGCTGGACTCAGCATGCCCATTACCTTGGGGATAATAATCAGATGAGTGAGCCAGGGTGATGCCGAATCCATAGAAAAATTTTGTCAACTCATGTGACGAGAAATTAGAGGCATTATCAACCACAATCTTGTGAGGTACATCGAATCTGACAATTATATTTTCTTTAAGGAACTTGCACACAGCTTCTGAGGTTGCTTGCTTGATTGGTGCGACTTCCACCCACTTGGTAAAATATTCTATAACAGTCAGCACATAATTATGTCTGGCACTGGAAGCAAGATTCAACGTCCCAATGAAGTCAATTCCCCACTGGTAAAAAGGTTCTTCAATCACTACGGGTTTCAAGGGAAGAGCTGCTAACTTGGGACGACCAACAAAATGTTGACAAGCTTCACACTTGGACACCCACTCTGCTGAATCCCATAAAAGAGTAGGCCAATAGTACCTAGCCCACAGGATCTTATAAGATTTTATAGAGGATGAGAAATTTCCTCCGCATGCTAGGCTATGGAAGGATTCTAACAACTTTAACTGTTGTGATTTATCAACACAGTGCAGGAAAACACCATCAATACCTTTCTTGTATATTCCATTATCCCACAGGAGGTATCTTGCAGATCTTAACTTGACTTTCCTCTTCTCCTTTTGGCTTAAATGTGGGGGGCATTCACCAAATGTCAAAAATAAAGCAATTTCTGTGTACCATTCATCAGTTGTACTCACAAAAAGCACCATGGGCAACTCTGAAGAAGTATCTTTGGGTTTTTCACATTCTTCTTCAGGATGGTTTTCTACGATCAATTGGTACAGGACCCTTCCTCGTACCAACTTTATAGGTCTGATGTCCAAGTCATACTCCTGAAATTTAGCTATACAAGTACCTCGTTGGTTACCCAGTTCTTGTTGAGTCAGAATGGATTTAACGGCAATGTCAGGAACAAGAACGAGGGTATGGGAGTTCAGCACATAGTACCTGAAATGTTTCACCACTCATACCACTGCATAAGCATGCTTTTCAATTTGTGACATTTTTAGCTCATGTTCCTTCAATGGATAGCTCATAAAAGCAATGGGAGATTCAATGCCCTCCTCACTTTTCTGCATTAGGATGGCCGACACTGTGTGAGCAGAGGCGTAGCTGTACATGATGAAATATTTTTTGAAATCTGGACATACTAGGATAGGAGCACGAGTAATTACCCTTTTGACTTCATCAAATGCAAGCTTCCCTTCAGTAATCCATCGAAATGGGATTTTGACTTTCATCATCCCAAGAATATCCTTAGTTTCATCAGCAAAATCAAGTACGAACCTTCTTAGGAAATTGACCTTTCCGAAGAATGAATGAACCCCAGTTTTACTTGTGGGTATGGTAAGGCTTTGAATGGATTTTACTCTCTCTGGGTCGATTTTGGTTCCTTCTTTAGTCACGATATGACCCAACAACTTTCCTTCAGTCACTCCAAACATGGACTTCTTGGGATTTAATGAAATCCCATGACGCCTGCATCTCAAAAGTACTTGCTCTAAATAATCATAATGATCACTCCGTTTTTTGAAGAAAATGGTCAAGTCATCCAAATATACTACTATGAATTTTCCCATCAGGTCTCTAATGCCAAGTCCATAGCTCTCTGAAAAGTGGCTCCAGCATTGATCAAGTCGAAAGGCATCCTCCTGTAAGCAAAGGTACCCCATGGGGTTGTGAAGGCCGTCTTGTGTTGATCCTCCACAGTTACCTCAACTTGATTATATCCTGAAAATCCATCAAGCATGGATAGCATTTCTGATCCAGTAACAATTTGTAACACCTGATCGATGATAGGTAAGGGATAGTTGTCCTTCAATGAAGAATGATTCAGGTTCCGGAAGTCAACACAAATTTAGATTTCGCCATTCTTCTTCCTGACAGGGACGATGTTAGCAATCCAAGTGGAGTGATGGATTAGAAAAATAATTCTGGCATCTAACATTTTTTGAATTTCTACAAGGATAGTCCCTGAGATCTTGGGGTTGTAATGTCTTTACTTCTGCCTGTATGGTTTCACATCAGGCTTCAAAGGGATACTGTGCTATACATCTTTGGGTTTGAAAGATTTTAAATCTGCATAAGACTAGGCTAACACATCCATGTATCTCTTCAGAAGTGAAGTGAATTTTTCTTTCTCCTAAGGGGAACACCATTTCCCAATATTCACCATCCAAGGTTGATCAGATGAACCTAGATTGACTTGATCTACTTCTTCAACTTGTCTCTTGTTTTGAATAAAACGATCATGCTTGTCAAACAAACCCTCTAGAGAAACTAGACCTTTGGGTATCTTGTTTCCTTTAAGATGAATAAACTCACCATCAACCTCTTGATATGGATCTGAGATAGATTCATGGAAAGCCGATTCCGAACCTTCAAAGTATAGCTCATTGAAATTGTCAGCCTTTTCTAGAAAAGCCAACACTTGTTGATCATCATTGAACACTTGCCAGTGAGTCACATTATCTGGGATAATGGGATGGTACACAATCTCAATGGTGCACGTATCTTGTTTGAACTGGGGATGAGGGAGAAGGAGGGATGTAGATACGGCCAAAGAATCAGCCTTGTCGTTATAATCTCTCAAAACTGCCTTAATGGAGAATGCATCAAAGCATTCTATATTATCCCAAACTTTGTTCCTGTAATGTCTCAAGCGATCATTTTTTACCTGATAGATTCCCTTGACCTAGTTGAAAATCAGCTCCGTATCCCCCTGAACCTTGAGATTTCGAATTCCCTTCTGTCTGGCCATTTCTAATCCTAGTAACAGAGCTTCATATTCAGCCGTGTTATTAGTATTATCAAACTGTAATTTGTAAGCTGATGGAAAAATCTTAGAATTAGGAGATATAAGAACTACACCAGTGCCCGATCCGGTGGTTGAGTAGCTACCATCGAATTCGAGGGTCCAAATAGCATTAGGATCTTCTTCCTCAACATCCACAGCCGGTATCTCTAAAGTCATGAAATAATTTCCGAAGCTAGCATCTTCAAAAAGGATTTGAGCTTTAGGGTCATCTGATTTAGTTACCAAATATCGCCTGAGGTTTGGGATGGAGAACATGATAAACCCCATTGACTGGAATCCTAGCCTTAGTCCAATCCATATTAATATCTCCCCCGACGTCTTTACAAAAACCTCTACCCAAGAGGATATCGTAAGCTGTAGGGATGTCAGTAACTAGAATGGTCATTTTCACTCTCTTCTCTAGGAAGACAACGAATGCAAACTGTGCATCTTTGATTTGACCAATCAAGGGAACTTGTTTGGTTTCCATGGAGTAACACCGTCCATATGACTTAGTCAGAGTAAGCCCAAGGGCATGGGCTACTTTTGCGGGCATAACATTGTCGGAGGCCCCTGAGTCAATGATGCAATTACTGAGTTTAAACCCATTTATAAGCAAAGACAAATAAAATGGTTCAATATTTCCTGAAGAAGAAGCAGAGGTCAGATTTTTCTGATGTGGGGGTTGAGTAGGATTTGGAAGGAGACCTTTTGAAGATGGGGGAGCAACGCTTTACTTCTAATGAATTTCGCAAGTTTTTTGAACTGTTCAGGATTTGACTGAAGGTATTCTGCTTCTGACATTTGGATTTTGGTTCTCTTTACATGATCGATAATGTCAAAAGTAGTATAAGAAGGGGTGATGGTAGGCTCAGTTCTAATCACATGAGCTTGAGCTAGGGCACTGACCTTAGGAGAAAGAGAAAGAGGAGAAGTTGCCTTTTTGGTGACTTCTCTTTCAGTTTGTGCTGAATTAGGAGTACCTCTCTTAACTATGGCTACGAGAGGTTCCTTATTCTTCTCCTTGGGGTTTTCAAGAGGTTTTATTGGATTCTGAGATTGGGATCAAGTGAATACAACAAATGACTGACCATCTGACACACATTCATCTTCTTTGTATTCCAAATACCCAATGCGAGTCACCAGACGAATCATCATAAGACTCATCAGCATATCCTGAAGCTTCAAAAGCCTCGAGGGAACCTTGTTCTTCTGGTTCATCCTCTTCTTCAACTATTTCTACTGCCTCGTTAACAGGAGGAGCTTCGATTGCTAGCCTTGGTTGAGTAGGAGTTAACCATGGTCTATCTCTGGTAGGCGCACCATTATTGTTATTGAAATTCCGTCTAGGGATATCCCGATACGGAACATTGCTCACCTACTGAGACATTTTATTTTTTAAAGCAATCAAATCATTAGCCATTTTTTGAATCATAGGATCATTATTACCTTGGGAAGAACCTAGATTTTTAAGTTTGGGTACATCTTTCCTAATTCTTCCAGCCAAAATGAGATCATCCTCTATTTCAATAGCTGTTGACTGAGTGATAGCCAAATCTGGGATAGCCAACCTTCTTAATAGAAATCTCACATCAGGAGGTTGAGCATTAATGAAGAAGCATTTCTGGTTCTCCGGAGTAGGTACAACTATTTCTGGAATCTTTCGGATCAGCTTGTTAAACTTTGCCACGAAGTCCCGCATGGGTTCATGCGATTCCTTCTTCATATGGGTAAGTTGTGCTAACAAAGCATGAGAATCTTCGGGTGGTTTTAAATGTGCTTCAAACCTGGTCCTCATGGTAGCCCAATTTGTGATGCATGCATTTGAAAGGTGGTAAAACCATTCGGTTACTGCACCGTGCAATGTTTCAACAAAAAGTCGAACAGAGACATCTTCGTGAGCTACTCCAAGGATGCCGCATGCTATAAAGAAAGATGCAATGTGTTCATTAGGATGCTGCTTCCCATCCCCATTGAACTTGGGAATGTTTTTATGTGATCCATGTGGTAACTCGTGCAATGGTGGAGTTAAAGAAAGAGGACCAATAGTTGCACCCCAAGGCACAGGTTGTGCGGCCATCCTTCTGACAAGAGTGTGTATGGGGATCCGAGTGTCAGACAAGAACACCGCACAACAAGTTGTAGATACGTCTCGTTCTACAAGAACCTAGTTTCTCTGAACAGGTGAAGAACTTCTGGTTTGATTAGAAATAACGCTATTGGGGGAAAGACTGAAATTGTGTCATTGTAGCAATTCAAAGAGTGGATCAACTTCACCCCGGGCTCGGTGGGACCGAGTAAAGATCTTTCCGGCTAGTTTGAACTAGGAAAGAGATCTTGTTGAAAATAAGGCAAATACAGAGTCGCCAGACACCAAGAGGATAAGCTTTATACTATTAATCTGTATTCCCCAGCGGAGTCACCAAAAACTGTTGGTTGGATATTTTGTCAATCCAAAATATGAAGTTCAACCACAGTACATGGGATGAAATCCCTCCTCAAAGACAGGTGAGGCTGCCTATTTATTACTAATCTAAAACACACCATAAATAATATATACAATATTCACACTAATCTAACCATTGGGGTTGGGATAGAATCCCAAAATCTACATCCACACGATGCGAAGATGTTATTTTTGTAAATGGACTGGGTAGGAAATTATTACAATGAAAGAAGCACAATGGAAAGGAAATGAGAGCAACGTATTTTCTTTCGAGTAAACACAGAGCATGAAATAATCATATGAGCTTTAGATCATAAATATAATGTCTAAAATGATTAGAAACACCAAGATGCTAAATAAAGAATAGCTTAAGATTATGAACATAAGAACAATATCTTAAAAAAGATATATCTCACAACACAAAGTTTGTAAAATAATATCAACTCCTATTCCTCAAAATGATTAAAAGAAAACACAAAGTTTTTCTTCTTCCCAATAGCTCTCAATATTTCAAAAATCTCAACCCTTTAGAGTGTACACACATCCCTAATTTATAATAGAAAAGAGTAGAGAGAAAATAGGATAAATCCTAGAAAATAGTCTTTTAACGAGAGTCCTATTTTTCTTGACTCTCATGCAAGAGACCAAGTCAAAATTTGCTCCCTATGTGATGAAACAGAAATGAAAAAGACATGCCAATTTCAAGATTGAAATGACATGAAACATCAAGACTTAGTCTGAATCATCATCCTTTTCTTCCTCATCCTTCCCTTCCTCCAACCGAGCCTGTTTGTTCCAAAATTCTTGGAACTTACGGATTATACCTTGCATCTCTGGGAACAAGTCTTGGGAACCTGGAAATAGCCGGTTTGGCTTTGATTATAAACTTCTTATTCACATGCTTGATGCAATCCTCCTGATCATTATCCCAAGATTTTTGAGCCGACTTGAGATCCATATCTCCATATTCCTCAAAATTAGGCAGCTTGAGGAGGTCATCAAAGTAACCTCTGTCCAATTTGATTACAACTTCTCTCACCTGGTTCTTCACAAAACGAGAAGCAGATTTATAATTTGAAGCACAAGCCAAGATGAACTCGGGGCATTGAGTGGACATAGGGAAGCCTGCCGTAAGAGGTAGGCCACTACCGACTATTGATTTCATCCATGGAGTTTGAGAAGGGCTCTTGACCCTATTCTAGAAATCCTCCATGTCTACGTTTCCAAGCTCTGTATCTTGGATGTCAAAATTACAGTCAATATAGGATGGATACTCCACCTTCCTGAATTTGTATTTCATCCTCCCAGACTTTTCAGTCTTTTCTTGTGATGGACTAGGGTCCGACATGAGGAATTTTGAAGGAGGAGAGTGTCGAAGAACAAGAGATGTTGAACACTGCAAAAAACCTGACACACTGAAAAGGATGCCAGAGAGTTCAGAAAACCTGACACTGAGGAGAATGACAGAGAGTTTGGAAAACCTGACACTGAGATTTTTTGATATACTGCGGTTTTGAACACTGCAAAGCACCCTGCGAAACCCGAGAAGAGGGAATAGGGTAATTGTGGAGTTGAAACATGCAAGTTTTTTCTTCACTGTCGATATCCCAAACATATTTTTAATTATAACAAAATTCTGGGGGATAAAACAAAGTGCTAATTCCAAAGGGGGAAAACCCTAAAACATAAACCTGATTTAGAAAACAACCCCCAAAATGGAAAAGATAAAAACCCCAAAACAACCCTGATAAGAAACTTGGAATAATTCCTTACACAATTAATCCACAAAAACCACAAACAAAGAATGAAGAAAACTACCTTCAACTAGGACAAGGAATGATAAAAAACGAGCAATGCAATCAGGCACAAAGGCGAGTTTCAGGTTTTCGGGGGTCGAAGATGCATACACAAAAATCTACGAGGTAAAAAAGCACATCTAGTAAAAATGATGTGGAAATCTGAATATAAATAAGAAAATTCACATTTAATACACTTCAGCTGACACGTGCCAACTACCTGACAACTTAGCATTAATGCCATGTTAGCATGCTTGGGATATCCGGAAACCCGACACAAAGGTTTTTAGAGTAATTTAGGTTTCGGGTTGCGGGAAATAATCGACATGAAGCATGATGTTTGATAGCCCCAGAAACCCGAAACAAAGGGGTAAATCGGGCTTCGGGGATTGGAAGACATGTGACATGAAGCATGTTTTGACGAAGGCGTGTTCCGATGCTTGGAAGATCTATAAACCCGACTCGCCTTACTTGATGTGGGTTTCAGGTTTCGGGGAACACACGACATGAGGCATCCAAAACACATGTTGTCTTACTTGTGAAACCTGAAAACCTGATTATCTCTTTGAAAGATAATTTTTAGAAAACCAGCTCAAAAATTTCTTAGGGTTATCTGATAATTTTTGCGTAAACTCAAAATTGAGATAACATGTTGTATTCTATTAGGATAGAATTATGAAATAATGGAATGGAAAAGATCTATAGTTTGTTTAAAATTTATTGATATGATCAATTGAACTTTAAGTTTTTAGGCAAATTTTGTGGATTATATTCTGCTCTTCTTTTAAATGTGGAGCTAGATTTATTGTTGTACTTATTTTATGTTTGGTATCACTTATGTTTATAGTATGATTTATTAATTATCTCATTAAAGAAGTGTTGCTTTAATGAAACAATTAGTGGAATGCACTTCGTTTTAATGCTTAGTGTTCATCATGCTTAGTTCATTAAACTGATCCATGCTAGCAATTTTTGCAGTTGGACGACCTAAGTGATAAAATAAGGCAAAAACTTATATGATGCATTGGCTGATATAAGTCTAACTCTTAGTAAAGAATTCTAATTCATTATTTTGTTGTATTGAAAAAGAAAAGTTGTATACTTTATAGAATGAAGGCTATTTTTATGTAGTATGGCTAAAGTGCATAGCCTTGTAAATTTTATAGTTGTAATGATGAATTGTAAGGTGTGATTTATTTGCATTGGTTGTGTAATTTATCTCGTACTTTAATGAAGAAGATGGAAGTCCTATCTTGTTGATATTCTTCATATTATTTTATGCTTATCTTCTTATCTTTGATAAGATGGATAAAGGGAACTAGTTTAGTTTTCCCTTATATTGATGTAGCTTTGTAAGTTGCAATAGATGATGTTTATTATCTAAACAGTATGAACTATGGATATTGTGAATGATAATCCTAACACTAAAACATTTAGAGGGAGACTCTTCCTCTCTTAAATAAATGTAAACCAAAAAGGGATTGGTGGAAGATAGTAATTTATAGGACTTCATTTAGTATGAAGTCTAATTGGTTGGACCTATATGGTTGCTAAACTTCATTGAATGTGAAATTACATATTTTGGATCTTATGTTATTACTATCCTATTTTGGTTAACTGCTTGTTATACTATGTAAGAAAAAATTAAAAGCAATCATGAGTTTAAGGAAGTTCTTTAATACTTAATTGATACAAGTATAGAATAATAACTTAAGGAGAGTTGGATTAGGGTTTAGCAGGGTTACTATAACCAGTGAATTAATCCAAATTAATAATTCATTACTAACCTCCTCGGGGGTATGTACATCGTGATGAGGAAGTTTCTATAGGATGCTGGCACATGCTAACTATAGGGCTATACTTTTGAGAAGACTTGGGTCTTCTTGAGGATACAACATTGTAGTTGACATGTGGCAACACCCTTCTGTATTGAGCATCTAGATCTGCACACAATAAGGACTTGAACTTAGTTTCTCTCTAGGTCAGGTTAGTGGCATGTTTAGGATAGGTAGTAGCTCTCAATGGCTCAGGGTACCTTGGCAACACCCCGGTTGACTTAGGTCAACCGAGTATGCCCATATACCCTAAGTCATTGTGATCATCTTCCTATAATGATTTATGTTTCTAACCAGGGCTAGGGTTAAACTTTGGGCAAGTGGACTAATGGTAGTCAATAAAGACCATTCATGATAATAGAGGAGTGAGGTGAAGGACATATTCCAAAATGATGAGTATGCCGTCTAGGAATAGTGACATACATAATCAACCGGGTGTGCCAAGGTACCCTAAGTCATTGTGAGCATCTTCCAATAATGATTTATGTTTCTAACCAGAGCTAGGGTTAAAATTTGGGTAAGTGGACTAATGGTAGTCAATAAAGATCATTCATGATAACAGAGGAGTGACGTGAAGGACGTATTCCAAAATGACGAGTATGACTTCTAGGAATAGTGACATACACAATATGTTATAAATCTTTGGCCAAAGTATCGCAAGTTGCTGGTTATGTTGTCCTACGTCACCTAGTTTAAGCAATGTGATATCATATGAATATTGGTAACAAATATTCAAATATGTTCTTTAAACAGATCACTCAATACCCAGTTTAGGGTAGGAAAAACAAATTATACGAAGTATACAATAAGTATTCAATACTTAAAGTTAACATAAATAGATCGGTAGTTTACCGAGTTATGAAATGAATATATTGGTGGATAACCGAGTCATTTAAAGCTACATATGGTTATCTGTTTAAGATTGATTGACATGAAATGTTTGTTCTAAATAATGCTTTATATAGAAAAAAGAACATTATATATAAATTTTTTTCCCTTATTTCTAAAGTCTTAAGAATGGGAATGTTATAGAAATAAATAGTGTTGGATCCGGTTCACCCAACTAATAAGAGGACACCAGATGGAATCACAATATACAAAAATGAGATAAAAGTAAAGTTGGAAAAGGTAGGGCTATTGCAATTGTATGAGTTGCCTTATTTTGGTAATCCCAAGTGCCTATATCCATTGTTAATGTCACGTGTGCATGAAGACCATTTCTACTTTACAGGCTGCAAGATGTGCATAACACTGTAGTTGATATCCAAGTCCACTAGCCTTAATTGTGAAGGGGAATCCATAGATTCTGATCTGAGTGATAAGAAGGCTATCAAGGAAAGAATAACAAATTATGACTACAATAACAACTTTGACATCATGGAAATTCCAGACCCTGTTATGATGATGGCCATGCACTTGGTTACCAAGGTTAATGATCAAGAAAGATGGACACAATTGAACATGGCATGGCTGAATGTATGTTAGAAAATATCAGAAGGGACCATCTATAACTTGTCCATCTTTATTGTAGATGAAATCATAAGCAACATGTAGGAAGGATAAAAGATATTATTTGTCAACGTCGTCCTTACCATCATCTTCTTGGAGAATGGAGTACCAGATGGGCTGGAGAAGTTTCTTTGGGAGTATCTAGAAGATAAATCCTCAGCCAAAAAGGTTTGAGAAGTATACTTGTGAAACCATGAAGGCCGCTCACAAGGTGTGCCTGGAGAGGTGGTACAAACAAATGCATGAAGCATTCAAGGTAGAGTGGAGGATCCCAGAGTAGTTGCCCACACTTGTGGATGGAGAAGCACAAGTTTTAGTTTATCAACACTTATGCATTAGCATGTTTACATTGAAAAATGGGATTACAAGCCCATGGTGCAAGTTACCCTTCTCCTTCACCACGCAATACTTTCGAGCAAGATTCAACAAGTTCAAGGAGGCTAAAAGGCTCAGGTTCGACCTTGGTGAGGTGGACCAAGACCACCAAAAAATGTGTCGAAAGATCATGTACCCTAAGAAGTGTGTGTACGTGGAGAAGTATGTCTCCCATGAAGTACAAATGATGAATCCGATAATGATGCCGATCTCTGGAAGGGCTGTAGCCAGGGTATATCTTCACATAAGGCCTAAGTTTGAGAAAGGATCCTATCTGGAGAGTGATGTATCCATTCTAGAAGACTCCACATGAAGGAAAAAGGTCACACCAAAGAAGAGGGAAAGAGAAGAGGTGTAGGAGAAAAAGGCACCAAATGTGCAGACCGTGTAATCTATGGGCGTGTAGGAAGCAGTCGTGAAGCCTAGCACTTACATACATAAAAAGAAGTCCCTAGTTAAGGAAAAGACTATAGAAGAAGAGTCATCAAAGCATGAAGAGCCCCTCATACATTAAGAATCACCAAAGAAGAGGTCACTTGTTAAGGAGAAGGAGAAATAAAAATCCCCTATATTGGAATCACAAGTTAACAAGAAGCAAAAGGTGGCAGAAGAGGCAAAATTAGAGGAGACAAAAAGATTAGATGCCTACATTGGCAACAAGGATGATGATGCGCTTGAGGGAGGTGAAGACCATCTAATGTTTGATATACATGACTCTAAGGAGGAGGAAGGTGAAGAGAAGTATGACAAGGGAGATGAGGAGAAAAATGATGAGGAAGAAGTGAAGGATCAAGGCAAGAGAATGAGTGAAGAGGTAAGCACCAAGAATAAGGGAACTCCAAGCCTCACCAAGGAGAAAGTGGAGAAATCCATGGAGAGAGAAGTGGTGGGAACCATGAAGGATTTGGTGGAATATGAGTTGGAGTAGAGCGTGGATGAAATATTAAAGGATATGGAAGAAGAAAGCATTGGAAAAGGATATGGCAGCATGGGTGGGAATCCCAATTTGGAGGTAAGCTTCCCAATTGCCACACAAACAGGTGGGAAAGGTGTAGTGGTGACAAAAGAGCAAGGAATGGGATACATTAATGATCCTAGATAGTTGCTACATGCATGCTTCCAAAGTACCGTACCAATGGAGTAACTTCTGGCTATGTCATCGTTTGATGAACAAGACACATATCCTTAAACTAGGAGGATGATATATTGAGCATTCAAGTCCCATGTGGATGAACATGGGTTCAAAGTAAGTTAGAGAGCACTGGTGAAGGTGCTAGAAATAAAAGGAGTAAATCCCTTGTTGAACTCAACAATTATTAGATGAGAAGGTGTGAAACATGCTCAACAAAGTTTCAGTGGAGATTGAGGCCAAAATGTTTGGAAGGAATGATAGAGTGAGACTCTTGGAGGAGGAATTAGAAAAGAAAAAGAAGGATCCCGTTGAGAAGAGCAAGGAGTTGAAGCAAGTGGAGCTTATCCATGCGTAGTTAAGGCATGAAATAAAAGAGGAGAAGGCACAGGTGCATGAGCTGCACAAGATTAAATTGATTATAGGTGTTATTGTTCTAAAGAATCCTAACTTAGTGCCACCCAAGAAAAAATATGAATCAACCTTGCATCATTTAGAGGATTTGACACGTATCCTTACTATGGAAAGGTGGCCACTTGCCTTAGAGTATATAGAAGAAGCATTGGCATGCCAAGAGAAATAAGAGAATATGAAGGTTTTCAAGATTTTTTCTCAATATATGAAGCTCCTTGCAGAGGTAAAGGCCATCATGCAAGTCGCAGAAATCACATATGAAAAATGCGTTGATAGAGATAGAGTTGAAAACACCCTGGTCACCACACATGAAATGGAACTCAAGGAGTTTCAAGAAAATAATAAGGGGAACATGGTAGAAAGAGATAAAATCCTAGCTAAGGTAGAAAAGAAATCAGAAGCTATCGAGACCTTGCGAGGCTTGATTAAAATATAGATAAATGAATTATAACCCCAGATTACCCACATGATGGATACGCTTAAGGAATTTGGAAAAGAATTGGAAAGTATTGTTGAAACAATGAATGCCAAAAGGGAAGTATTAAGTTCTGAGGAGGTGAGCACCTTAGTCAAAGACCTTTGTCAGTAAGCACAGAAAGAGGTTGACACTTGGGAAAAACAAGAGGTAGAAATAGGGAAGGATTTCCATTTCCTCCAAAAATAAGAATTTGTTCATTCATTCTCCCTATTCTTCCATTCTTTCTCCTGATTCTTCATTCCTTCATTATTTCTCCCCAATTCGGAGACCACCATTCCTTATTCTTTGAAGAGAAGTGTTTTTGAGGACAAAGAATAGGCATAGTGTGGGGTGATGTTGGGCCCTAGAATATTGACTAAGTACAAGAAGGCACATGGATGCATGAGACCTATTTAAAGAAGGGCGTGCAGGTTAAAGGTGTGTCAGGGTTCTAGAAGGGTTTAACAAAACACATGATGCGTGTGCATAGGAAAAGACTAGTTTTGGGACTTAGCCATATTTAGAGTTCTAGATAGCACACGAGGAAAGCATGACCCATCTCGCATGTGGAGTGGATAAGGTGCGAGCCTAGAAGATGTAGGATCAAGAATGGAATATTCCATGCATGCGATGGAAGGATCTAGAAGGTCATCAATGAAAAGAGTGGTGAGCTCAGATTAAAAGAGTCATGCCTCCTTGGAGGACCACTTGGAAACTTGGTAATCGATCTGTTACCTCAGAAGGCATGGCAGTGAAGGTAAAAAGCTATATATAGAGGTGCACAGATAGCAAAAAGGGGACCCTGAGAGAGTAGAGGTGGTGAAAGATGAAAATCTCTATAGAAATATCATGGAGGATTCTATGGGTTGGGATTAGAGGAAATATAGGAGTGATGACATATTTAGAGGGATGGGTCTGTGTTTATCCTTGTAATATGAAGGACATAGTGTAGTTTCTAATGCATGACCTTGCTTTGCATTATTATGTTAGTCTGTTATGTCCTCAATGAATGTAATGTGGTTACTGAACTCGTTAATATGAATATAAGGTTCTATCCTAAAGCATATTTGTGTTCATGAGCATAATATTAGTGCATTTCCTTTGTGTATGAATCAGTTCTATATGATATTTTTTATTTCTCTTTTATGGATGCAATGAGATGATAACTCATCTTAGGTTCTCAGAATGATGTATGGTTCTTTTCCATTCTTTTTCACTTAAGTGTCTATCATAGATGATGTATTCTCATAATACTCACATAAAGGAGGGGCATAACGCCCACATGTGCCTCGGGTGAGCGCCCAATGCCCACTGGGTGATAGACTGATGCACATGGGATTAGACTATTGTTATAAGGGTATAAAAATGACTACTATAATTATGGGATTTTAAAAAAAATTTACCAAAAATAACATATTACTTCGATGATTTAAATGTACAATATAACATTTAAATCCAATTTTTTTTAATTACAATTCTTCAGATAAAAAATTAATTTAAACATGTGCATAGTTATGGGTCACCTGGATTCAGTCATTCCCCATAGGTTGCTCTTTTGAGTCTGTATACAGAGTATACATTTAGTACCTTTCTCAGCATTGATTTACAAGTGTTGTTCTAAGTGTCTACTTGGAATTCATTCAATCGAATCCCATCCGCCATCTCACACATTGGTTAGAACTAGGTGAACTTGACAATGTAATGTCTTACACTAATTCAGCCAAAGTTTATGAGTCATGCGTTGCATGCTCAATTTCTAGATGAAACACTCATCATAGAAACATGTCCCATCACCATGTCACATGGTTCAATTATCAAAATTGAATCCTTTAGATAATTGAAATTAATTTTTAACACAAGTTATAAAACTTGTTCATCCTAGGTGACAAAGCACGAATGAGCCAACTTAGGTTTCCCATGGGAGGGAAAAAAATCACGTAACGAGTTGCGGTGTTACATAAATAGTTCTTCCCCATAGCCAAAAAATAAGTTGGTACATAGGTGGCTTGATTGAATAGGACAAACAACCTTCACATCTTAACATAACCTAATTCCTTATTGATTATGACATGCATAGTAAATGGAGCTCGAGAGATAACTTGGGATATCTTACTATATAGAAGAATTCATTAAATGATATACATTAATTAATGAACCCTTCACTACAGTAGCCCATCCGAAGTTGGTCTATTGATTTCCATGCATTAAGGGTGTCATAAATCTTAACTTAGTTCATTATATTAAATTAGTTTTATGACAGGTTTAGCTTCCATCTCGCAACTATGCATTATCGCTTATGAATATAATCCTAAGGTCCATAACTTAGTTTCAATAGTCAATCACAATCATTTCCATAATTTTATTTGTGTAAATTCATTAAGCATTATTATATATATTAGGAAAGCATATTGCCTTATTCATGCAGTCCATAATTTATTAAATTATGACAATGTCATTTTATTGCTTGAGTACACGTTCACTTAAACTCATCAAATGAATGCTATACAATAATACTTATTAGTATCAATCCATTCTCAAGATGATATATTAAACAGTCATCAAGCATATACCATACTAGAATGAATTCTTGTATGTAACTAGAAAGTACTAATCCACATTTAAATTATTTAATAGCTCATAACATATAACCCTTCATATAGCTAAAATTTTACCTAACTGTTTTGAAGATAATTCCCACATAAGTGTGTTATTTAATAAATGTACTTCAATCAACTATATGATTTTTCATAGCTCATTAAATTATATTATTTAAGTCATTCACAATAGAATTCCTTTCTAATTCAAAAGAATTTAACAATCTATATGACCAAGCAATATCTTTATTACAACCCAATATCAAAATTGAATACAAAATTTATATTTCTTTTCCAAAAAATTATACAATAACTTTAGAGGCCATAATTCATTTCAAAAAAATTATATAACGAAGCATAAGCTTATAACTAGTCAAGTAATATTTACAACTTCAAGTTATAATCAACTAAGATTCAACATAGCTAATTTTAAAAATTATCTGCCAGATAAGAATTAAATTCCGCCATCTGTAAAAATGTTAGGGCAACGGCTAGTTCGAAAGAACTAGCATGAAAAATTCATTATTATTATCTTTAAAAATTTATACTACTGAAATATTACAATGAACATAAATCCGACTATATTATCATATTCAGAATCCCATAAGAGAACATTCAACTAATTCACTTTTATTTATTTTTCCCAATCTTCATCAATCATAAGAAAAGGAATATATGATTTTCAACTCAAAATCATTTTAAAGCTTATAACATATTACAAATCCAATCATAAACATGAATTGCAAAATCATAAACTTATTTAATTATGTTTCCCCATACAATTAGGGTTGTAAACTAACAGTGAGGTAAGTATTTATCTATGTACTCAACATTCATCACTATTTCACCCTTCATAATGTATTCCTATTCTTAGTCAAAGATGGAAAAAAATACAATCGACCATCAACCAAGGTTCACATAATTGTTTCCTGTAGAAGAGAGTATAAAAACACTTAAATTCCTTTTTAATAATAATAATAATAAGAGTCAAGATTCAGTAGTGATTAATAATAAAATATTACATCACAATGCCTTAACATTATCAAACTACCTTAACCAATTCGAAACAAATTTACTCTATCTCATATCAGTAAAAGTAAAAGCACTATTTCCATGACTCAAGACGGAGAAAGAATAGAGAAAGTATAAAGGTCAAATTTGGAGTATCAGTCATTCAGGCTAAGTCCATAAAAATTCCCTCAGCTGTTTACATCGACACCATATGGGTTCGACTGTAACCCAAAAATATTTGACTTCAATCATTATTATAGATTAATAAGAGATGGAGAAAATTTATAATAATGAAATCCCATGAAACATCAACCAAAAAGTGTTCTTTGTAAACAAATAAGATAACCACGTAAGCATCGAAGTAAAAATACTACACTTCGACCTAGGTAAGCCCATTCGGCACCGATTCCTATTTATGGAAAACATAGGACTAATTGTGATGACATTCGAAGATCATGCCACAAGTATATTCCAAACTAAAATTCCAAACCATTTTTTGAAAGGTAAATATGTTACCAAATTCGATTAGTTTTTCCATAGTCACTACATTAACATCTATATCAATAATTAAAACTCATATATAAGGAAAATATACACTTCTAAATACATACCACTTTTAGTTGAGGAAAAAATATAAATGGGTACTGATAAAAACAAAATAAAATATATATACAGAAATACCCCACCATTTGAAACTTTCCTCAAATCAGTTATTCGAGAGGAAATAAAACAATACACACGTATCAAATCTTTATACCAACTATAACCCAATAATGGTGTTCACAACTGAATAGATGTACATATATATTTATGAAGATCATGAACTTGTGAAAGCCATAACTAGTTCCTAGTAGGCGAGCCAAGTTAACAACCTTAAGAACAAATTTCATTTATACTTGTTAAAGCTAAAAGAATGGCTGAATAATAACTTAACCACTCCCGGTCAAAATCATATACAATCCAGGTTTATACATTTAATATAATACTCAAGTAAAAGATGTTTAGCCAAAATACACATAGACACTATATTCATGGCCGAACTATAGAAATAACTAGAATAAAACCCAACCACACCCAGTTAAGAACATTCATAGTTAAGAAGATATACAACCCAATACATTTGATCCAGGTATGCATTCACACTAAGATAATGAACTGAGTAATACCCAAAACTCATTATCCTTTATCATTAATAAACCGTAGCACAAAATACCCATTTTTCCATGTAACCATTAATATATTTAAACACTATAAATGATAAAGATGAGAATGAGAATGATTCCATGCCTATAAAAATTTACAGAGATTCTCCTTAACACATCCTTCACAATCGACTGAGCTTGAATCTTTGTTCTCAAAATCTCCCCGAATCTTATAAGAAAACCAGAAAAGAGTATATATTTGAATCAAACTATAAATATACAATAAATACATTGCCTCAGTATTAAATACCTCCCCCCAAAAGATCACAGGTTGATAAAAATACATGCAGAGTAAAAAATAGGCTTGCATGATAATATCCATGGAAAATTTACATGCAGATCTCACATGGTGAGAAAAAGACTAACCATAACAAAGATCCCAAAAATAAATCTAATGTTCTAGCGGTATCTTCCTTGAGAATCTTCTTAATTTTCCTAAGGGATATGGAAAAAAATTAAATTCCATTAATGCTTCCAGTACCATCTCCCTCATATCTTCCTCTCTATCTTCCAGTTAATTTTCAACTACCAACTTTAGTAAAACCTCTTTCTTGCTACCAAATCTCCACCCTCTATTTGGGTGGTTATCCACCATCTAACAGTCAAGGACTATTTCCACTTAACCTATCCAACATTCTCTATGTTGAAACATTCGCCAATGAAAATGCCAAGTTTAAACATGACTTGGGTGGTAACATAGGTAGCTCACTTGCCACGAACTCGGGTGAGGCTCAGCCAAGCCGCTAAATCAGTCAACAATAATATTACCTTTATTACTCGGCCTTGAACTTATAAAGGTCCTTATCAAAATTAAAATATAAGTCCATAACATATATAGGTATAGGTATATATGTGTGTGTGTGTGTGTGTGTGTGTGTGTGTGTGTGTATGTGTGTGTGTGTGTGTGTGTGTGTGTGTGTGTGTGTGTGTGTGTGTGTGTGTGTAATACATATGTATATGTATATATCATATTCAATATTTATAGGTTTATTCTCATTTCCCAAACTAGATAATAATTTTTCGAATGGCCACTTGATGGCTTAGAAATTTAATTGAGAACCAGGGTCTATGATCCTATTAACATACATACTATTTTACCAT
Organism: Taxus chinensis; assembly: GCA_019776745.2. NCBI lineage: Eukaryota > Viridiplantae > Streptophyta > Pinopsida > Cupressales > Taxaceae > Taxus > Taxus chinensis. Next base: position 700,235,531 of record CM034152.1, read on the forward strand.
CCATGGAATATGAACATTAAATTATTAAAACTGAACATGGTCATCACTGAAGTTAAAATCATAAGGCTCATAAAATTTAAGTAACTGCACATCGTTGCAAAATTAATATCAATATATAAATGTAATGATGATCAATGAAGTAGTTCAACAAAATAAAATCAATTCATCATTATCAAACTTAAGGTTAAGGAAATCAACATGATTATATCAAATGTAGTCACAAAATCATGCACTTTAGACATGTATTTATCTGGGTAGTGTATGGAATAACTATGTAATGTATGAGTGAAGAAAGTAATAATTAACCCCCATCTTTTGGCCTTCTTGTTTTATTTTATTTCATCATTACTGACCCTTTTCATCCACATTCCTAGTCTGTTTCAGCCAATTCCTGTCATTTAGCCTTGATTGGGGTGCCCAAGCTAGTACTGGGGTGCCCGTGGGCACCTTGGTCCCACTAGGGGTGCCTCGGTCCCTTTTGCACTTTTTTGCCATCTTTTGGGCTATTTATATCCATTTTACATCTTTATCTTTCTTATGGTCAGCATTTTCGGGGTTAATTACAAAATTAGATCAAGAAAAACTTATAAATATAAAGTTATGAGACCATAATGAGGTACCTAACATCACTTACTACTATCACTCCATCTAGAGTTGCATACATCTATTGCATTGGATATCACTTGCATCCACATAGCTCCATCATCAAGGCACAAGGATAGGATATTTGCATCACACTTCATAGGGGGATGGATTCTATTCTATTCCATACACATTCTATTACATTTTCTATACATAGTTATTGCTCGCTACTTCACAAAGTGTGACTGACACAAGAGTAACCTAGGGCATGTTCACACACACTTCCACATACAACTACATCAGGTCTGAGATGTAGTGCAACAATCAGTTAGTAAGTCCACCATTGTGGCAGCTGAGGTCAGTCTGACCCCTTCATATGTATTATTTTATTTTTAGGGTTTTGATGTTTGTTTTGGGGTTTTGTAGGTATTTCTTCCATCTTGAATTATTGACAATATCTGACATAGGACAATGAAGTTGATGCAACACACAACGAAGGTTCTAGGTCATCTTCCATCTCCGTGAAATTTTTTTTTTAGAGTTTTTACACAGACCATCACCCAGATTACAAACTAGAGTGCCCACAGGTGCCCCGATCCTCCTCTAGGTGCTCCAGTCGAGCTAGATCCTCCAACTCCATCATTTTTAGCACCCTGCACAGTTATTCCTACTCTTGATGTTTCTAGTTCTCCTCTACGATATAGTCTCGCCACTTCATCGAATCAGATGATTTATGTCCTCTTCCCTTTTACACATTAGGGTTTCTATTTTCATTATTTTTATTAGTTATCTCATTTACATAATGCATTTATTTTCTGCATTTATATGTCCTCATAGATTAGATTAACTATCTGTACACTACATAGTTAGTCCATTTTTAGTTAATCATTTTAGTGAACCCGACATATTATCATGGATAAAGATACTTCTTCTCTATCCCCTAATCATTATACAATTTGATAGTTTTGGTCGTGCCTTTATTGAAGCTCCAACTAATTCTTCTGGTTATAGGTATTGCCCTTGGCTTATTCATTTTCCATCTTCTGACATAGATGATGAAGATCTAGCTGATGCTATTATTGCTTATATATGTATCATTGATCCTAATACTTTAACACGAGTCCTCAAAGAGGTACAAAATCCTCCACCTGATCACATAACTACATCACCTGCTATTGCCAACCCACAAGACGCTTCTCATACACGTTCATCAGTTAATTCCCCCGCATTATCTATAGACGATTCTCTTGATAAATTCCTTGCTTATGCATCGCTATCTTATGCTATTGGGTCACAACCAAATAAAGCCCCACATAAATTCAAATCTACTATTTGTATGCTTGATGTTATTCCATCTACTTCATCACCACCTCCATCTATTACGAATGCTATGGTACTTTATACAGGGTCCATTATAGAACATTGCATTACTTCACCTACTCCTCCATCACATGTGCCTTGTCCACTATCACTGCCTTCCTTCACCTGTACACTTTTTATAAGTGATTATTATTGGGAGAACATACCGCTTAACACTTCCTGTAAAGCCACTATCTATTCACATGGCGGTCTTCTTCGGCTTGGTTTTACCTTTAAGGACCTCCATTCTCCCTTATACAATCCCAATTTGTATCATGGATATGTTATTCTCACTGCTGCATATGGACTTCGTGTTTCCATCTTTTTTTTCACCTTGCATGTTATCATACTTATTTTCCACTTACTCTTGGTCACTCTTGGCTAGATTACATTGGAGGCACACTTGACCCCGATCATACCGATATAGCGTTTCCTATTCCATTTGGTACTTGTCATATTTGCAATAGTTCCTTTCTTTGTTACTCACCCAATTTTACTATCTGGTATGATAAGGGTTGTCTATTGCCTCTCTTTACTTGTTTTTTCATGGTTATTTGAATGACCAACTAGAGAATATTTCTTACCAGGTTTCCTGAGCTATTCCATGCAATTTTGATAATGACCATGATGATCTTTTAAATGATCTTACTTAGCCACTACTTCTATGAGCATCCTTGGGGGCATACTACTTACTACAACCCCCCATTCTAGTTTCCTTACAAAATACTACATCATCCTCTTGAAATTTATGCATACATTCATCATAACATCTTTATCTTCTTTCCATCCACCTGTTAACACAGTCCTACACATCATTGTTACCTGATGACACACTCTTTTTCTTTGGTTCACACTTGACTATTGAGGGATTACTACTACACTAAACCACACACACTGCACTATAGACATTATAAATTCTATTTCACCATACACCATACACCATACACCATACACCATACACCATACACCATACACCATACACCATACACCATACACCATACACCATACACCATACACCATACACCATACACGTTTTTCCACAACATTGTTCCATTTACAAATTCATACATCAAACATTATACTAGTCCACACCTTACACGTTTTACACCATATACTATTAGGTTATTTATACATGTTGCCTTACATCCTATACATAGGCATATACCATACATCATACACTGCACATTACTAAAATTCTACACATGCTTATCTTTTATGGCTTCAAACACCAGTTCCTAGGTTCCCTCACCCCCTCTAGGAACCCCTGACTCTTTTGTATCTTACTTATTTTAGGAGTCTCATTTTATCTTTAGGGCATCTTATTTTCTTATCAGTCAGCCTTCCAGTTATCACTTACAAAATTCAACTAAGGGAATCATATAAATATAAAGCTATGTGCAGTGTATGATGTATGGTATATGCCTATGTATAGGATGTAAGGCAACATGTATAAATAACCTAATTCTAGTCTTCATAATTTATGCATGTAACATTACATTCATCCCTACATACTACATTAATCATTTATCTACATGTATTACACTACGTGTTATTCATTACATTTTATACATTCTAAATATCTACCATCGCATCTTACACACCACATATTTATACATTATAGTCATCACATGGTCATCACATATACTATATTGTTTTCTACACATTGCAATCACCACCCTATGATGTACTTTAGTTCCTCAGTCCATACTTAACTACCGAGGGTTTACAAATCAAATTGACCTTACGGTCATCATGCATGCAACAATCCTAGGTAGGTGACCATATGTTTTAGGCTAAATCATCACCTATTCTATCACTTTGTAGTGGTATACACCTTAGGTTACATCACCACTCCCTGCTTTCATCTTTTATTGACATACGATTTAGGATGAATCGTCACCTATTCTATCATTTTGTAGTGGTCTACACCTTAGGTTACATCACCACTTCCTCATTTCATCTTGTTGTGACATACACTTTAGGCTAAATCATTACCTATTCTATCATTTTGTAGTGGTATACACCTTAGGTTACATCACCACTCCCTCCTTTCATCTTGTAGTGATATACAATTAGGGCTAAATCATTACTCATCCATTCATCTTTTAGTGATATATGCTTAGGATAAATAATCACTTACACATTTATTTGGTCGTGATATACGCTTAGGATATAGGGTTCATACACACGTCATTAGGTCACATCTCATCACCATACCTACAAGTTCATCACAATGCATTAGACACAACATACACTACTCGACCATTTCCCAATGATGCAATCATGTTTATGGTTCATTATTGATTGCTAAGGGGGAAAAAAAAATTGAAACTCATTGTATACATTTCCATCCACTCAGGGGGCACACGAATCCTATCATTCCAACTTGCATTCCATTCCATCCATCCATAACATATTGCCTTGTCTTGGGGCGTTTACTTTTGTTTACTAGTGTTTTCCATGATCAATTTATTACATATGTTAGATTGATTTCTTATATGCCATTATCTATACCATCCACACATGTGCGTTCACACCTTTGTCTAGTTGTGATCACAGATACAAATCCTTTACACGCAACATGGATGCTCGATTTATACCCTCCCTACACTGATCACTGGGGGAATCCACATTCATCACTCACATCACTTGTTTTTCAAGATTACATGTTTCCACAACTACTTCTTTTCCTTGTTTATACTATTATGTCATTGTTTTCTTCTTATATATGGCCTTGCCCTATGTTTGGTATGCACACTTGTTTTTTTTTTTGCGGATATGATTTCCTTGTGTGTCTTATAATGTTGTGAGTGATGTTTGCGACCCTCTTTATGTGTCTTAGTTGTCTTCTTGTGTGTTTAAATTAATGTGCTTAGTAGTTCTTACATTGTTTGCATACTTTACACTTGTATTTTTACATGCATGTAGTTTTGTACTAACACTTGTTTTGGCTAGCCCTCCTTGTTTGTGAGTGCTTTGGTTTCTACCAAGTGCATTTCCTTCCCCTTGCAGGGAAGATTTTCAGGGTACATGCAGTTGGTCCTCTTTTAGTACTGCATTCTCCTCTAAGCGATGTCGCATGTGCCACCAAAGAGGGGGAAATCATTTGGGGTTTTCCTACATATTAACACAAAGATTTTACATGGGTTTGGTTCAGTTATAGACAACGAGTGGGTTCAAACTAGTCTATGAACCCCATACACAATGGATTTTACAGGACATGGTGTCCTTACTAGTCTGGGAAGTAGTTATAGGCTTGGAGGTTACAGTGGGTGTGCCTCCCTACACTACTTCGACCAGTGGTGTTAGATTTCCCAGAAAACTAGGACGATACAAATATATCTTCACACACATTCAGGGAAGCAGTTAGATCTTGGAGGACATAGAGCATTTCCTCCCTACACTTCTTTGGCTAGGGTGGTATGAGATTTCCCAAAAAACTCACAGTATAGGATATCCTTCTACACTCTCTTTCTCGACGTGGATCAGGTACACATGTCCCATTTCCATGTTCCATTTATATTTTCCATTTACATTTGAATATTTTACATTTACATGCTTTCATATACATGAGTACTTTACATGATGTTTTTAAATGTACATACATACATACATATTTGACTACTTGATCATTTTCTCCTTGCAGGTTTGGTCATATGAGAAACAAGTAGTAAAATTAGGTAGAACCAAAACAATAACATCAAAAACAAAACTTCGTGACAACACACTCTTTATTAACCATGCAGGTACATTACACACTGCAACAACTACACATGCATTCCACCCTAGGTTCACTCTCATCACTTTTTCTTTGCACATTTTTCATCTTTAGTTTCCATGCTCCTCCATTTTTTTTCCATTCAACACTTTGTCTAGTCCTTTGAATCATTTCTACTACACTCTTCATGGACATCAGGTATGCATATCTATCTACTTTATGTTACCAAGTTTTTTGCTCACCAACATAAAGTAGGGGAAAAATATAGTCACAAAATCATGCACTTTAGACATGTATTTATCCTAGTTTCATACTATTATTTAGAGGGTTTGTTGGGATGATGAATTAAAAATTAAGTATGAAATATGCTTAAGGTTTGAGTACACAGACATAGGGGACATAGATGCACGTGAAACTATAGAGAAATAAGGCATGCCTAGGAAAACATAAAATCAAGACAATCGTTTTACAGTATGAGGCTAACTATAGACATGGAGTGTGGAAGATGTTTTGTAGAAGACTTGAAGAGCTCACAAAGGATATTTTGGTCAAGTAGAAGATCAATCGACATGCATAGTTTTGAGGCTATTAATAGGATTAGAATGTAGTTTTATTATTAGATAATATATTAATAGCAAGCTTGCATGCTTTTGTATTTATCATGTAAAGGCACATGACTATTATTAGCATGTAATATATTTTAAATATGATTAGGTGGTGAAGGACAGCTTCTAAATATGTATTGATTTACATAGTTTAGTAGTACCACTATTGTAACAGAGTTATGCTATTGATTTATGGGTCTGCAAGACTTATGGTGACAATATTATGTATGTATGAACCTTCTATGTTTTACAACAATTAATATATGGATGTTTGTGGTTGGATATTGATTTTTGACACAACTGTTAATGATTTTTACATGGTAAAGTTAATATTGATTATAGTATGAGTTAATCTTGTTTATGATTGAGATCTAGATCTGGTTTATACACTGCAATATACTTAATTATCTGTTATGGATGTGGAATATTTATGTGATCATGCTAATTCCTTGAATAAGATGACATAAAAGAGGGACCTGGTACCCTTCTGTGCTTTGGGTGAGCACTCAATTCAGGCTGAGTGATGTGCCAACACACCTTGGGATTTTGTGGGTAAATATAGGCTACGTTTTGGTTCCAATGCACCTATTTTTCAGTTGTTTTCCAGCATGTTGACGTATTGGTTGAATTTGGCCAGTATTGAAGAGTGGTTAGATAATTTGGAGGAAGAGTATGCTCACATATTTAGCACTTGACCTGAATTTAATGCACGCGTGTGGGTTAAACAAAATCTATATCATAAGCTCTATGAAAAATTCTTATCCATTTTCCCCATAGATATTTACGAGTGGTTGGTGGCTTACACATCAAAGAGAAATTGGAGGTTTTGCACACTTGTTTGGAGGTTGGAAGAATTTCAAGATTTGTATGATGCAAATATGACTTAGACGTGTGCTATAGATCATTCGTGGAGTCATGTTATGAATAGCTACATTATGAAGTACATGGTTTCTACTTATTCCTATCTAGAGGTTGTTTAGTTTTGGTTCCTGCATGCACCTAGAGGATCTTATCTACACGGTATCCCCTTAGTGGTAAAGATCTTGATCATGACCCTAGATTTGGAATAGTGTCTTATGGATAACTAAACTCCACCACATGTGGGGGCAAGAGCATGTGTGGTGAAATATAGCAGACCTAGCAACATAAAGAAAGAGAGAGGAAAGGTGGCTTAAGTTTAATGAAGCACATGAAAGGGATTTAGAGAAATAATGAGAAATTATGGAAAGAATGGTGTTGTGGAGAGAGATGGCTCATGAAGGATTTGGAGCTCATGTAGAAGATGTGGGGCAATAGCATTTGAGACTCCCCCATTTGGGAAATAATGGTAGAAAACCCTCTTAATTTTTGGATGAAGGCGCATATGGATTGAGAACCACAGGTGCACATTTAATCCTACCTAGCAACCTAGCCGTTGTGCTTGGATTTTTTAAATTCTACGAAAATTATCAATAAGAAATCTAGTGTGGGTAGTATAGTAGCGATAGATAGAGTTAGTTTACAGTTAAGTTTGGGAGTTAATAAGGAAACTTATTCATATATGCCAGTGCAATCATCATCTGTGTTATTTGGAAGTCTAGTTGGAGGCATGTTTTTTGGCATGTTATCAACATAGAACGTGGGTGCGAAGAACATTGGCATCATGTCTGGAAGTAGCACAACTTCGCAAACTATAGGAGTTTAGTTTAGAAAAACTTTTGGAACAAAAGGCAGTGTATCATCTGGTTTGTTGGTCACTATAGGGGGAGGATTAGGTGGCTCCCATATCTAGTGGATCTGGTGGTTTTGGGGGAAGAGGAAACAAAAGAGGTAATATAGGTTTTGGATCTGGTGGGCATGGACCGCACCAACTCCAATAAATCTTTATGGAGATGTCTCTTTGTCTGCCAGAATACAGAGGCATAGAAGATGTAGCTGAGTACATGCATATGTGTGAGATAATATGGCATGTGAAGGGGATTATAGCTCTAGATTGTAAGGAAAGTTAATTTGTAACTACTTTGCAAGGGTGCACACATAATTGGTACATGAAATATGATTTGAACCAGAATTTTTTGGATGATACTATGCTGTGTGATGCTTTCTTAGTAGAGTTTCATATACCTGAGTTTGAGTAGAAAAAAATCAACATACTAAAGGATATCAAACATGGCATGGATGAGAGTGTTTGGGAGTATGATACATGGTTTCATAACCCTTTTATCAAAGTTATCTTATGACATACATCCAAGTTAGCATGATCAATGGTTCATCAGAGGATTAACCATTCCTTTTAAAAGAGTGATCTCACACAAGATTTATACAGATAGGCATGAGTCACTCGAGGTATCCCTACACACTGAGGTAGTTAGGAGTAAGCCCATTCTTAGAAGCTCAGATTGCAATGATTGCAAAATAGTTGGAAAATTTATCAGCTAATTTAGCACATGAGACGCGCAGTGGAATTTTATACATAGATTATTAAGCAGAAAGACATACTAAGGATATTTGTCCCCATAAATCGGTGCACACCATATTGCTGGATTGGGAGATCTTTCACTTGGATCATGATTCAAGTATGTTCCCATTGTTACAATGCGTGATAAGAAAGAACATGTCTTTTTACTATAAGATTTACAGGTCTACCACTCATGATACATAGAATTGTAGGTTGATTGATATGATTCATGATGCCATTGATACTGGTGAACGTCAGACCAATGTTGAAAATAATTCTAAGGAATAAGGTGAGCATCATGAGCATAATTAAAATGAAGGGAACTCTGATGGAAGCTTGGGTTAACATAAGGGATTTAGAGGTTGAGGTCATGGTGGTGGAAGAAGTGAGTTTCCTCATGGAACATGTTATACATATGGATCCCTTAATCACTATAGGCGCGAATGCCCTCAGAATATTATTTTTTCTTTCTGTGGAAAAAACCATAACTATGAAGAATGTATGGACTTGTATGAACACTTGAGTAAATAACACAAGTAGCACACGGGTGTGGGGATGGTTAAAGTCTAGTGTGTTATGGAAGTTCAGTGGATGCTAAAGTTAGTGCTTGATCCTGAGTTGGTGCCTGTTAAGATCACTACACATGTGAAGGCTGTGCGCACTAGGAAAGTTATAAAATATAATCTTATCATTACAAAAGAAAAGGTACTACATGCAAAGTATCCAAGCCTTATGCATTAAAAGGAAGTTTATCAAGAAACTATAAAGGTTATTAGAAATTCTTAGGGTTAGATATAATGTTTGAAATAATAGTCATGAAATTTAGAACATAAGAAAGTAGTTGAGCTTCCTTAGAAGGATGTTGATGATTTAAAGGAGGTTCACAAGATGCTGTGACAAGAGAACAAAATTCCTTTGCTAGGGGAATGGTTAAGGGGAAAGACACCGTGCACTGGAGTTAAGCACTATTTTCATCCTCAAAATTCCCCTCTTTTGAAGTCAAGTTTCAAAATTTTTTAATCTGTACCTTGGAATATTGGATCATGTCAAGCCTAGCATTGTTTGCATTTTTCCCATTCATGGAGAAAAATTTGAAAGGTAGGCGTATTGGTGAAGTTTCTTCCCTTCTTTTTTATTTTCTTCCCGCAGTCAAGAATGACAAGCGTATCTTCCACGTTAATTTTTGCCCCATAATTCATGGATAATACATGAATATATCTAATTGGATGTAATTTGGCCATGTTTCAAGTGACAACAGAAGTCACCATGCATCCAAATGGTGTAACTCTAGGGGCAGGGTCTAAGGAATAGTCCTTAAATAAGTGCAGTCTTTCTGCGTGTCCTAGGTTCAAAATGAAGGTAAAACAAGCTCAAATTGGCTAATTATGGAAGGTTAAGTGGATGATGCCATGTGCCTCATCAGTGTAGCTTCAAGATTCAAAGTTGGGGGTGGTTCTCAAACTTGCGCCAGTCCTCCAAGTGTCCCAGGTCTAAAAAAGAGAAAGAGCTGATCATTAAAACTGACTAAGTATGGGTGGGTTGGCAGAAGTCTCCACATGCCTTAATGGTGCCATTTTGGAAGTGAAATTAGAGGGTCAATCTTCAAATGAGTGCCAGCTCACCACATGGTGAAAGTTAATAGAGAGATAGAGTTGGCCATTGAAAATTCTGAGACCAATGGAAGGAGACACGTGTCAGCTCAGTGTAATTTTAAGAGGCGTTTCTAAAATGGAAACTCAAATGAGTGCTAACCCTTTACATGTCTAGGGGTCAACATAGGTCAAGCAGGAAATAGACCCAAACCGGCTAAGTATAAAGCAACCAGCACAGCTCTCGACATATCAGCCTAGCACAACTTCAAAAGAAAAAAATGCAAAAGACATCAACAGGCCCACTCCAATCAATTCCTACCACGTGGGTGGCCCAAATTTAGAGTTGGAGAAGCAAATTGAATGGCCCATGTTTTAACTAAAGAAATAATGAAATGGCCGTATATTTCAAAAACTTGTTTTTTCTGCCATTAACGTTTCTTTGCAAATCAAGAATTAAAAAGGGCGCCGATGATTGGAATAAGTTGTAACTATTTCTTGTTTGCTCGAGGAAGTTGTAACCGTCTCTTACGAGCTATAGCATGAGATTTCAAAGCCATTGTACAGGTTGGAATTTTGATATTTTGAAACTTTAATTTTGAATTGGAAGAAATCAATACAAAGGTTCTCCCCCTTTTCCTTTATTTTCTATTTCCTTCTTGCTATGATCTATGAATCATTTAATCCTTGCATACTTAGAAACTTTGTGTTATAGTTTATACAATCTCAAGAACTTTAAGTCTACGAATTGTTCCCATTATAAACGTGAATGGTTCTATTCTATATCTCATTTTATCAATATATAAGGGTTTTCTATGCCATTTCTTTTCCCTGAAAGTATTGTCTTCTTCTACCTCCCTCCTCTCTTCAAGTCTTCTATCCTCATGTATTGATAACTTTCCAGGCATAAAGCACATTTCAAGATATTGGGAAACCACCATTGAATGAAATATTGTGTATTTGTACATAGGTTTTTCCCCTTATTTCAATAAGGCAACCTCTCCCATTTAAGAGGAGGGAATTGCTTGTCCCCTGAATGTAGTTTCATTCCAAGTGCAAATCTGAAACCCAACAATTTTTAGAGACTCCGCTGGGGAATTTGTTCAACAAATTTCCTTTCTAAAAAGAACAACTAATTTGATAATTTCTTTGATCTGGTGACTCTAAGATATACTCGTGGTAGAAGGGCTCTTGGAATTGAAGATCCCTAATTTTAACTCTTGGATCAACAAGGTTTTCAACTTCCTCCAAAAAGAAGAAATAGAAGAGCTCATTCCACAAGCACACCTCTTGTTGAAGAAATAGCTTATGGTAGTATAATTCCACAAGCACAATTTAGCCCTAATATCCATGCCCTAATTCTTGCTGGTGTCTCAGTTCCACTTCAAGCAATATTTCCAAGGATGGAAGCACCTTGGCCTTGGGGATAAACAGTTGGGCCTCTGGCTCTTCCTCAAACATTACATTAGTTACCTAGGGGTAATAAGAAGAATATTACCAAATTTAGAGGTGATGGTAAAGTACACCCTGATGAACACATTGTAGCCTTCATTGTTACATGTGGGGTCCTTACAGTTAAACATGAGGATGTCTATGTTAGGTTCTTTGTGGAGACCTTGCAAGACAATGTTGCAGATTGGTTTTACCATCTTCCAGTTGGGACCATCATCGATTGGACTACTATGAGGACTGAATTTGAGTAGCCTTTTAAACCTAATAAAGATGTGCATGCCTTGATAGCTCATATTTCTCAAATTAAGAATGAGCCACATGAGCGTATGAGAGAATTCATGGCTGAATACAAAAATTTGGTTAATAAGATTCCACCAGATACAAGATCTATTGATCAAATTCAGAAGTGTTTCTGTTGTCTCCAAATCACGGCACCCCCCAAATGGCCTGGGATATAATCATGACATTCAGTGTGATTGGGACACATGGGATCACGTCTCAAGCTATGGGACTTGGTCTCAAGGTGAACCTCTGGAGGAAGCTTACTTCCTCTTCCTAAACTAAACACAACACTACTTCTAATGTAAGAAAGATGGCTAACTAGACCTATGCTAACATTTCATGGGATTAGGGAGAGAGAATGCAATGAAATAAAATCTATGCTAGAAGTGGTGATGCACCAAGAAAAGGGATGTTCAAATTCTAGAAGGGTTAGTGTGGGTAAGATGCTTACATCATTGGCCACCTTCACCTATTGCAACTTGGAAAGGGTACAAAATACCACAAACTAGAAGCACACGTTCCTTTGTTAAACTTTAGAAATACACAATAGGAAGATTATCTTTGACTTGATACATAGATAATTTATCAAGAGGATAATCACAAGCACATGTTAAGCATCTTCTTAAGTGATAATAATAATGTAACTTTTAATCAACAGAAAGAAAATACTTTCTCACAACTGATGAAGGGTAATCAAACTATTCTTTCCACAATATGAAATAGATAATCCTAGATAAAGGAAAACTAATCAATAATGCCAAGGAATCACATTCAAAAAGCATACACTGACTAATCATTCAACACAATAAAATAGATCTTCAAGTGCAAGGTATAACTCCGAATATAATTAAAAGGTTTCAACCAATCTCTGAAAGCACTCTTCCAAGATTGAAGAGAAACTTCACCAAAAATATCAAAAATATATATCTAAAATAATGGAAATATTCCACTATCTATAAGTTCCTAGGTTGATCCATTGCAGCTGGGCCCTTAACTAACTTTTAACTAAAAATAGTAATGTCATTAATGTTAAGGGAATAGGCTCCCATAAAAATAACAAATTTGTTAATAGGGTTTGACTCATTCAACCCTACAACTTTGACCAATCCTAGAGCTTGAACTTGTCCTTTCATGGCCACTCAGCTTTGTCTCGATTCATCTGCATCTCCCTTATCTGCAAGTTTCTGTTGTCCTTCCTCCCATACAGCCATTCGATGTCTGTACTGAAAGAAGCACTTGATAACACCTTAAGTTTCTTCATCTACAGGTCCACATGCATAGTGATTCACTACGTCCACTGTCTCGATCTCTTTCGTGATCCTAGCTAGTAACCTTCAAAGTTTATTTGTAAATTTATTTTGTCTCCCTATGAAATTTTGACATAAGACCAGTCAGTCAATGGAGTCACTATTGAAAGTCTTGGTGACCTCATCGTCACACTTCACCAAATCTTTGAAATTTTTCCTTAATTTGATCCTCAGGAAGAGCATCGATATTTTCATTGAAGAATTTACAATTGGCAATGTCAAACTCCTCTAAAATGTCATTCAGGGCATCTGTAATCTCCACTCATTTCTCCTCCAATTTCTTAATCAGATCTTGTAATACTTGACACTAGAATTCCATGGCCTTTTGATATTCAAACAATTTAGAGGCATTGTCAATCACATCTTCCTGAAGAAGTAAGTCAGAATCCTCTTCCTTAATGTCACTCCATGTTGCCAAAGTTAAATTTAAATTATTATTATCCTTAGATTAGGATTCGTCCATCTTAGAAATGGTGATTTTTGTAACTTGTAAATCGTTATATATCTCAACGGCTTCCTTGATCAAATGATTAACTTTTTGTAGAATTCTCTCCATCCATCCACTCACTGATCTCCCTTTCTGGCCTAGCTTCTCGAGCTCATGATAAGAAATATCATTGATTGTAGATGAAATTTTCCTAGCTATAGTAGTTGAGATGTCAGTGGATGGAGTGGGATGGGTTACTTTATGCAGCAGTGCAGTGAGCTACTCGACCTTGGCCTTGAGATCATCCTTGGTGGCCTTGTCTTTCTCAAATTTATCTAAAAGGGCCCTAAGAGAAGTGTGTACATCTTGCTTGGATCCTTCATGAGTATCCTTCCCCAATGAGAACTTTGATATCCGGTAACCTTCTGCTATGATCATTTTTTTAGTTTTCCCCTCAACGGAGTTAGCCACTTCTGTCACATGATCTGCTAGATGAATTAACCGTCAGAATTGGTATGGTTCTCAGTCTCTTGGCCTGTCTTTTGGGCATGGAATCCAATATGCTAAGATCTATAACATCCCCCAAAGGAACCTTTTTCTTTTTCTTGGGAGTTTTTCTAAATAGCCATTCTGTTATGGCTAGAGCCGATGAAGATGGAGTGATAGATCCAATACCTAAAGCATCAGTTAGAGCAAGATCACTAGAAATATTAGCTGGTATTTGAGCAGAGGTAGTAATGATGGAAGGCGTGGATGTAAGGACAGCCATAGGAATTAACAAAGAAATGTTGGGGGTTGTAATTGAGGAAAATGGAAGTGTTAAAGGAAGTGAAGAGGATGGGTGACTCAATATTTTCCCCAGTCTGATAGAAATGGAAGTGACAAAAATAACTGGGACATAGAAGGGGATGGGAAAAAAGAAATGATGGTGGAAGTGGAAAGAAATGATATTGGAAGTGATAATTGAGAAAGGAGAAGATGTGATGTGGATGACACTAGGAGAGTCACTGACTTTAACTACTTCTGTCGTAGGCACTACAGGTGATGTAATATTGGGAGCAATAGACCTAGAGAGAGATTAGCCACCAACAACAAATGAAATCTTCTTTGGAATTGTAGGAACCCTTTGAGTGAACCTCTTTCCTTTAGTGGGTGTTGGTTGGTTTATTACTGGTGTAGCCCCTATATTTGTAGGTTTATTTTCTCCTTTGGGTGAGATTCCCAAGGTGGTCAACCAACTAAAAGTCCTCTTTAGAATGGGTCCCGCCCTTTCCTTAGTATTGTTGCATTCTTCCACATACCAATAAATCCATAGCAGCAGTTGATTGGCAATATTATCACTCTTGTATGATGAATCCAGAACCTTATCATTGTCTTGCATGTCCTTTGGCACATCAGCCAAACCAAATTACCGAACTTTGTCAAGGGTTAATATTTCATAATCCCTTTGTCACATGATGTATTCATCCTAAAAATGAATCCATATATCTTCTAATTGGGGTATGTGAGCACTGGACTGACCTATCTCCCCAAAATTACCCCAATACTCAAAATTAGTCCATGGATGAAAGATCTGCAGGGTTACCTCAGCCATCTCTGCATCAATGTTTTTTGCCTTATGAATAGTTGGGCAAGAATACCTGCTAATCGAAATAGGGAAATGCATTCCCACTTTGTGACACTTATTTTGGATTCGATGATAATCCAAAAATTTCCAAACTAATTCCAAAAGATTCCATTTATCAGTGGGACACCTCAGCAATTTTCTTGGGGCACCTATGAAACTTAGAATCTGAATGTAGGTGAGTGTAGGAAACTGAAAGTAGATTTCTCCCTATTCTCGTACTTCTTGGAAAGCCTCATTGGAAACCCTCCGATTGTATAGTTCTTTATCAAAATGATAGAGGATGATAATGAAGAAAGTGTCATTGAATCTTTCAAAATGCTTTCTCCCCTCATCCAGAGTGAGTTTGGGATAAAACTCATATATTTGGGAGGTTCTGTGAACATCCCTGGTATTCAAACCCACAAAATCTCCCATAGCAGCAGCCACATATACCAGGAAAGATGTCATGTAGAAGGTCTTTGTTTCTAACACTTTACCCAACTGATAGCCAATGTTGCTACTAATATGCTCCCCCATCAGATAAACTCATCATTCTTCTTGATAGTTACTATGTAAAAAAACATCCATTTTTGGAATTCCTTTGTAGAAGGAAGGCCTGAAAATCTGCTTAACAGCACAATAAGATCATTGACTTCCTGAATAAAATCTGATAGATGCATAGTTTTGGGTAATTTGGTGAATTCTTAGCCAGATAGGATTTCATCATAATCTTTGAGCATACCTCCTCTTTCTTATCCCAATGTTCCACTACTATTTTTGGTGAAATTGTGGCATAATCTTGAACATCTAGAAGTTTAAGTAGATCCTCAAAGAAATATGGCTCCAAACGGAGTACCACCTTATCATCACTATCCCTAACTGACATGGAGTCCTTGTCAAAGTGGGTTGTTGTAGCTAAGACAAATTTTGGGTAATGCACAGATGCGGGAAAACTGACGGTAAGGGAAAGACCATTGTCGTAGATGTCTTGCATCCATGTTTTCTTGTTTGGAGCCTTTAATCTCTCCCAGAAATTAGGAAGATTGATTTGTCCTAGATCAGTGTCCCAAATATTTCCTAAGTCAGAGGATAGGAAAGATTGGGGAGAAACCCTAAGAAATGAGTATTTCATCTTCTCTTTTCCCTTTGAAGTAGAATTAAAAATCAAACCATGTGTTTTGGGAGCTGAAGTTGTAGAAATTATGAAAATATGAAAACAACAAACCTCTAAAATTCCAAACCAGAAAATTTCTGAAAGAAATCACCGAAATTTTTTCTCTAAAGGAGTTTCTCAAACATAAATTTTTGAAACCAAAAGTTCCGAAGGAAATCTCTAAAACCAATTTTTTCGAAAATAAATTTTCTGAAAGATTTTCCCGAACAAATTTCTCACTTAATGATCTTCTGAAGGAATTCCCTGAAGGAATATTCTGAATGAGTCTCTCCAAATAATTCTGAGGAATTTGCAAAACGATGTTAAATCACCAAAGTTGGACTATGAGAAATGAAAAGAAGAATGGGAGGACTAAAAATATCCTGTGAACAACTTCGAATACTTGAAGGAAACTCAAAAAATGAAACATGGTGAACCAAAAGAATGACATCATAAAAAACATAGGGAAATCAAAAGAAAAAACCAAATGAGGAGGAAATGGAGGAAAAAGACCTAAAATCAAAAGAATATAAAAAAAAACCATACCTTGAAAAATACGTCGCAAAGTACAAGAATGGAATGTCAGGTCAAATGTGTCAGGTAAAAATGACAAGTAAAAATCTGAGTTTAAATAGAAATCCAGATATTAATGGTAAAAATCCAATCCGTACGGAGGTAGGTGAAAATTAATTACACGTAGAATCTCCGAAGGTCTGAAACCCAAAAGCCTCGAAATTTGAAAATTTAGGATTTTAGACTTTGGGGATTGGGAGGTAAAAAGAAAAATTGGTGATTGAAAAGTCTGAAACCCGAAGACCTGAAAGTCTAAAAATTTGGACTTTCAAAAATTCAAACTTCGGAAAACTTCAAGTGAAAATCCTAAAAATGACTCGGAGAACTCTGAAAACCTGAAACCTGAAATTTAGGTTTTTAGACATTCAGAATTTGGAAGTCTGAGAGGGATCTAAACAAAAAAGAGCCAAAAAGTCCCAAAAAATGAAAACCCGAAAGTCTGAATATTCAAACTTTTAGAGTTTTGGACTTCGGAAAATATCAAATGAAATTGCGAATATGAGCTAAAAATTTCCGAAAGAGGAAAAACTCCAAAGTCTGAAAATTGAAAATTTTCAGATTCTCGGCCTTAGAAAAAAAATTCATTGTGCGAGGATTTCTAAAAAAAAAACATTGGTTTGACACTTAGATTTCTTCCAGGTAGGTTAAATGGTTAACAATTTATTCTTAAATGCTCAATTGCTGGAAGTAAGCTATGCCCCAAGGAGAGAAAATCTTGTAACTTTGGATGCTGATCAGAGATTGGATATCAGTGTGGAAGATTATTTGATCATGTTTGGCAAGTTGAAAAGGGAGTCTTTCAAATCCAAATCATCTTCTTCTTCCTCTCCTCCTAGAGATAATGCATATCAGTTGGTGTAAAATTTGGCTAATGACCTCATTTCCATCAAGAAGTAATTGGCCTAGCATGCTCCATATCAAGATGTTCCAAGGAAGAACTTTCAACCTAGGAACTGCTTGCCCTCTTCTCAAACCAGGTTGGCCATTGAAGGTCCACCCCTCAAGGTTCTTGTCAATGCTACTTGTTAAGTTCTTAAGCATGATGATGAGGAATAAAATGGGATTTGTGATGAACAAGAAGAGGAAGCTGATGAAGAAATGGAGGAGCCTGGTGGTTCTTGAGTTCATTTCCTCACCACTGAAGGTGTGGATGGTGAAGATGACTATGATGATGTAGTGGCTAAGATGAACATTGAGCCATATGCTGTTATGACCCAGGAGCTGACCAACAAAAAGGAAAAAGTGGTGCAACTTGTAAAAATATCCAAGGAGAAACCCATCACCATCTCGGTGATTGTAAGAAGAGGAGATCCTATTCATACTACTTCCACTTGAAAGGTAAGCTCTGCTAGTCCTTCTTCCTCTACTTCTGCTTCTGAAAATTCTTGTTCAATAAATGATAAAGTTGATAGATCAAAATATCCTCCTACTCCTAGTAGTGATTCCCCATCCACATCTAGATCTTTTGACATTATAGACCATCTTAAAAAGACCAAAATTCATATTTCTGAGGCAGAGTTCTATCAATCTAATCCTAAAGCCTTTTCCAAAATGGTTAAATTCGTAAATTTTAAATCTAAAACCCCAGCCCATTCTTCTAAAGGCATTTTTCCCACTCCTTCTCCGCCTCAACCCAGCCTTATGGCTGTAGTCACTTCACCTAATGAGAAGATCAAACCCTTCTATGTGACTCTCCTCATAGCTGGCCACAAGCTTAGCAATTATGTCATTGATTATGGTGCATCTGATAATGTAATGCTTGCAAAAGTGGCTCATAGCTTTGGGTCTAACTCTAACCCGCACTTATGGCTCTTGTTTATTCCATGGTAAGTAGAGAAGTGCTTTTGGTTGGGAGAATTAAGGATGCACAAGTAGCTTTTGCTACTTTACCATAGAAGAAGGTCTTGGCTACCATCTTGGTTGTTGATATCCCTCCTTCCTATGGCATGTTGCTAAGTAGGAACTTTTGCAAATATGTTGGACGTGAGATCTAAATGGATTGGTCACATGTGTTAATCCCTGTCAATGGGAAGATGAAGAAGCTATTGCCTAAGAAACAAGTAGAGAATATTGTGTAAAATATAGATGATCCTAAAGCACAAATATTGTATGAAGACATTGGGCATGGGAACTACATGATCATGTCAAAAGAGGAGACAAGTCTTCCAAAGGAAGTGTTTCTTGATCCTAATGGTGTGTGGACTTTGGAGTTTGATGGAAGTTGTTCTTCAGCTGGTTATGGAGCTGGTGTAGTGCTCATTTCTCTTGGGGGTAAGGTTCATCCTTTCTCCCTCAAATTTATTTTGAAAATACCAACAATACTGCCAAGTATGAGGTCCTTATTCTTAGGTTGAGCATGGTAAAGGAAATGGGAGTGAAGAACCTTCTTGATCATGGAGATGCCGAGATAATTGTAAAACAAGTTAGAGACCTTTATCAAGTAAAGAATAGAAGGTTGAAACACTATAGGAATTTGGTTTGGGATTCCATTGAATTCCTTAATGATTTTTCCATTGAAGTTGTGCCGAGGGAAAGAAACACTAGGGCTTACTCTCTAGCTATTTTTGGGTCCTTGTTGATTCCTCACCCTATTTTCCCTTAGGAGAAATTCACCATTAAGCTAATCCATAGACCCAATGTCCCTAAAAATGCAAATAATTGGCAAGTTTTTAATGATGACCAGCATTTGCTTTCTTTCTTAGAGCTCAGAGACAACTTTAATCAACTATACTTTGAAGGAAGTGACAATATGCCTAGAGAGTGTGTGTCATCAAATGAAGAGGGTGTCAAAGAAGAGATGGATAAAGATGGATGCATAAAACTGAAAGGAAACAAAATTCCTAAAGGGCTGGTGAGTTTGGAGGATATTTTTGATAAACATGATAGATATATGAAGTCTAAAGTTTCCCAAGGAGCCCGAAAATCTGTTGAGACTGAGAAAGTGAATATTGGGAGTCTTGATGATCCTAAAATGGTCATCATTGGAAAATACTTCACTCAGGAAGAGAAAAATAAGGTGGTGAATCTGTTGAAGAGGTATGTTGATGTTCTAGCTTACTCTTATGATGATCTTAAGGCTTTTCAGCCTAAAGAAATGTAACATTTCATTCCTCTTAAGCTTGTGATCAAACCCTTCAAACAGAAGCAAAGGCAATATAATCCAAAGATAGCTGATACAATTTTCCAAGAAATACAAAATCTTCTGAAGGCTAGGATCATCTTCCCCATCCACCATTCAACGTGGATTGCTACTATGGTGCATGTCAGGAAGAATAATGGTGAGATTTTTATCTGTGTGGACTTCAGAAATCTAAATCAGGGATCTTTGAAGGAAAACTACCCTCTCCCCATGATGGACCAAGTATTACAAGTTGTCACAGGCTCAGAGATGCTATCTATGTTAGATGGATTCTCAAGGTACAATCAAATAGAGTTGAATACTATAGATCAACATAAGACTACCTTTACTACTCCTTGGGGCATCTTTGCATAAAAGAGGATGCCATTTGGTCTCATCAATGCTGGTGCTACTTTCTAGAGGGCCATGGACTTGGATTTTGGCAGTATGAAAGGGAAATGCATTGTTGTGTATTTGGATGACTTGATAGTGTTTTCTAAAGCAAGAAAAGATCACTTCCAACACCTTGAAACAATATTGCAGAAGTGTAGAGAGCATGGAATTTATTTAAACCCTAAGAAGTCTATGTTTTGTGTCACAAAAGGAAAGCTATTGGGACACATTATTTCAAAGGAAGGGATCAAGATTGATCTGGAAAGAGTTCAGGCCATCCAACAAATTTCTCTTCCATCAAGTAAGAAAGGTATCCATTCTTTCTTTGGTAAGATCAATTTCCTAAGGAGATTCATCCCCAATTTTACAGAACTTACTATGAGCATTGCTCACATGATGTAAGGGAAGCAAACTTTTGGTTGGTCCTTTGAAGGGAAGAAATCATTTGAGGACATTAAATAGGATATCGCAAAGAATCCAATCTTAGCATGCCATGAATTTAGAAAAGATTTCATTATCTATTGTTATGCCACTGAAAATACCCTAGCTACTCTGTTATCCCAAAAAATGCTGAAGATCATGAGCTCCCAATTGCATTCATGAGTTATGTCTTAAAAATCATGAGATGAAGTACACCATGATGGAGAAACATGCTTTTGAAGTTGTCAAAGCTGTCAAGTAGTTTAGGTTTTACATCCTTAATTCTCATTTTGTGGTGTTGGTGCCTGATACAACAATCAAATCCATTCTTACTCAACAAGAATTTGGAAACAAGAGAGTTAATTGGGTAGCAAAGGTGAAAGAGTATGATCTTGATATCATGCCAATAAATCCAGTTTGGGGTAAGGGCCTGTGTGAACTCATTGTTGAGGGAGCTTCTAAGGAGTTTTTTGAAGATGGAGTTAATGTCCCTATTGTTCTATTCCTTAGCTCGACATATGTATGGTATGCTAATGTTGCTCACTTTCTGACCTATAGAGAGTGTCCATCTCACTTGAGTGCCAAAGAGAAGAGAGCCATCAAACTAAGGTCTACACAATATGTGCTATGGGAGAACGCTTTGTTCAATCAAGGCATAGATGGAAGGTTTTTGAAGTGTGTAGACAAGGAGAAACAAAAAAAGTTGTTCTCTAATTTTCATGATGTTGTCGTGAGAATGTGCAACAAGGAAATTGACAATTTCTGAGCACGACAACTATACCCCTATGCCAAAATTTTCATGTTTTATCATTCCTAAGAAACCTCGGACCTGTTAAGTTAGTCCAAATGAATTCCAAACCAATGTCATGATATTATCCTAGGTGATTTAGGAAATTCCGTTCATTCCCCCTAGGTTATTTTAAGAGTTCATTGAAAATGTTATCTTTTGGCAGTATAGGGAAGAGCTATCGTTAGCCTTCCCGGGATTGGATCAATCCCATGGAGCAAAGCAGAAGGGAAAAATTCAACATGGAGGTGAATGGAAGACCTTATAACATCATGGAAATGATTTTGGAAGGCTTTGGGAAGTTCTGAAAGACTTGGAGCAGTTCGAGTGAAAATAGGGTTCACAAGCCTAGGCCGTACATAGGCCTAAAACAACTGTTGGGCTTCAAACGAAGATTTTGGGAGCTCTGGATGGATTTATATGTAAAAAAACATCTTCGGAAAGATGATTCTAAGACCTACATGATTGTGAAATAGTATTTTTCACAACACCTTGGTGCATATGATTGGAAGACATTTTTTCTCAGGTACAAGTGGAGTCCCAGATCAAAAATCTGATGTTTTAGGGATAATATGATTGAATAAATACATGAGACCCAAATAATTGGATTCAAAATTCCATATCCAGTCAGGATCATATAAAATTTCACCAATAAATTCCACTGGAAGCTCAAGTTATCTGCATTCCAAGTTACCCTCTCAAAGGTAGTTAAGGACTTAGTCATTTTTTCAAGAGGACACATGTCAGCACTAGGATCCTAGTGGGATTTCATGTCCCCCACGTCCCTAAGGTAAGGTACATCACCCCTTGGAAAATTCACCCAGCCATCATGTGACCCTTGGGACCCTCATATGACCTCCAGACCTGGCAGTTTAGCCCTTAAGTGCTTATTTGGAGCATGCATTCCCTGCCGTCGGATCGGTCGCCATGTGTCAGCTCCAGGACCACCATGGAATTTGATGTACCTTATGAAGCTGATGTGGGGGACATAAAAATTTGAAAAATGTTCCCAGATCCTATGGGGAGTCATTTGGACACCCACATGACCGCCGTTTAGCCCCCAAGTGGAATTTTGGAGCATCCATTCCCTGCCGTTGGATCGGGCTCCACGTGTCACCTCTAAGACCACCATGGAAACTAATGTACCTTATTTACATGAGGTGGGGGACATCATACATGGAAAAATGTTCCTAGATCCTAGGAGGAGTCTTTTGGACACCCATGTGACCTCCTTTTAGCTCTCAGTGCTTTAAATCAGATTTTTCCTCCTTCATTCCCTACCGTTGGATCTAGTGCCACGTGTCACCGTCTTGCTCATTGTGGAAATTGATGTCCCTCACATCCCTAAGGTTAGGGACATAAAGCATGGAAAAATTCACCCAATCCCTACCTGTGCACATCTTTTTGAAAAATTTCCAAGTGCTTCTTTTCCCACTTCTAGCTTCTAACATTTTTGTGCACTCCATTCCTCCATTTCTTCCTCTGCAACATTCTACCGTCACTCTGCCATTGCAAATGCTTAGACCAGCTCAACCCAAGCACTGAAAAAAACTCCCCATGGTGATTTTTAGGTCTTAGAAGGATCTTTCATCAGAACAAGAAGGAGAAACGAAGAGCAAGAAGGAGAGAACAATGAAAATCCCCATAGCCTAAAAATGAAGATCTAAAGAAATGTTACAAACCGGTGCATGAAACAACAAACCATTTTCTGCTGTTCATTCCTCTATCCAAGACCATAAGAAAGACACCTTCAAACTCCCCCTTCATGTGATAGAGCAGCCACGACAAGTAAATCTCATTTCCGGCTCAACGAAGAAAGAAGTAAGATTTCCCGTCAAACTAGTTGCCGAATTGAAGTAAGATCGCACGTGAAGCACCAGAAGACAAAAATCACATCAAAAATATAAATTTAATTGTAAATGGAGGAGAAAACAAGACCTGTAATTTTCAGGTCCATTAATGGCTGCCATACCTAGAAGCATTGCCAGGTCCGAAAATTAAAACTTTAAAATCTCCTAGATTATTAAGCAGGCGGGCCCGAAATTTCAGAGGGAGGATATTGGGAAAAAAACCCATATCAAAAAAATTTGTTCCACATCAATCCAACTCCCAGAGGCCAACTTTCTAAAAATAGCAGGTCTACTACATAGGAACTGCTATTTCAGGAAAGTCATTAACAGAAGAACCTACGAAGGAGATGAAGATATCAAAGGTGCACTATAGCTGAGAATCCACCAGAATGGAAATTTTTGGCACTTACTAAAAATAGTAAGTGGGACCTCGAGCACCTGCTAAAAATAGAAATTTGATCCAAAGGAGCAAGGAACACAGGGAGAAAGGGGAATCAAGGTCACAACACTCAACAAAGGATCAAGAGAGTTGCCTTTTTCACACTTACTAAAAATAGTAAGTTACACTCAAAGAGAAGTTTTGGCATAATGGGATGTACAAGGATAATCATTCAGGGGGACATCATTGTTTAGGAGCATCCTAGTCATTATTTCATAGGGCATTCAAGATCCACCTTATTTCATTTAACTTAGCGAGCGTTCGTGAGATAATTTGGAGGAATTTCACAGTGTGCAAGGATTTCAAAGATTCATAGTTTCACTACATTTGGATCTTTCCATCAACAAGGATCAACGGAATTCATCAGGAATGACATCTCCTCTTTTTCTTCTCCCCCTCTTTCTCTCTCCTCTTCCCGCCAAATTTCTCTCACTTTCCAATATTCTAATTTCGCGTTGGGGTTTACACTTTTAATATGACTTAAGAGACTTTAGAAACATAATGTAAATTAAGTCACCTTGCTATTATAAAAGGGATTTAAATATTTGAAGTGGAATATGAACAGTCTTAAGTCATATTAAGGTATTCAAAAGGTCATGAGCAAGATGAAGAGTCATATTCTATTCTATAAATTGTAAAGCCATTCCCATTTCAAAGGGTTGGCAATTGATCTTGTAGAATCAAGAGTGCATTCTAATTTGAGAGAAAGCAAAGGAGATAGCCATTTTCTTCTACTCTCTTCCCCTCTCAAATTTCTTCCATTCCTACACTATGTACAACTTTTGTTCAAGCATCAATACAAGAAGAAGGAGTTTCTAGCTTTCTTTGACCAAGGGATTTCATGACACTTTGTTCTCATCAAATTCTATTTGGTCTTGTTTTCATTTATAGGGTTGTTTCTTCTCATAAATGCATGTGATGAAGTTTCTAACTAGTGTGTGTGCAGGAATATGATTTTCTACTTGCAACATTAGTTCTCCTACCTCCATTCTCACTCCCTTTCCCACTTTCAGACAAAGTCATCTCTTGTAGGTATATGTAAGCATTTGCCGCAGGGTCAGTGGAGTGCCCCTGTTGGATCCCTAGTCGAAATACCACCACATAAATCCACCTTTTCATGTGCATGCACATACAACAACTACACCAGTTAAGTAGAGGGACTTAGATTCCTAGAGCGTTGGCAAGAAATCCACAATTTGTCCACCTGACAAATTTTCTCGCCAAAACATGACCAGGCTTGTGAAGGTCATTTATCCTTTGTTGTCACATCTCATAAAATACTTCGTGCTGGTTATTATTGGCCCAATCTATTTAGAGATGCATCAAAATGGGTTGGTAAATGTGAAGCATGCCAAAACTTTTATTGGAAGACCTAAGTTGGCTGCTTTGCCACTAAAGATAGTAGTGATTGATGAGCCGTTTCAACAGTCGGGATTGGATTTCATTGAAAATATTATCCCACCTTCTAGTGTTGGACATACCCATGTGTTGACTGCCATAGATTACTTCACCAAGTGGGTGGAATCCATCCTAGTCAAGAGCACTACTTCCGAGGTAGTTTGCAACTTCATTAAGGAGAACATATTGATCAGGTTTGGGACCCCAAACAAAATTGTCTGACAATGCTTCCAGCTTTTCTTCTACTAAGATGATGGACTTCTGATATGGGTATGGGATCTCACTTGCTCATTCTTCATGTTACTACCCTCAAGGGAATGTACATGTTTAATCAACAAACAAGAACTTGGTGAACATAGTTAGAAATCTTGTGAATGATTCTAAGAGGAATTGGCATAAGAAGCTATATGATGCACTTTGGGATGATAGAATTACACCCAAGAGAGAAATTAGAATGTCTCCTTTCCAAGTGGTGTATGGTGTGGAAGCTCAACTACAGTCATGGTGGAATTACCAACCTTGCATCTGATGAAAACCATTAAAGATTCAAGTTTTAGTAGCTCTTTGGACAAGATAATTTTGTACCTTCAGAAGCTTGATGAGGAAAAATTGCAAGTGGTTGATAGGATAACAACTCATCAGTTGAAAGGAAAGGATTTGTTTGACAAGAAAGCCAAACCAAGAGTTTTCCAAGTGGGAGACGTTGTGTTGCTTTGGGACAAAAGACATGATCCATAAGGAATTCATGGTAAGTTTGATTATCTTTGGCTTGGTCCTTTTAGAATCAGACATTTTGCTAGAGAGAAATAATTTTATCTGGATTACATGGATGGTTCTCCTCTCCCACTTCCTTATAGTGGGAAGTATATAAGTTTTTTCAAGTCATAGGTGACTAGGCGGTCCTTCTATATATTCTGTACAATGTTTTGGTTTTGGGTCGTTCCTTTGTGTTTTGTTTCTATTCTTTCCTTTTGGTTTGTTTTGTTTCTTTTTCTCGTCTTGTGTGTGTTTCCTTGTATTGGTTTTGTTTTTGACTCCTTTGGCCAATGGGTAAGACACTGGTTCTATTTCCTAGATTTATCTATAGTTCTTGATCTTGCCTTGTTTCTTTGTTCCAAGCCAAGTCATCCCCAGAAAGAGCCAGCTGTTTCTGTTTCGTACGGAATGTTTCGGTTCTGCAGAATAGACTTGCTTCTATCCTATCATTCCTTTGAGAAAAAGATAAGGGTTAGGGCTAGGGGGAATACCTGTTGAATGTTGAGATGGTGTGCGCGTACCGTAGAGAAAGATCAGATCGACTGCGAAGAACTCCTTTTTATCTTGGAAGGACTACCTGCAAGTAAGAATACAAGACCACAAGATTTTAATTAGACAACAAATGAGGGATCTGCCTTAGGCCTAGGAAATATAAAAACTTCCTTTCGAAGGTGGTCAGTTCCCCTTTTAATATGATTCAACACAAATGATAATATAGAAAGCTATTGCAAAATCATGATTTAGGTATCTCGTTACAAAGCAATAGAAACTAAACTATTAATAATAAAGCGTCACGTTGTTTGTTCGGTTACTGGTCGTTGATACGTTCAGGTTGAGTTATAGGGATAAACCAGGCTGGATTTGGGGTTGTTAGGTGGCAAATAGGCAAGCAAAAGGGTTTTGGGGTATAAGTCACAGTGATTGATGGCGGTCACTAAGTAACCGACCACGGTTAGAGAACTGCTGCCGGTATAGGATAATCGACACTGGTAGGGTCAGTGATCTAGGTGCTTCTGGGTAGAGATTGGTTGCAAGGTGATTGTGGGGTTATTGAGATTGGGGGATGGCTGAAGGGAATGATGGGAGGATAGGGAAGAATCAGAGTGTGGTAAAATGGCCTTCTGGGAAATATCAGGGTGTGTGGGTGAAGGTTAAATGCAGTAGTGGCTGGTAGTAGATCTAGGAATAAACTCATGACGGCTGTGATTCAAAAAGTCTAATAAATGTTAACAAAGAGACATACAAGGTTCTACTTACTGTTTATTGATAAGAATGCAGGTCCAAGAACTGTGGTGATGAAGGTAGAACTCAGATAGGACGTCTTGACGATCAGAAGATGAGACATCTTCCCTCACGATGATTAGCTGAGTGTCACTGGGCTCTGGTTGTGCAATTGCAATCTTGGGCTTGATGTCCTTCTCTGCAAACTCTTCCTGTTTCTTCACTTGTCTCTGCTTGGCCAAGCAAACTCTGGATTCTCACGATGATTTCTCCTTCTCCCGATCAAAATGAAAATATGATCCTTTGTTTTTGGTTGGAAGTGGTCATTTACAGGGAACCGATGGCGGTTACACAACCGACGGCGGTCGAGTAGGAACCGGTATCGGTCGGGTCAAAGCGGGCTATTTTTGGTAAAATAGCCAGCTTTCCCTCCTTTTCTTTCGAGGGATTGGTAGCGGGCT
The DNA here is from genome assembly GCA_019776745.2 of Taxus chinensis. NCBI lineage: Eukaryota > Viridiplantae > Streptophyta > Pinopsida > Cupressales > Taxaceae > Taxus > Taxus chinensis. Next base: position 700,263,464 of record CM034152.1, read on the forward strand.
TGGTCAAGTCATTATGAAGTTGGTTTTAGGTGCGGATGAGGAGTAATTAGTCATAGGTGTGGAATTGGACCAAGTTATAGGTCTTAATTAGGTTAGTTAAGGGTTAAGACTAGGTCATGATGAGGTGGTGACATGAGGTGGCAGGTATGGTGATGTGGATTTATTAATTATAAGGTAATTAATAAATATTTGTGTAAGGTTTAGGTGGTGAGGTTAGGTTGCGAAATGTGATGCGGGTCACAAGGGGTCGTAAGACACAAATTTGGTGTCTACATTAGCCCCTTATTGTCGTGTAGTTTGTTTTGTAAAGCTGCACGGACAATAATAAGAAGTGGTTACTCCTGTTAAGGGTATAGGTAATCCCCCTCAAATCTATCACAGATTGAGGTAGTGTGAAATCAGGGATAGGGTTGATAAAGGGTAAATGGTGTTGAGATGAGGGTGAGATGGTGGGGTAGGTCTAAGGAAGCAGACGCACGTTAAAATGCAATAGTGTGACTAGGTACATGATTTGACGAGTAAACTAGCAATGCATAGGGAAAGGTCGATAGTTTATCCAAACAAGGGTGATATAATCCTGGTATCCAAGGCATAGGAAGTAGCTCCAGGGTATATAATAGGTAAGGTACAGGAACGTTTAGGCATGTTCGGCAGTACCAAATGGTTGGTTTGGTTGAGATAAACGTCATGGTCTAGGTCTTAGGAAAAGTTGGTCGATAGATCAAGTCAAGGACCCTAATCATGCTAAAACACGAACAGGTGCGTTGGATTGAACAAAAGGCTACTGGGTGGATAAAAGTGTATGTTGTTGATGTTGGGCGAAGTAGTTAACTGGTACGGCCTTGGGTCGGGCTAATTGATGAGTGAGGGCCGTGGGTCGGGCCAAATGGTTGGGGTGAGGCCGTGGGTCGGGCCGGATGGTTTGGTTGCGGCCTTGGTTCAGGCCAAATGGTTGGGTTGTGGCCTTGGGTCAGGCCAAATGGTTGGGGTGAGGCCTTGGGTCGGGCCGGATGGGTAGGTTACGGCCTTGGGTCGGGCCGGTTGGGTAGGTTACGGACTTGGGTCGGGCCAGATGGGTAGGTTACGACCTTGGGTCGGGCCGGATGGGTAGGTCACGGCCTTGGGTCGGGCCAAATGGTTGGGGTGAGGCCTTGGGTCGGGCCAAGTTGTTGGGTTGTGGCCGTGGGTCGGGCCAAATGGATAGAATGTTTGTAGCAAAGGTTGATATAGGCGATGTGGATGAAAAAGGGAAAATAGTAAATAAGGGCAGAAATTGGGGGAAATTTGGAATAAAACCGATGTCGATTCTGTATGACCGATATCGGTTATGGTACCGATACCGGTTCCTTAGGGCACAATAAAACTGATATCGATTATGGGTGAAAATCCTATAAAAAGAAAAATACGGCCTGTCATTGTCACTTTTGCAATTTGGAAATCAATTTGAGTTGTTTGACGAGGAGAGTTAAGATTGGAGCATTAGTTGCGTGAGGTGGCGCTATTTGACTGAAGGAGTTAGTTGTTAGTGGGCCCGAGTGAGGAGGCAGCAGTTGATTGGTGGAGGACCCAGAAGAGGAAATTTGGAGCCATGACACAACCACGAGGAGTAGGAGGGGCTGGATCAGCTGGACCACCACCACCCATCCCTCCACGACGATGTGTCGTCGTACGGGTAGGTTCGAAACCCCTCATTGTGTGTATTTTATTGCATTATGCTATATTTGGGGATTGGGTAGGAATGTACATTTTTTAGGAAATAATTAGAAAATGGAAATGATTTGAAAAAGAGAGAGGGTAGATAGGTGAAATAAGCCAAGGCGGCTGGGTGGGTAGGTTTTTAGGGTATTTGGGTGGGTAAATTGGTAAAAAAATGAAAAATGTAGGTGGGGGGGGGGGGGCCGCGCGGGGTTCGGCTCCGGGAAGTTACAGCCACCGATGTCGGTCGCTAAGCGACCGGCATCAGTCACAAAATTCTAGGGGCAGGGTGTTTTGTGTTGGACCGGCGTCGGTCGGTCGTGGACCGGCGTCGGTGGGGAAGGGGACCGTGGTCAGTTATGGGTGACCGCTACCGGTCCTTAGTGATTTTTAGCTATTTTTGTTGGTTTAGGTTATGTTGTTGTTTTTGAGTTTTTGGTAGTGCTTTGGGTATGGTTGGGGTAGGGGTGTTGTGGTATTGTTTGGGTGTTTCAGTATAGGTGCGGTCCTGACTTAGGTTTATGTCAATTTGTTGGTGTGGGTTGTGATTTTGTTTTTGAGTTTTTGGATGTGGTTTGGGTATGGTTTGGGCATGGTGTAGGATATTTGAGTATGGTGTGGGTTGTTTGTTTGGGTGTGAAGAGGGAGGGGGAATAGCATAGAAGTTTTTAGGGGAAGATAGATGGGCGTAGACGTGTGGTATGGAGTCGGGTTGTGGTCGGGGGATAAAAAAAAAAGGGGTATAGAGGGTATAAGTAGATGTTGTGATAAAGAGTAGGGCTAATACTGTGGGTTGGTTTTGTAGGCACGTCAGCAGCTAACGATGCGGGATAGGATGCCCCCGTTGTTGGTACAGATGCGGCCACACGTATCCGCAGCACACTGGGGTATCATGCACGAGGTGGGACTCAGCGGAGTCTAGTGGTACAGAGCGATCGATTGGGATGATAGTTTGATGGTCTCCCTCATCGAAAGATGGGATCCGGCGACCAATGTGTTCCATCTCCCGACTGGGGAGATGGCTATCACATTGGAGGATGTGTATCGTATCCTTCGACTGTCGATTGAGGGAGAGGCAGTCTTTCAGGTGGATGCAGAGACTGCCATGGACAACATCCTACAGGTTTTCGGGGATGCAACCGTGCTATTGATGTATCACAGCGTGAGCATCGGGTATGGGGATATGTACCGTGCGCATCGCCATGAGACATGGCTTGTCGTGTTGATGATGATTGGGATCACTTGCTTTTCCCTCCCGGACTCAGAGGGAGACCACTTTCCACGGGCGCTGATAGGGGTTCTACACGAGATGGTGGAGGAGCACACCTATTATGCTTGGGCACCAGTATACCTGGTACAGTTGTATCGAGAGCTGTGGGGCTATCACCGGATGAGGCGATTCGGGATTTGTTTGACGTTTTTGCTGCATTGTTGGGCATATGAGCACATCATATGCCTTAGACCAGTAGGGCTGCCCCAGCAGCCAGGGCCACAGGTCATATATAGATACGGCTTTCAGAGGTGGTTGGGGGTCATGGGCCAGCCACGAGCAGTGCTTGCAGGATGGGATGTCGCTTATTATAGGCATGTATTAGAGGGCCTGACAGCGGCAGATATCATATGGAGACCTTACAGAGGTCATCACCCACGCAGAGGAGCTCGATTACAGTTACGCTTGATCCAGTACACTTTCTGGATAGCAGGACGGAGGCCGAGAGAGTATGAGAGGATACCCCTAGAGAGGGTACGCAGGCAGGTGGGGCTGCGACAGGACGAGCCACCTCCCTTCCCTCAGTACCGGAGGGATGATGTAGAGGCCCCACTGCCTGCACCACAGCCCTTGGACCCAGATTGGGTTGCTGAGAGGCCAGTAGATGACACTATAGATGATGTTGGTTATACGGGAGCATATATGGTTTGGTGGGTTGGTCAGAGAGCAGCGAGGATAGCACAGCCTGCACAGCCAGACTTGGCAGCGTGACAGCAGAGTGAGATCATCTCAGGGGCCAGGTACAGTTATTACAGGGGCAGCTTGTTGCTGCAGAGGCACAGATAGGTGTTTTACAGGGGTAGCTAGCCCAGGCTCAGGTACAGGCACAGGCACCACCACCAGAAGCGGCACAGCCACAGCCCCAGGCACAGGTACAGGTACCACCACAGCCACAGGCACCACCAGCGGCACCAGCACAGGCACAGGGGGCACTGGTAGTAGGTGTCAGGGGACCAGCCCCAGCACCTACGGTGGCTCGAGAGCGTTACATGGAGGCTAGAGCGGAGGCCCGATATTATCAGGATATTCTTGATGGTAACGGGGCTGATTATTAGCCCTATGCAGCACATAGAGCAGAGACCTCTCGGAGCTAGAGGTCTCAGGGAGGTGCAGCCATAGCTGGTGGGTCCATCACAGGCAGGAGGTGAGAGGTAGGACAGGGATCAAAAGGCAGACAGGCAGAGGGAGGTGGAGAGAGCTGAGGGGTCCCTGCACATTTTGTATATTGGACATGGGCGCCGGTCTGTGAACCGGTTGTGTTGATAGAGGCCTGTGTGCCTATTTATTCATGTATTCATTCATTTATTTATTATACCGGCCTGCGAGCCGAGTACGGGTTGTACAGTTGATACCGGCCTGTGAGCCGAGTATGTTTTTGATATGAGAGACCGGCCTGCGAGCCGAGTTTGAGTTTATTGATGGTTAATGCGGCCTGCGTGCCGGCTTTGTTATATTATGAGATTACGGAGGCCTCGATGCAAGGCACATTTGTATTTTTGAAACTTTGTATATATATAGATATGATGTTTTGACCCATATGTTGTGCATAAAAAGCATTAAATGTTTTGTCGATGGTTTGTAATATGTGATATATGATGAGTTTGATTGACATGTGTTACATATGAATGATGTTGATGTCTTTGTTGATGGGATGTTATATAGATATAAATGATGAGTTTAATTAACATGTTATATTATGAAATGTTGTATGTTTGGTCACTGGTGTGTGAATATTAAATGTTTGTAGCTGTTGATTTGGATCCAAATGTGTATAGAGTAATGGTTTTTGATTATTGGTTATTGATGGCTTGTTTGTTTTGTAATATAGAGAAATGATGTTAATGAAATTGTAATGAGATGTGGATTTAATGAAAATATGGATAATGGTGTTGTTCATGCAGGAAAAGGGTCAGGAGCGCCACAAAAATTGCAAAAATGAAGAGATGACTTAGGTTTAAGAAACAAGGGGTGACTGACCGATATCAGTTATGTCACCGACTTGTCGGTAGATATATGACGGTATTGGTTATGTAACTGATATCGGTTATGCAAGAATTGTTTTTCCTAAAAATTAGAACTGCTGGGTTGACAACTTAAGTTCTTATTTTTAGAGCCATGCAAGAAGTTAAATACGTGAACACGACGCTTTTTTGACGACTGAGACAGGGAATTGCCTGAGAGATTTGAGTGAGAAGGAGAAAGAAAGAGACAGGGAAAGTGAATGTGATCTGAGATCAGAAGGCAAAAAGGCAAGTTTGAAAGGGTGGTGATCATGGCAGAACAAGGAGAAGCATCCGGTAGGCAGGGACGAGAGGGAAGACGAGTGCCACCTCAATGCTGTGCAACCCAAGAGGTAAACGGTTTGGTTGTAATTTGATTTTTACATGTTTCTGAATAGGATGAGAGAAGTGTAAGTGGTTATATATGAGAAAGAAACGTGATAGCAAGGGTTGGGGATGGTATGAGTGCTACGGGGCAGGTAAACAGGGTGGGCCTGTATGTTTTAGGTAGAAATAGGAGTAAAACGGGCTTCATAAATATCGAAGGTGTATGGTTGAAGCAGGGTAGGTATATTTTGACAGTGACCGGTATCGTTTATAAGTAACCGGTATTGGTTAGCCAACCGGTATCGGTTATGCATAACCACTATCGGTTACTGTAAGGGTTTCTAGATTTTGAGAAAAAACCCATAGAGATTTGTTCTTTTGAGTAATTATGTGTCATTTTTATGTATGCAGGTAGAAGCAAGGTTAAGGATGAATGATACTGTGCCAGCGTTGTTGTCACGAATCCGAGCGGATGTAACACTAGCTGAATGGGTTTTGATAAATTGGTTGGGGTTAAGTGGAATCCGCTATTATTCAAGAATCACGCGTAACCATGCTATGTTGTAGGCATTGATTGAGAGATGGAATCTAGAAAAGAATACCTTCTATCTACCAACAGGGGAGATGACAGTGACTTTAGAAGATTTTTTCCGTATTTTGAGGACTCCCCCATGATAGGAAAAAACAGTGTATCAGGGCGTTTCCCAGCGCGGGGAGGGCAGCGATAACAACAGTATTGGGTCAGCTGCACGAGATTTGACACAACGATGGTTTATCATTTACGTATGGTATCAATGTATGCAACACATCTGAGGAGGAAACAAGTTTGGCCCGTGCTATTAATGATAGTAGTGGGGTATTATGCATTGCTGAGGGCGGAAGGTTGGAAGGTTTCCTAAAGCATTGATGAGTGTTATTTGGGAAATGATAGAAATGAGCGTGACATTCGCATGGGCACCCCGCATATCTAGCAGAGTTATTATAGGGGTTTTATGGGCATGCAAGTGAAAACACAAGACGACACTGGATTGTTTGTACTTATTACATTGTTGGTCCTATGAGCATATTGGTTGTGTGCGTCCAATAGGCTGACCCATTGAGTCGGGAGAGACAGGAGTGCAAAGGTTGGGATTCAGACGATGGGTCCAGACAGAACAAGAATCAAGATCCCAGGCCATGATAGATGACATCGAGTATTATAGATAGGTATGGGAGATGGTGACAGTTGTGGATATTTGTTGGAGGCCGTACGGGAACTATATGGTGATAGAGCATATAGCTGAGGAGTTGAGGGGTGTAGAGAGATTGAGGTGGATCGCAGGGCATAGGCCGGGTGAGTACGAGAGGATTCCTCTAGGATCATGTGCGGCGACAATTTGGGTTCGTTCAGGATATCCTATGACATATAGACCATACATGAGGATCGACGCCGAGCAGACCTTCCCACTCCCCAGCCGACACCATCCAGAATGCTAGAAGAGATAGCATCTGATCGTAGGGTTCTGGATGTGGGAACAACGGAGGCCCTATAGAGTATGGTGGGTAGTCAGAGCTGCAAGGTCACGTGAGGTGCCCTGACATAGCTATGATTACGCGAGAGAGATCGTCTTCAGGATTTTGGCTCGCTAGCTTCAAACACAGGGTGAATGAACAATGGGATTATTAGAGGCTTCACAGTTACGAGTGGAGATACTTGAGGCAATATTCCTCCACGCGAGAGGACGTATTTGTATGTTACAGAGATTGTTGTCAGATTCAATGGGAGGAACAATGGGCAGTGGCACCTTTTGAGGATGGGAAGGCAGCTGAAGGCATCGACTCACGACACCACTGATTCGGAGGAAATGTGGCAAGAAAAAGTCTAAGTGGATTTTAGGAATATTTAGAATACAATAGAGGATGCCCCGACCTGACGAGTCGATGATAGAGAAGATGTATGGTTAACATCTAAAATAAAACTAAATATGTATGTGTTTTGAGTGATGATAATAATAAAATGGTTGTGGTGTTGAATGTTTGTTTTTTGTTTTGTTTTGAAAAAGGATAAAGATGAATGTTGGCACCTGAATAAACCAAAAATCTTTTTATTGACAACACATGAGAGGGTATGATAGGGGATGGTCGAGCTAACCTTGGGGAGGACCCCATGTCTCCTAAGTTCTGCCTTACATAGCCAAGTGCAACAAAGCAGGAGGGGCCTCAGACCGATGTAGTTCTCCCTTAGGAGCAGGAGAGGTGAATTCAAGGCAATTTGGTTGTGGTTAGGCAATTTTGGTGGTTATGTAAAAATTTGATGTGGTATAGGGTATGTTGTTGGTTTGTTGTAGGGTAATGTTGTTGGTTGTAGGTTATGGGTGTAAGTGAAAGTTATAGCATAACCCAAGTGGTTTAGGGAATGGTACTGTTAAGGGAAACACCACAATCCTAGAGCTGAGCAAAAGAGGCCAAGAGTGTCCCGTAATTGAGAGAGCTAAACAAACCACATATTATAATGTTAGGTGACTTGGAATCCCTAGGTACCTTGCATAGGCAGAAGCGACAGGTGAAAATAGTGGTATAACACAATAGATCGGATACGTCACCATTCCTTGAGTTTTGGGGCTTTGACAAAATGGTGGGTGAGGTGGTTGATTACCCCTCTTGTGGGCGATGAGAAGCCACGCGACCTAAGCACTACTCACGCTAGAATAATTGGACCACCCCCCCCCCACCCCCCTTATCTAAGAGAGCCGCACGCTCTCAAGCCCCTAAGACAATTCTGACAAAGAAACCCAATCTTAACTTAGACAAGTCCATGACCCCTCAAAAGTCTTTTGAAAGTATTGCTTGTATTTTTATTTTCTGGATAAGACTCATCGATGCGGACGGAAGGGAAGGAAGTCTAATGGGATATGTATTTTGTTGTTCTTGAGGTTCACGAAGATGATCAATGCGAGCAGCTTCTAAATAAAGGCTAACTGTGCTAGCTGTCCTTCAAGGGAGCAGTCTATTATATAAGTTAGAGGTCTAGCTGTCGTTGGGCATGAAGCATCTATTTTTGTAAGAAGTTTGACTCAAGAAAATCCCATAAGTGTGTACTTAAGAATGTGTCATTTTTGATATTTGCAAGTCATGGAATAGACTAAAAAGGAAGGTATCTTTTTAAGGGAGGTGATAATCAAAACATGAGAGCTTGATTGGATTTTGAGTTATGTAAGAAAAAAAGTGTCTGCGGGTGGTAAATGGGCTCAAGGGACGAGAGTAGGTATAAAACAGTGATGAACACTATGTAAATAGTAGAATGAGTCGACGATGCAAGGCATTAGGGGCTCAGGCTCATGTTTACCATTAAGCGAAGCTAACCGATAGTGCCTGATCCGTAAGTGGAGTGATAAGTAAGGACCCATCCAATTAGGAGCCAATTTCACGGTACTCTTTCTAGTTAGGTTACATGTTGATTCTCTGGAGGACAAGATTGCCAACCTTAAAAGTACAGTCATGAATCGTTATCTAAGCACGATTGATGGTTTTTGTAGAGTTGAAGGTGATCAGAGCAGTAAGACACGCTCGTCAGAAGCTATTAAATTGGGCTAACTGCGCTTGGCGGGGAACTCACTCGTTGGTGAGAATATCATGAGAGATATTCTTGAGGGAGGGTATTTGTACTTTGAGAGGTTAAGACAAGCTCGGACCATATACCAAAGAAAATGGTGTGGCGGCATTAGTGAGGTACGGAATGTAGTACGATAAGCCCAAAGGGCAAAGGGAAGTGATTCATGCAAGTTTCTACGGAATATTGACAACTTATGAGGATTTTGGTTAGGTTTTATTAGGAAGATTCAGCCTGACATTGGACTTGCAGATAGTAAGCGATGAGAACCTATTTTGATACCAAGTTGTCACAAAGGTCTTTGTAACAACTTATTTATAAAAGATTTACATTATAGTATTAGGCGATGAGGATAACCAAAAGACAGATAGTAATGTGATGGTTAACGGAATTCGACAATTTTCTTTGTAATTGAAATGAGTGGAATGGCCTCCACCATTTTGTGTTCATATGCGGTTGAGGGGAGTATCAACGTGACGTGGTGAAGGAGGCGGTGAGGTGAATCTCACCAATAAGGTCTAAACCCCAGTGAGAATGAGAAAGGCCAAAGATTCGTGGACCATGATAGCGGATGGCTAGGAGTATGTTGAAGGTTGGCATGTTGTGTTGCCACATAACACAACCTTAACATATTCGTAGCAGTCTGGGTTGAGTAGGGCCAATAATAAACTAGGTGAAGGATCGTTTAGCCACGCAAAGACCACTAAAATGTCCACCACAAATCCCATCATGGACTGTTGGATGTGGTATATGTGACATCCATCCCGTTCGAAGCGAAAAGGAGGATGCCATCAAAAAAAAAAGACCCACCCAAGCCTTACAAGCCCCCCCTCAGATTCATCCCGACTTTCATCAACTAACCCAACACAACTCACAAAGACCCACAAAACAACGCCACCAACATACGACCCACCCCCACTATACACCCCACCCAATAAACCTACAAAAATCCCTTAAAAAAATAACAAAAAACCACCCCCCTAAACCCACATCAACCAAACCAAATCACCCCCCACCCAACAAAACACACTAACAACACCCCCTAATAACAAAACTACGAACATACAAAACCCAACACTACTCCCCCCCACCTGCACCTTACTTTTCACACACTTCCCAGAGCACCCCCTCCAAAGCCTAAAACAACTCACCCACGCCCCTCAAAAAAACAACCCACCAAACCACACACGCATCCCTCCCACCGCACAAAAAAAACACCCTCCCACTGTTCTCCCCCAAATCGCACTTCACCTCTCTTCCACAACCCGCGCCACCATATCACAAAACAAAACATAACAAAACAGCTCTACTCGCCCTTTACCTCACTCTACAATAAAAAAAACATCACCGTGCCTTCTAGAAAAAACCGTACTAATTAAAAAAAAAAAATACCAAAACAAAGCCACGTTTTATGAGGAGATCACCCCATGACAACATAACGAGAAAGAACACGAAAAGCACCTTTAAGAAAAGCCGTTGCCGTTAATTAGTAAGGTCAAGTGGGAGAAAGAGGGTGTGAGGGGTAGTGTGAAATGGTGGTACCCGGATACTGCGACGTAGTAGACACAATAGTTATCATCTAAAACTACGGGGATGCGTAGGCTGGGGCAAACAAGTTGTTGTGTGACAAGTGTAATACGTCAGAGTCAGTGGTGAGGCAGGAGAATTGGCGAGGGAAAGCAAGCCATAGTATCCACAAATTTTGTTAGTGGAGCGGGGAATGGTCTGGATAGAATAATGAGTAAAAGGAGGTCAAAAGTGATCAACGGTAATGTTTTGTACTTTTGAAAGTTTCCTCATGTCTTACATTGGTAGATGCCCATTAACTTGATTGACTACCAATGAGAGTTGCCAAAAATATAATAGTTTGACACCTAAGTGTAACGCAAACCTGGAGACCCAAAACAAGGGCTCGTATTCCGCGTATTATTAGTGCGGGGTATCAAGCCAGGAATGGAAACGAGGAAAGGTTTCAGCATCAAGAGGGATGAGAAAAAATGCTGGCTCCTCCGCCGCGCTGGCATTTAGATCCATCGAAGAAGGAAGGGTCATTTGGTACGACTTTCCCTTTGAGTGAACGAGTGGTGCATGAAGTTTGCGGGGAAATTAAAAGTGGTGAATTGTTCCCACAGTTAAAGGGCATCCGCAAGTTGGTTATGCAATAGTTTGTCCTTTTGATTGACTTCTTTGTACAAAAATCAAAGGTCAGAAGGGTCGGCGAGGAGCATACAGCCATCGGGTGATGCGTTGGTTTAGATGTGTTTTGGCATAACTATAATGAATGGGGCAGTGTATGTGGTGATGGGAAAAAGGTTTGTGATTAAGGAGTAATGTCGGCAGTTGGTGGTACGAAATGATAGGGCCTAGGCACAAATTTTTTCTACATGTGTATACCTAGTCTCGTTTAATTCCATGCAGAGTATGACTTATGATAATAAAAGGCTTGTTCTAGACAATGCCGAGGTCCGGATGTGCGAGCATAGCTCCTATTACATGGTCAATGGCAGAAAGGTAAAGGTAGAAAGGATGATCATACTTGAGGTGGAATAAGGCACGGGTGGTGCAAGAGATCAGGATTTCGAGCTTCAAAAGGGCTGGTGGGACACTTCATTCATCCATTGAAAGGCAATGTCCTTTTAAGAAGGTGGATGGAAAGGGTGACCAATCGATCCGAGAGTGGGAGGTATGAAAACGCTGGATTGATTGAAGTTTAACCCTGCAAAACTATGTAATTGTTTGAGGGGTTTTTGGGTGGGGGGGCATGCCTAGGATAGCTTGACTTTAAGATGGATAGACCTCAATGCCACACAAAGAAGACGATTAAAAAGCCAGGATGTTTTCCCGAAAGAACACCAAAAGACACATTTTCTTGGTTGAAGGGACGGACTGAAATTAATTGAAACAGTGATTGAAAATAATGGTTAAAAATATCGAAGATGTTCACTGCGATGTTTAGATTTTCCAAGAAGATCTCGAAATAATCCGCAAGGATATGTGCATATGTCATGAAACATGTAAAGTCATAGCCCACCTGTGATAGGGACGCATCAGCATTCTTAAGGCCAAATGGCATGACACGATAACAGAAGGTTCCCCAAGAGTTTATTGAAAAGTAGTTTTATGTGGATCGGCCGGGGCTAACCAAATTTGATTGTTATCCGAAAAAAGCCTCCATGAGCGAACGCATTCATGGCACGCAGTTATGAGATAACAAGTTGATCAATACTTGGGAGGGGGAAGTCATCATTCGGGTAAGCGAGGTTAATGGTCTCAGAAATCTATGCATTATCCGAAGTCCCCCGTTCGCTTGTTAGTGAAGGTACGATGTTTTAAAATCCATGAGGATAGTCAATATGCAAGATGAAGTGGAAGGAAACATAAGAAGTCGTTGAAGCTTCTTCTTGGACCAAGAAGGCGATGCGTGTGCCTCTTTCAGTTTTGTGTTTGATGTTTGGAATCGGGGTTGAGGGTGATGTTATGGGACAGTAATGGTAGGAATCAATTCCTGGCATGAATGTCGGTGTAGTGTAGGACCAAGCGAAATCTTGGTTGCGGGTACGGAGAAAGGGTAGTAAAGGCGGCTTGTTCTGATGGTAGGGATTGTCTAATCTTCACAATGTGAGGATCCCCACGGTGTGGATGTGAGTTCTTGGGCGACTCATTCACATGGTTTGAGTTTCAGGGTAAGGCGCGTTGAATATAGGAGTCGTCCGCCCCAAGGTAAAGTGCGGATGGAGTCATCATCCGGCCACTCAACAACATAATGAGGCGAAATCATCTTCGATCATGTATGGATCCGAAGGGGAAGATAAGATGGATCCTTATTATCGCATTGATAAGTGAGAGGACCTATGAAGATAGATTTTATGAAAAAAAAAAAGGTAGGAGGGATAGATTCAGGGTTATCGACTCTGGGGTGATGATGGCAAAGTGGGTGATGATGGCGGGGGGGCTTTAGTAGGTGTGACGTTGTCTTCTCCAGGATACAGCGGACACGATGGTGTCTCCTGGGTGTAGGTGTGTTCAGGGAAAACTGAGCCCACTGCGATCATTGTGTTTGCGTGTAGTCACGGGAATGAGTGATGTCGGCCTTGTTCTAAAGACCAAAACCAAAGCCTTCAAGCACAGTGAGGCAAGAAGGTGAGGGCGAACGGATGATTGTCAAGTATGAAAATTGGATGGAAAGGAACCACACAGAGGAGGTTCAAGGGTAATGGAGGAGGTGCGGTGTAAACACCCCCATACGTAGGTTGGTGCGGAAATGGGGTGGTCCGTAGAGATTACCTCCCCCACGCCGACGGTAGTAGTGGGATGTGCATGTAATGTCCGTACTCCTGTGGGGTATGGAAAGAACTAAACATTATTAGGGGTACTCACCTAGCGAAGGTGTTGCAAAAACATCTAATAAGGGGTCGGAGGTTGGGATGTTTATCTAACGGGAAAGGAACGTCGTAATATTTGTACGGCGGGTTTCATTAGTGAAGGTTGTAGGTGCATCGGAAGTGGAGGGGATGGTGGGTTGGAGGAATGGTGTCTTGGACCTGGTACAAGCACATCATTAGGGAGATAAACATATTCAAGTTTGAAGGGGAGAGGATCAGCTTTTACTGTGTAGGACTTCCCTCGTGACGCAAATTTATGCATCATGTATTGTAAGGTGGAGGGAACGCATCCCATAGCTTGGATCCATTAAGAGGGGCGGCCTAACAACATGTTGTATTGGAACTCTCCTCAAGGTACATATGAAGAGTTCGGGTAAAGTAGTGGTCCTACACAAAATGTAAGATCACGGGTGCCTAAAGTGAAGTAAAGTAATAGCATCATGAATGAATCACGAACATGATGGGGTTGGCACATAGACAAATAGAGGGAGTATCTCATTTGAGTGGAAGGCTTTGAAGAAATGAAGTAGTTCAGGTTAGGCTAGCACCCCGGCAATATAACACGACGTACCAAATATCCTCCGAGAAGTACGTGAGATGAAAAGAGAAGGTCAGGATACTTCACGGCAACCACTAAAAGTGCCGGATAATTTAATCTTCATGAGATACTGACAGCGCAGGGCTGCTGTTACAGAGACAGAAGTGGTTGGGGGGGAGGATAGATTTGTTGGGTGAGACGACGCACCATGATTGCGGGTGGTAGAATAGAGGGTACAGGGCAAGTTACAGTAGGTAAAAGACTCTTATCCCTTGAGGATCTCAACGAGAGTGCGTTAGAGTCGATGGAGGATTCTGAAGTCTGAATGAGATCATACCAATGTCATTTTTACAGGCGATTGGTGAAGCTGAAGCTGTTTGATCATAGTTCGATGGGCAATGCCATTGAGACGGGATAGGCAGGTCCGACGAAAACCAACTTTAGTTGGGGTGCAATAGGGAATGGTGGACGGAGAAGAGATGCCGCAGGCGTGTTTTCTTGCACTTTCCCATTGTTTTTCTACCCTCGAGTAGCCACCCTAAATCATATTGATCTCGTGAATACGAGAGGAGGGAAGATTGTTTATGGAAGGTCAGGTTTCGAGAGGTTGGGGCTGTTGTAATAATGATAGATCTTGGTGAGGCCGAGGGACAGGTGTGGGTTATAGGAGAGGAATTGAAGCCTAAGGTCTCTCTCTTAGAAGTTGTCTTTCTTAATTTTTCTATCGGCGAGAGGTGACGATGAAGTATGTGTTTTAACATTTGCATCCCTCTAAAATCATGTCCCGGTTGTGAGGTGGTAAGCGCAGATTTTAGACTCATTGACCCATAGGTCGAGGTTTAGAGGATCATAAGGTTCAAGTGGGGGTAGGGAAATGGTCGCATTCTCACCAACATAGCAAGAGATTTTGCGTAAGACCCTTTGAGTGGGATCAAAAGTCAGAGGAAAATGAGGCTATTGACTGGGTCGATTCTGGTGATGGCGTGGTGTGGTTGGTTTGTATGGGGGGGGTTTAGCCAAGAGGAGTTTTGGTAATGGGTTTTAACTAACCGTGGTTTCTTTGACGTAGAGGCCTATGTTAGCACGGTGGATGATAGGCCAACGATGATGTGTATCAGAAAACAACCACGGAGAAATAGGAGTGACTGAAACAATCTTTTGATGATGGAATTTGTTTATGGTTGATAGGTGAGACGGATACACGGGGGTGGACGGTGTTTGCTATACCTGGATTCTGTATGGTTGCAGAAGGCGTAGGTCCCTTTAAAGAAACACAGGAGGTATGATATAGTGATGTAAGGTAGAGGGATGGGGTCCCAATATGGAAGGTAGGTTGTGAAGACGAGGGTTTTTAGTGTGTAACGGCCATAGATTGAGGAGATGAGTCGTCTCCTAAGGGATGGACGGCTTTATTTTTAGATAAATCAAGCGCTTAGGTGGCGTGGGTTAGAATAGGTAGGGTGAGGTTCCAAGCGTAGGGGAAGATTTGGCTAGTTAATAGAAGTGGACGAGGTATTTGGTTAGAGATGGGGGGGTGGAAGATGAGGACATGGGCAGTTTACATTTTAAGCTTATTGTTAAAACACTAGAGGTATATGGTGTGAGGAATATCAGATCGGTCATTTGCATTTGAGTAGAATATGGCGTACTCAAAAAGTTCCCATAGGACCCTATCTATCTTTGTGGACATGACAAGTCCTAGTGTGAATAGGAACTTTTGTATGGAAGAAAGGTGGGTTGTGGATTCCGGGTCAAATGTGGGTGTGATACAAGAGTATATGAGGCACTGTATCACTGGGCATTAAGAGTCAAACCAGTTGCTGAAAAGATTTAGGATGTGATGAAGGACTAAAGGTAGGAGGGTTATGTGTTTGAGAGGATCTGTCATGTTTCAAGAATTGTGGTGAGTTGGTTCATTCAAAGAGGTTTCTGTCTAAGGATGACAAAAGAAGTGGCGAGCCTTCCTCTTGTTACAACAGAATGGTAGAAGGAGAGTCTGGGGAAATAGATAATATTAGGATAACATCCGCTCAACAGTCTCGCAAGGAAGTGGTGTAAGAAAAGGTATTTGTGAGAAGGGAACGCTAGGAAGTCTATTCCTTGATGCGGTAAAGGAAATGGCAAGGATTTCAGTTTGGTCTGATGGTGGGAAGGGGGTTCGGTTTCTTTCCTGCATTAGTGAAAGGCTTGGCTGATTGAGACTTTGTTTGAAGAGGCTTTGGCTGGTGGAACAAAGATGCATGGATCTCATGAACACTCTCCTCGGCTAAAGATATATTGGTTGAGATTACTGTTAGAAAGAATGCTTCGGGAATGGTTTGTGAATATTTTCAAATTTGGTTAGCAGGGGCGTTAGGATTATCAAGGGCATATCCCCTGCATCGACCATTTCCTCACTATGTTTTTCAACATCTTGCAGTTCCAGGACTGTGTCCTTCAAAGGTGGAAGTTACAGGGAAGTCATTTCTTTGTACCAAGGAAGGTATGGCGCGAGTAGTGGAATCAACCCGGAAGCGGTTTAACAGGAGGTAAGTATGGCTCCTCTTTGACAATTTTTCCAAGAATACACCATATGTTTCTTCCAAGGGAGGTAGTAATGGGTTCTGCTTTAGACTTATAGGGGTTTTGGCGGGGTATTGAGATGGTGGTTGGGATTAGACCATCACCGCTGTGCAGACCCCTTTTGATTTCGAAGCGGGTCGGATGGGTGAGGATTGGTAGGTTGGTGTTTAGTCTGTGGGAATCTTTGGGTTTGGAATGAAATTGGGGGGGTTTTTTGTTGCGCACCCCACCCACCCCCACAATTCTATTCCTCTAAGGCTCGAATCTCTGACTTTTTTAGCCTAGCAAGTAAAGGCCTCGTCAAATGTTAGGAAGTTTGAATTTGGAGGGTAGGAGAGATGTGCTTAGCACAAAAGCCGCGTAAACAGTTCAATTAAGTTCGGTCTGAGGGGTATAAGGCATACGTAAGTTGGCTGATAGGCACCGCCATCGTAACGAAATCTGGATAGATCATCTTCAAATTGTCAGATGGCATGAGGTCGGTGAAGATACTTTCTTGGCAATGTAATGGGAGAGAAATGATCAAGAAAGCTGGGCTGCTAGTTGGTAAAAGAGAAAAAGATTCGAGTGCTGGGTTGAATTTTAAAGCACAGTACCCCTCCAGGAGGGGGTCCTTGCTAAGGACATGGGAAAGGTGCGGAGTAGTAGCCGGAGAGTGATTAGTAAAGCGTCGTCGAGAGAGAAATTCAGGATAGCCAGACATTCTAAATGATCGCACAGTGTTGTTGAGGGTCCTCCTTACTGTTAAAAGGGTTAAATGTTGGTAATTCCAATTGAGGAGGCTATGAATTGAAGGGGGACTGAAGGGTGGCTAGGATCCCGAAAACTTGCTCGTATGTAAAGGCGCTACGACTTCCTGAAAACAGAAGCCTCCAGATATGACATTTTTGTCATCATTTGTTTAATTAAATTAGTAGTGGGTTGAGATGATGGTGTGGTTGTGGGTACCGGGGCAAATTGGGACAAGGTCCCATGCTAGACAATGGTGGGTTTTAAATGTTTGATAAGGTGATGGAGGATTGACTGTGTTGTGTTGAGGCAACCAAATAGGGATGTCCTATGTAAGCTGTTGAAGTTTACCGGATTATGTACTGTGGAAATGAAAAGGTGGGCGGAGCTTGCAGAAGGAAAGCTCGTGTGGATAGGTGGCCAGAGGGAGAGTAAGTACTGAGCATAGTGCAGAGAACGAGGTAGGAGCAGTCGGCGGTGGTTTAATGACATGTTGGGCCCAAGTTAACCCAAAGGAGGAAAGAAATCGTGCCGTATGGACCCCTGAAGTGTGAGGTCAGACGACAGGACTAAGGGCTGTGGAAGGTAAACGAGGAGTTAGTTATCAGGTGGAGAAGGGGCTAAAGGAAGCAGCTCTACTGATCGGCATGCCAAACAAGGAGTTGCGTCGGGTTTTGTACGGTCAAGGGACATGGCCAAATGTACAGAGCTAGGATTCGCATCCAGAAATTTGGAAAATTCTTATCTCCACAGGAAATTTTAGAAAACCTCGCGGTATCCGAGGATTCCCACAGGAATGTGAAGGGTGGTGAGGTGTGATTCAGGAAAATAAATAGAGAAAGGTGATGTGAAACATGGCAGTGGCTTGCTTCGAGTATAGTGATAAACACCATGAGACAAGAGTTTACAGTAGCGGTTTCAATCTGTCAGGAACAGAAACAAAATCAGACTGGTATAAAATTGGGTAGTTGCTAGTTTGTCAGGAACTTGGAAAAGACAGAAACGATATCGGTCTTGGATAACCGATGATCAGTTATACTCTCGCCAACGCGTCAGGTAACCGATGTCGGTGTAATAAGACTGGCTTGGTATAAGAAAATATAAGATAGAGCTGACTTGCTCAGTTAATTTATCAAAAGTTTTCAAGGTAATCACATAAGATAGTGTATAACAGAGAAAATCGCAACTGAAAACAAACAAGATAAACGCAAATCCAGGACTAACCCTAGGGTTAATTTTAATTATTTGGGCTTAGCCGTTAGACGCAGAATGATGTCAATCCTAAAAAAAATACTAGGGAAATGTCAAGTTGTTTGGCCTTATAAGGTTACCTCAATCGGGGCGGAGGAAGTTACTGCGGAAAAAGGGGGATGTTGAGCTGTGTGTTAATTGTGAAGTGATTCGCGTATGTGTTGTGTAGTGAACAGTAAGATTAATTTCTGTCAATACAATGGGGGAAAAATCACCCAAGGTATGACTGTTACTTAGTCTATGTTCACTAGAATCGGAGAACAGCAACAAGAATGTAATATACGTGTTTTAAACCCAAATCGAAAGAATGATGTTCGATGAAGCAAAATGAGATGAATCCACTAATGCGAAAACTAGGAAAGCAAGACAAAATTTATTTACAAATAATATAACAAAAAATCAGCACAAACAAGTTGCTCCTAAAATGAAATAAGCAAAGAAGAGAAACTGAAACCCGAAATGGTCCCAAGGCGTTGCCCAAATGTTTCGTACGGATGCTTCGGGGCTCTGCAGAATAGACTTGCTTCTATCCTTATCATTACCTTGAGAAATAGATTTAAGGGTTAGGGCTAGGGGGGGAATACCTGTTAAATGTTGAGATGGGTGCACGTGCTACGTAGAGAAAGATAGATCGACTTCGAAGAACTCCTTTGTCTGGAAGACTACCTGTAAGTAAGAATACAAGACCACAAGATTAATTAGGGACAAACAAAATGAGGGGATTTGCCTTTAGGCCCAGGAAATATAAAAACTTACTTTCAAAGGGTGGTCAATTCCATTTAATATGATTTCAACCACAAATGATAATATAGAAAGCTATTGCAAAAATCATGATTTAGGTATCTCGTTACAAAGCAATAGAAAAAACTAAATATTAATAATAAAGCGTCACATTGTTTGTTCGGTTACTGGTCGGGATACGTTCAGGTTGAGTTATAGGGAAAAACCAGGCTGGATTGGGGTTGTTTCAAGTGGACCAATACGGCAAGGCCAAAGGGTTTTTGGGGTATAATTCACAGTGACTGATGCGGTCACTAAGTAACCGACACGGTTAGAGAACCGCTGCCCCGGCTATATAGGATAATCGACACATGGTAGGGTGGAGGATCTAGGGCTTCTGGGTAGAGATGTGCTGCAAGGTGATTGTGGGGTAGTGAGATTGGGGCGATGGCTGGGGAATGGATGGTGAGGAGAGGGGAAGACTCAGAAGGTGGTTAAAATGGCCTTCTGGGCAATACTCAGGTTGTGGGTGAGGTTAATGCACTAGTGGCTGGCCGGGTAGTAGATTAGGAATAAACTCATGACGGTTGTGATTCAAAAAGTCTAAGAAATGTTAAACACAAGCGACATACAATGGTTCTATTTACTATTTATTCTGACAAGAAGAATGTAGGTATAAAGAACTGTGGTGCATGAAGGTAGAACTTAGATAGGAGTTTGCCGATCAGAAGATGAGAACCGCATCTTATGGGTTAGGGGAAATCAATGATAACCATTTTTGCTATGAGGCTGTTTGGGAGGCCAAGGAAGCATCCCTTAATCTGAAACTGAAATGATTGAATCAATTTACAGCAAATTTTGTCTACAGGTCAAATTGCATGAGGGGACCTTGAGTGATAAGGAGGGGAGAGGCGAAGTTGCAGACAGGGAAGGTTTGACGTGTTTTAGTTTGGTTGGAGATAAAGAGCTGGAAAAGGACAAGGTAATAGGTGATGAAGAGAAGGTCCTCATGGCTGAAGGAGAAGCATAGGTGTTTAACGGATTGGGGTGGGCCCCCGGGGGAAGGTACAGGTTATGTGCCCATCCTATTTGGCTAAAGTTTTAGGGGTTAATTTATTTTGACAGTGTTTTTTGGATGGCATGTAAACGTGGTGTATTACAATGAGAAATTGAGTATGGTTAGGCATGTTTGTTGGTTGGGGATAGCTTGAGGTGTTACAAAGATGGTGGGGTGTAGGAATGAGAATGGAGGTCAAGGTAGGTATAATGCATTAGTCATAGGGGTGGTGGATAAGGGTGTCCTATCATATTTGTGAGGTTCGAGGGGTACAATTTTCTGATTTGAAGCAGGGTAGGTAATTCACATTTTTGACCGGTATGTTTTTGGCTAGTAACCGGTATTTTTGCCAACCGTAATTGGTTATGCATAACCGCTATCATTCGGCTGTAAGGGTTTCCAGATTTTTTGAGAAAGGGGGGGATAGAACATAGAGATTTGTTCTTTATATAGTTGATTTTGATGTATGCAGCCTGCAGAACAAGGTTAGGATGAATGATACTGTGTGCCAAAGCGTTTGTTGTCACGAATCCGAGTCGGATGTAACACAGCTGAATGGGCATTGATAAATCGGTTGGGGCAAGTGGAATCCTCTATTATTGCAAGGATCACCGATAACCATGCTATGTGTGGTTCATGCCAGTTGATTGTAGAGATGGGGGTTCCGAATCTGAAACGAGAAGAATGGAGGACAGACGGTACGGACCTATCTGGGCCAAATGGAGAGACATTGACAGTGTTGGAAGATGTGTTCCGTATGTTTTGCAAAAACCTTCCCAATGATAGGAAAACCTGGTATCAGGAGTTGTGTAGCGGGGGTTGGGCAGATAACAGCAGAAGATGGGTCAGCTTCAAATGGAGATTTGACACAGCGAGGCGTTATCAAATTCGTAGTGGTACAATGCCCCCATGCAAAACACACCCTGAGGAAACAAGGTTGGCCTAATGCTATTAATGATAGCGGTGGGGTATTATGCATTGCTGAGCGGGCGGAAGGTGGAAGATTTCCCAAAGCATTGATGAGTGTGTATTTTTGGGAAATGATAGAAATGAGCGTGACATTCGCATGGGCACCCGCCTATCTGGCAGAGTTATATAGGGGTTTATGGGCATGCAAGTGAAAACAAAGGACGACACTGGATTGTTCGTACTTATTACATTGTTGGGCCTATGAGCATATTTTTGTGTGTGCGTCCAATAGGCCGACCCATTGAGTCGGGAGAGACAGGAGTGGAAAAGGTTGGGATTCAGACGATGGGTCCAGACAGAACAAGAAGCGAGATCCCAGGCCATGATAGATGACATCGAGTATTATAGACAGTATGGGAGATGGTGACAGTTTACGGATATTTGTTGGAGGCCGTACGGGAACTATATGGTGACAAAGCACATAGCTGAGGAGTTGAGGGGTGTAGAGCAATTGAGGTGGATCGCAGGGCATAGGCCGGGTGAGTACGAGAGGATTCCTCTAGATCACGTGTGGTGACAATTTGGGTTCGTGCAGGATATTCCTATGACATATAGACCATACATGAGGATCGACGCTGAGGTAGCATTCTCACCCCCCCCCGGCCTACACCTCCAGAAGGGCCAGAAGAGATAGCAGCCGATCGTAGGGTGATGGATGCGGGAATGACGGAGGCCTATAGAGTATGGTGGGTAGCAGAGCTGCGAGGTGCACGTGAGTGCCCTGACATAGCTGTGATTACAGCGGAGAGAGACAGTTCGTCTGTAGGATTTGGCTCGCCAGCTTCAAACACAGGTGAATGAGACAATGGGAATGTTAGAGGCTTCACAGTTACGAGTGGAGAGACTGGAGGCAAGATTCCTTCACGCGAGAGGACGTATTCGTATGTTACAGGAGATGTTGGCGGATCAATGGGAGGAACCAATGGCAGTGGCACCTTTGAGGATGGAGAGGCCAGCCGAGAGGCATCGACGATCACGATCACCACCTGATTTGGGAGGAGTGCAAGGATCTAAGTGGATTTTAGGAATATTAGAATAAATAAGGATGCCGACCTGCGAGTCGATGATAGAGAAGATGTATTTGTTTAACATCTAAAATAAAACTAAAGATGTATGTGGTTTTGAGTGATGATAATAATAAGAATGGTTGTGTTTTGATGTTTGTTTTTGTTTGTTTTGAAAAGGATAAAGAGGAACGTTGGCAAATAGAAATACACAAAAAAATATTTATATTTACACACATTATAGGGTATGGTAGGGATGGTCGAGCTAACCTTGGGAGACCCCATGTCTCCTAAGTGCTGCCTACATAGCCCTTTGCACAAAGCAAGGAGGGGCCTCAGACCGATGTAGTTCTCCCTTAGGATCAGGGAGAGGTGAATTCAGGAAATTTGGTTGTGGTTAGGCAATTTTGTTGGTTAGTAAAAAAATTTAGGGTAATGTTGGTAGGGTAATGTTGTTGGTGGTGGTAAGGTAAAGCGAATGTTAGCATACCCAAGTAGTAGGGAATCGTGTCCTGATTAAGGTCAACACACAATCCTAGAGTCGAAAAAGAGGCAAGAGTGTCCCGTATTGAGAAGAGCTAAACAAACCACATATTAATGTAGGATGAGCTTGAATCCCTAGGTACCTTGCATAGGTGAGAAGTCGATAGGTGAAAAGAGTGGTATAATCACAATATCGGATATACATCACGTCCCTTGAGTTTTTTGTGTGCTTTGACAATGGTGAGGTGAGTGGTTGATGTGGGCGAGGGTGCAGAGAACTTATTATAAGATGATGATTTTGACAAAAGAAAACCAAATCCTAAATAGACAAGTCCATGACTCAAAAGTGCTTTTGAAAATTGCTTGTATTTTTATTTTTTCTAGATATAGACTGATCGATGTGGGAAGTCTACATGGGATATGTATTTTGTTGTTCTTGAGGTCTTCACGAAGCTGATCAATGCGAGAAGCTTCTGATAAAGGCTGACTGTGTATAGCTTGTCCTTCAAGGGAGCAGTCTATTTATAGTAGCAGATGTGCGGTGCTTATGTATAGCTGTCCTTCGGGGGGAGCAGTCTATCTATAATAAGAAGAAATAGTTTGGCATATAGCTATCCTTCAAGGGAGCAATATTGTATAAGTTAGAGGTCTAGATGTCCGTTGGGCATGAAGCATCTAGTTTTTTGTAGGAAGTTTGACTCAAGAAAATCCCATAAGTGTGTAATTAAGAATGTGTCATTTTGATACTTTGAAGTCATGGACTAGACTAAAAAGGGGAAGGCATCTTTTAAGGGGAGGTGATAATCAAACCATGTGAGCTTGATTGGATTTTGAGATGTAAGAAACAAAGTGTATGCGGTGGTAAATGAGCTCAAGGGACGAGCGTAAGGTAGATAAGCAGTGATATAACACTAATTTCAACAGTAGAATGGTCGAAGATGCAAGGCATTAAGGGGCTCAGGCTCAGGTTTACCATTAAGCGAAGCTAAACGATAAGTGCCTGATCCATAAGTGTGAGTGATAATGTAAGGCCCAATCCAATTAGGAGCAAATTTTCCACGTTTACTCTTTTCTAGTTTGGTTACATGTTGATTCTCTTTTGAGGACAAGATCGCCAACCTGAAAAGTACGCTCATGAAGCTGTTTATCATAAGCACGCTTGATGCGCAGGATTTTTGGTAGATTTGAAGGTGATCAAGAGCCATAAGACGACGCTCATCAAGAGAAGCTCTAATTGGGCTAACCGCTCTTGCGGAATCATCGTTGGTGAGAATATCCTGAAGAGAGATATTCTGAGGGAGGGTATTTGTACTTCGAGAGGCAAGACAGCCTCGGTACCATATACCAAAGAAAATGGTGTGGCATTAGTGGAGGTACGAATGCTAGTACGATAAGCCCAAAGGGAAAGGGAATGTGATCATTGCCAGTTTCTTCCAGACTCATTGACAACTTTCATGAGGATTTTGGTTAGGGTTTTATTAGAAGATTCAGCCTGACCATTGGCCTGCGGATAGTAAGGTGATGAGAAACTAAGTTTGATACCAAAGTTGTCACAAAGGTCTTGTAACAACTTATTTTTAAAAGATTTACCATTATCTGTTATTAGGCGATGAGGAAAACCAAAATGACAGATAATGTGATGGTAACGAATTCGACAATTTTTTCTTTTTTTGATTGAAATGAGTGGAATGGCCTCCACCCATTTTGTGTAATATATTGGTTGCTGTGATTATCCAACGGTGACGTTGCGAAGAAGGCGGGTGAATCTCACCAATAAGGTCTAAACCCCATTGTGAGAAAGGCCAAAGATCTCGTGCGACCTGTAGCGGATGGCTAGGAGTATGTTGAAGGTTGGCATGTTGTTGACACATAACACAACGCTTAACATATTCGTAGCAGTCGTTATTAAGAGTAGGCCAATAATAACCTAGGTGAAGGATTCGTTTGGCCATGGTAAGGCCACTAAAATGTCCACCACAAATGCCGTCATGGACTTGTTGGATGGTATAGGTGACCTCCGCACCGGTTAGACAGCGAAGGAGGATGCCATCAAAGCCACACGTTTATAGAGGAGTCCCCCCATGACAACATAACGAGAAACACTTTTAAGAAAATCACGTTTGCCATTACTAGAAAGGTCAGGTGGGAGAACAGAGGTTGTAAGGTAGTCGTGAAATTGGTGGTACCAGGTATCCTGCGAATTAGTAGACACAGTATTTATCATACAAACTACCGGGGCTGAGTAGGATGGGGCAAAAAGTTGTTGGACCAAGACGAATATGTCAGAGTCAGTTGGTGCGGCAGGAATTTGCGAGGCTAAGCAAGCCATAGTATCCGCAAAATTTTGTTAGTGGAGCGGGGAATGGTCTGGATAGAATAACGAGTAAATGAGGTCAAAAGTGAATCCACGTAATGTTTGTACTTTTGAAGTTCCTCATTCTTACATTGGTAGATGCCCATAACTTGATTGACTACCAATTGAGAGTCGCCAAAAATATTAATAGATTTGACACCTAAGTGTAACGCAAACCTGGAGACCAAAACAAGGGCCTCGTATTCTACTGTATTATTAGTGCAGGGGAAATCGAGCCGGAATGAAAGAGGCATAGGCTCAGCGTCAAGAGGAATGAGAACAATGCCGGCTCCTCCTCTGCCGTGCTGGCATTTAGATCCATCGAAGAAGAGGGTCATTTGATATGACTCTTCCCTGAGTGAAAGAGTGGCGATGAGTTCGTCGGGGAAATTAAAATTGGTGAATTGTTCCCCAGGTAAAGGGGCCTCCACAAGTTGGTCCGCAATAGTTTGTCCTTTGATTGACTTCTGTTGTACAAACTCAAGGTCGAGGTCAGCGAGGAGCATAAGCCATCGGGTGATGCGTTGGTTTAGATGTGGTTTGGCATACATATAATGAATGGGGGTCTGTGTTGGTGATGACAAAAGTTTTGTGATTCAGGAGGTAATGTCGGAGTTTGGTGGCTACGAATGATAGGGCTAGGCACAAATTTTTCTACATGTGTATACCTAGTCTCGTAATCCACGAGAGTACGACTTATATAATAAAATGGCTTGTTCTCGACGTGCCGAGTCCGATGTGCGAGCATGGCTCCTATAGCATGGTCAGTGGCAGAAAGGTAAAGGTAGAAAGGGTGATCATCCTGAGGTGGAATAAGCACAGGTGGTTGCAAGAGATAGGATTTTAGAGCTTCAAAGGCTTGGTGACACTCTTCACTCCATTGAAAGGCAATGTCCATTTTAAGAAGGTGATGGAAAGGTTGACAGCGATCCGAGAGTTGAGGAGATGAAACGCCAGATGGATTGAAGTTTACCCTGCAAACTACGCAATTGTTTGAGGTTTTTGGGTGGGGGCATTTCTAGGATAGCTTTGACTTTAGATGGATCGACCTCAATGCCATGCAAAGAGACGAAAAGCAGGATGTTTTCCCGAAAGAACACCAAAGACGACATTTCTTTGGTTTGAAGCGGACTGACTATTGCAACAGGTAATTGAAAATAATGTCTCAAATAGTCGATATGTTCACTGCGAGTGTTTAGTGTTCCAAGACGATCATCGACATAAATCCTCAAGGATAGTGTGCATAATGTCATGAAAAATGTAAGTCATAGCCACTGATAGGTAGGCATCAGCATTCTTAAGGCCAAATGGCATGACAACGATAACAGAAGGTTCCCCAAGGAGTTATGAAAGTAGTTTATGTTGATCGGCCGGGGCTACCAAAATTTGATTGTATCTCGAAAGCCATCCATGAGAGAAAGCATTTCATGGCCCGCAGTGAGATCAACAAGTTGATCAATACTTGGGAGGGGGAAGTCATCCTTCGGGTAAGCGAGGTTAAGGTCTCAGAAATCTATGCATATCCGAAGTCCCCCCGTCGCTTTAGTGACAGGTACGATGTTAGAAATCCATTGAGGATAGTCAATATGCAAGATGAAGGAAACATAAAGAAGTCGTTGAAGCTCTTCTTTGACCAAGAAGGCGATGCGTGGATGCATCTTTCTCAGTTTTTGTTTGACTGGTTTGGAATCGGGGTTTAGGGTGATGTTATGGACAGTAATGGTAGGATCAATTCCTGGCATGTCGGTGTAGGACCAAGCGAAATCTTGGTTGCGGGTACGGAGAAAGGTAGTAAAGGCGGCTTGTTCTGATGTGTTAAGGGATTGTCTAATCTTCACAATGTGAGGATCCTCCACTGTGTGGATGTTGATTTCTATAGTCGACTCATTCAACATGGTTTGAGTTTCAGACGGTAAGGCGCGTTGAATATAGGAGTCGTCCGCCCCAAGGTAAGTGAGGATGGAGTCATCATCCTGGCACTCAACAACATTAATCGAAGGCGAATCCTCTTCGATCATGTCTGGATACAGAAGGGGAAGATAAGATGGATCCTTATTATCGCATTGATAAGTGAGAGGACCTATGAAGATAGCATTTATGAAAAAAAAAAGTTAGGAGGGATAGATTCAGGGTCTATCGACTCTGTGGGTGATGATGGCAAAGTGGGTGATGATGGTTTAGTAGGTGTGACGTTGTCTTCTTCCAGGATACAGCTGACACGAGGTGTCTCCTGTGTAGGTGTTTCAGGAAAACTGAGACCACTGCGATCATTGTGTTTGCGTGTAGTCACGGGAATGAGTGTATGTCGGCCTTGTTCATAAAGACCAAAACCAAAGCCTTTCCAAGCACAGTGAGTCAAGAAGGTGAGGGCGAAACGATGATTTGTCAAGTATTGAAAATTGGATTGGAAAGGAACCACACCAAGAGGAGGTTCAAGGGTAATGGAGGATGCGTTAACACCCCCATACGTTAGGTTGGTGCGGAAATGGGGTGGTCCGTAAGAGATTACCTCCCCCACGCGACGGTCGTAGGTGGGATGTGCATGTAACTGTCCGTACTCCTGTGGGGTATGGAAAGAACTAACATTATATAGGCGGTACTCCCCTAGCGTAAGGTGTTGAAAAACATCTACTAAGGGGTCGGAGGTTGGGATGTTATCTACGGGAAAGGAAGTAATATTTGTAACGGCGGTTTCATTAGTTGAAGGTGTAGGTGCATCGGAAGTGGATGGCTGGGTTGGATGAATGGGTGTCTTGACTGGTACAAGCACATCATTAGGGAGATATAACATATTGCAAGTTTTGAAGGGGAGAGGATCAGCTTTTACTGTGTAGGACTTCCCCTCGTACTCAAATTTTATGCATCTATGTAAGGTGGAGGGAACGCATCCCATAGCTTGGATCCAAGGGCGGCCTAACAACATGTTGTATTGGAACTCTCCCTCAAGGACATAGAAGAGTTCGGGTAAAGTACGTGGTCCTACACAAATGTTAAGGATCACGGTGCCTAAAGTAGAAGTAATAGCATCATTGAATGATCACAACATGATGGGGTTGGCACACATGCAACTAGAAGGGATATTCATTTGTTGGAAGGCTTTTGAAGAAATGATGTTTAGGCTAGCACCCCCGTCAATCATAACACGACGTACCCAAATATCCCGAACGTACGCTGAGATGAAAAGAGCAGGGTCAGGATCTTCGGCACTAAAGTCGATAATTTCATCTTCAGAGAAACTGACAGCAGTGGCTTGCTGTACAGAGACAGAAGTGGTTGGGGAGATAGATTGTTTGGTGAGCGAAGCAACATGATTGGGTGTTAGAATAGAGGTAACAGGCAAGGTTTCATTAGGTAAAACCTCTATCCCTTGAAGGATCTCAACGAGAGCTTGTCGATGAGATTCTGAAGTCTGAATGAGATCATACAATGTCATTTTTACAGGCGATTGGTGAAGCTGTTTGATCATAGTTCGATGGGCAATGCCCATTAGAGACGGGATAGGCAGGTCCGCGAATAACCACTTTAGGTGGTGGTGCAATCGGGATGGTGGACGGAGAAAGAGATGCCGCAGGCGTGTTTTCTTTCACTTTCCCATTGTTTTTCTACCCTCGAGTAGCCACACTAATCATATTGATCTCGTGAATACGAGAGGAGGAAGATGGTATGGATAGGTCATGGTTTTCGAGAGGTGGGGCTGTAATAATGATAGATCTTGGTGAGGCGGGGACAGGTGGTATAGGAGAGGGAATTGAAGCTAAAGGTCTCTCTCTTCATAAGTTGTCTTTCTTAACTTTTCTATCTGAGAGAGGTGACGGATGAAGTATGGTTTTTAACACTTTGCATCCCTCTACATCATGTCCCGGTGTGCGGTGGTAAGCGCAGATTTTAGACTCATTGTAACCTATAGGTCGAGGTTTAGATGGATCATAAGGTCTAAGTGGGGGTAGGGAAATGGTCGCATTCTCCACCAACATAGCAAGGATTTTGGCGTAAGACCCTTTGAGTGGGTCAAAGTCAGAGGAAAATGAGGCTATTGACTGGGTCGATTCTGGTGATGACGTGGTGTGGTGGTTTGTATGGGGGGTGGTTTAGCCAAGGAGTTTGGTAATGGGTTTTAAACTAACCGTGGTTTCTTTGACGTAGAGGCTATGTTTAGCCGGTTGGATGATGAGGCCACAGATGATGTGGTATCAGAAAACAACCACGGAGAAATAGGAGTGACTGAAAACAAATCTTTTGATGATGGAATTTGTTTATGGTTGATAGGTGGACAGGATACACGGGGTGACGGTGTTGCTATACCCTTGGATTTCTGTATGGGTGCAGAAGGCGTAGGTCACTTTAAAGAAAACACAGGAGGTATGATATATTGATGTAAGGTAGAGGGATGGGGTCCCAATATGGAAGGTAGGTGTGAAGACGAGGGTTTTAGTTGTGTTAACGGCATAGATTGAGGAGATTGAGTCTGTCTCCTAATGGGATGGACGGCTTTATTTTTAGATAAATCAAGCCGCTTAGGTGGGTGTGTTAGAATAGGTATGGGTGAGGTTCCAAGCGTAGGGGAAGATTTGGCTAAGTTAATAGAAGTGGACGAGGTATTTGGTAGAGATGAGGGGGGTGAAGATGAGGACATGGGCATTTTAAGCTTCTGTAAACACTTCGGGTATATGGTGGAGGCATCAGGATCGGTCATTTGCATTTGAGTAGAATATGGCGTACTCAAACGTTCCCATAGGACCTATCTATCTTTTGTGGAATGACAGTCCTCACGTGTGAATAGGAACTTTTGTATGGAAGAAAGGTGGGTTGTGATTCCGGTCCAATGTGGGTGTGATACAAGAGGTATATGAGGCACTGTATCAATGGGCATTAAGAGATCAACCAGTTGCTGAAAAGATTTAGGTGATGAAGGACTAATAGGTAGGAGGGTGTGTTTGAGAGGATCTGTCATGTTTAAAGAATGTGGTGATGTTGGTTCAAGAGGTTTCTTGTCTAAGGATGACAAAAGAAGTGGCGAGCCTTCCTCTTGTACAACAAGAATGGTAGAAGGAGACGTCTGGGAAATAGATAAATTAGATAACATCCGCTCACAGTCTCGCAAGGACGTGGTGTAAGAAGGCTCATTTGTGAGAAGGGAACTCTAGGAAGCTAATTCCTTGATGGGTAAAGGAATGGCAAGGATTTCAGTTTGTCTTGATGGTGAGGAAGGGGGTTCGGTTTCCTGCATTAGTGAAGAGGCTTGATTGAGAATTTGTTTGATAGAGGTCTTTGGCTGGGAATCAAAGACTGCATGGATCTCATGAACACTCTCCTCGGCTAAGATATCTTGGTTTAGATTACTGTTAGAAGAATGATTCGGGAATGGTTTGTTGAATATTTTCAAATTTTGGTTAGCAGGGGCGTTAGGATTATCAAGGGCTATATCCCCTGCATCAACCATTTCCTGCACTATGTTTTTCAACATCTTGCAGTTCTCATGACTGTGTCCCTTCACGCGGTGGAAGTTACAGAAGTCATTTTCTTTGTACCAAGAAGGTATGGCGCGAGTGGAATCCAACCCGGAATGAGGTTTAACAGGAGGTAAGGTAATGGCTCCTGCTTTGAGCAATTTTTCCAATATCACACCATATGTTTCTCCCAAGGGAGTGTAGTTAATGGGTTCTGCTTTATACTTATAGGTGGTTTTTGGCGGGGTATTAGATGGTGGTTGGGATTTGACCATCACCGCGTGCACGACCCCTTTTGATTTCGAAGCGGTCGATGGGTGAGGATTGGTGGTGTTAGGTTTGTTGGTGGAATCTTGGGTTTGGAAAGTGGGGTTTTTGTTGCGCAACCACAATTTCTCTTCCTCTAAGGCTCGAATCTCTAGTTTTTTAGCCATAGTAAAGGCCTCGTCAAATGTACGGAAGTTTGAATTTGGAGGGTAGGAGAGATGTGCTTAGCACAAGCCCGCGTAAACAGTTCAATAAGTTCGGTCTGAGGTAAGGCATACGTAAGTTGGTTGATAAGGCCCCGCCATCGTCCAACGAAATCTGTGATAGATTCATCTTCAAATTGTCAGATGGCATAGAGGTCGGTGATAGATACTTTCTTGGCAATGTTAATGGAGAAATGATCCAAGAAAGATTGGGCTAGTTGGTTAAAAGAGAAGATCGAGTGCTGGGTTAAAGCACAGTACCACTCCAAGGCGGGTCCTGATAAGGACATGGGAAAGGTGCGGAGTAGTAAAGCGTCGTCGTGAGAAATCAGATAGCAGACATTTCTAAATGATCGCAAGTGTTGTTGAGGGTCCTCCTTACTGTTAAAACGGGTAAATTTTGGTAATTCCCATTGAGGAGGATATGAATGAAGGGGGACTGAAGGGTGGATAGGATCCCGAAAAACTTGCTCGTATGTCAAGGCGCTACGACTTCCTGAAACAGAAGCCTCCAGATTATGCATTTTGTCCATCATTTGTTTAATTAAATTAGTAGTTGGATGAGATGATGGTGTGGTTGTGGTAACGGAGGCAAATTGGGCCAAGGTCCACTGCTAGACAATGGTGGGGTTAAATGTTGATAAGGTATGGAGGATGACTGTGTTGAGGCAACCAAATAGGGATGTCCTATGTAAGCTGTTGAAGTTACCGGATATGTATGTGGAAATGAAAAGGTGGGCGGAGCTTGAGAAGGAAAGCTCGTGTGGATAGGTGGCAGAGAGCAAGTCATGAACGGAATAGTCTGCAAGAGAGACGAGGTAGGAGCAGTCGGCGGTAATGACATGTTGGGCCCAAGATTAACCAAAGGAAAGCCAATCTGTGCCGTATGGACCCCTGAAGCTGCTGAGGTAGACGACAGGACTAAGGATGTGGAAGGTAAAGCGGAGTTATCAGGTGGAGAAGGGGCTAAATGAGCAGCTATACTGATAGGCATGCCAACAAGGAGTTGACCGTCGGGTGTAACGGTCAAGGGCATGAGACAAATGTACAGCGCTAGGATTAGCATCCAGAAATTTGGAAAATTCTTTATCTCCCACAGGAATTTTAGGAACCTCGCTGGTATCCGTAGGATTCCCCACAGAATGTGAAGGGGGTGATTCAGGAAAATAAATAGAGAAAGCATGTGAAACCATGGCAGTGGCTTGCTTTCGAGTGATAACAACCATGGACAAGAGTTTACAGTAGGGTTTCAATCTGTCAGGAACAGAAACAAAAATCAGACTGGTAAAATTGGTAGGTTGCTAGTTTGTCAGGAACTGGAAAAGACAGTAACCGATATCGGTCTGATAACCGATGTCAGTTATACTATAGCCAACGTCGGTCAGGTAACCGATGTCGGTGTAATAAGACTGGTATAAGAAAATATAAGAAGCTGCTGATTTGCTCAGTATATTTATCAAATTGTTCTAAGGTAATCACATAAGATAGTGTATAACAGAGAAAATAGAACTGAAAACAAACAAGATACACACGCAAATCCAGAGACTAACCCTAGGGTTAATTTTAATTATTTTGGGCTTATGCCTTTAGACGCAGAATGATGTCAATCCTAAAAAAAATACTTAGGGGAAATGTCAAGTTGTTTTGGCTTATAAGGTTACCTCAATCGGGCGGAGGAATACTGCGGAAAAGGGGGGATGTTTTGAGCTGTTGTGTTAATTGTGAAGTGATTCGGTATGTGTTGTGTAGTGAAAGTAAGATTAATTTCCTGTCAATACCATGGAAATCACCCCCACGTGTATGACCTGTTACTTAGTCTATGTTCACTAGAATCGAGAACAGCAAACAAGAATGTAATATACGTGTTTTAAACCCAAATCGAAAATGATGTTCGATGAAGCAAATGAGATGACTTTCACTAATGCGAAACTAGGAAAGCAAGACAAATTCTTTACTAAATATATAACAAAAACAGCAACAACAAGTATGCTTCCTAAAATGAAAATAAGCAAGAGAAACTGAAACCCGAAATGGTCCCACCGGGCGTGCCAAAATGTTTCGTACGGAATGCTTCGGCTCTGCAGAATAGACTTGCTTCTATCCTATCATTCCTTTGAGAAATAGATAAGGGTTAGGGCTAGGGGGAATACCTGTTAAATGTTGAGATGGTGTGCACGTACCGTAGAGAAAGATCAGATCGACTGCGAAGAACTCCTTTTTGTCTTGGAAGGACTACCTGTAAGTAAGAATACAAGACCACAAGATTTTAATTAGACAACAAATGAGGGATCTGCCTAGGCCCAGGAAATATAAAAACTTCCTTTCAAAGGTGGTCAATTCCCCTTTAATATGATTCAACACAAATGATAATATAGAAAGCTATTGCAAATCATGATTTAGGTATCTCGTTACAAAGCAATAGAAACTAAACTATTATAATAAAGCGTCAACATTGTTTGTTCGGTACTTGGTCGTTGATACGTTCAGGTTGAGTTATAGGGATAAACAGGCTGGATTGGGGGTTGTTAGGCTGGCAAATAGGCAAGCAAAAGGGGTTTGGGGTATAATCACAGTGACTGATGGCGGTCACTAAGTAACCGACCACGGTTAGAGAACCGCTGCCGGTATAGGATAATCGACACTGGTAGGGTCAGTGATCTAGGTGGCTTCTGTGGTAGAGATTGGTTGCAAGGTGATTGTGGGGTTATTGAGATTGGGGGATGGCTGAGGGGAATGATGGGAGGATAGGGAAGACTCAGAGTGTGGTAAAATGGCCTTCTGGGCAATATCAGGGTGTGTGGGTGAAGGTTAAATGCACTAGTGGCTGGTAGTAGATCTAGGAATAAACTCATGACGGTTGTGATTCAAAAAGTCTAAGAAATGTTAACAAAGAGACATACAAGGTTCTATTTACTATTTATTGACAAGAATGTAGGTCTAAGAACTGTGGTGATGAAGGTAGAACTTAGATAGGATGTCTTGACGATCAGAAGATGAGACGTCTTCCCTCATGATGATCAGCTGAGTGTCACTAGGCTCTGGTTGTGCAGTTGCAATCTTGGGCTTGATGTCCTTCTATACAAACTCTTCCTATTTCTTCACTTGTCTCTGCTCGGCCAAGCAAACTCTGGATTCTCACGATGATTTCTCCTTCTCCCGATCAAAATGAAAATCCGATCCTTTGTTTTTGGTTGGAAGTGGTCATTTACAGGGAACCGATGGTGGTTACACAACCGACGGCGGTCGACTAGGAACCGGTATCGGTCGGGTCAAAGCGGGCTATTTTTGGTAAAATAGCCAGCTTTCCCTCCTTTTCTTCCGAGGGATTGGTAGCGGGCTTGGTCAAGCCATTATGAAGTTGGTTTTAGGTGCGGATGAGGGAGTAATTAGTCATAGGTGTGGAATTGGACCAA
Source organism: Taxus chinensis (assembly GCA_019776745.2). Taxonomy (NCBI): domain Eukaryota; kingdom Viridiplantae; phylum Streptophyta; class Pinopsida; order Cupressales; family Taxaceae; genus Taxus; species Taxus chinensis. Next base: position 700,297,723 of record CM034152.1, read on the forward strand.
GTTATAGGTCTTAATTAGGTTAGTTAAGGGTTAAGACTAGGTCATGATGAGGTGGCGACATGAGGTGGCAGGTATGGTGATGTGGATTTATTAATTATAAGGTAATTAATAAATATTTGTGTAAGGTTTAGGTGGTGAGGTTAGGTTGCGAAATGCGATGCGGGTCACAAGGGGTCGTAAGACACAAATTTGGTGTCTACAGTTTCATCCTTAAAATTCCCCTCTTTTGAAGTCAAGTTTTAAAAATTTTGAGTCTGTACCTTGGAGTATTGGATTATATCAAGCTTGACATTGTTTGCAATTTTCCTATTCATGGAGAACAATTTGAAAGTCAGGCGTATTGGTGAAGTTTCTTCCTTTCTTTTTATTTTCTTCCTACAGTCGGGAATGACAGGTGTATCTTCTATGTTAATTTTTTCCCCAGAATTCATGGATAATACGTGGATATATCTGATTGGATGTAGTTTGGCCATGTTTCAAGTGACAACAAAAGACACCATGTGTCCAAATGGTGCAACTCCAGGGGCAGGTTCCAAGGGACATTCCTTAAATAAGTGCATGCTTTTCGCGTGTCCCAGGTTCAAAATGAAGGTAAAACAAGCTCAAATCAGCTAAGTATGGAAGGTTCAGCGGATGGAACCACATGCCTCATTGGCATAGCTTCAAGAGTCAAAGCTAGGGGTAGTTCTCAACCTTGTGCTAGTCCTCTACATGTCCCAAGTCAAAAAAAAAGAAAGATCCAATCGTTAAAATTGACTAAGTACGAGCAGGTTAGCGGAAGTCTCCACGTGCCTTAACGACACCATTTCGGAAGTGAAATCAAAGGGTCAATCTTCAAATGAGAGCCAGCTCGCCATGTTGTGAAAGTCAATGGAGAGACAGAGTTGGCCATTAAAAAGTCTGAGACTGATAGAAGGAGACATGTGTCAACTCGATGTAATTTTAAGAGGCATTTCCAAAATGGAAAATCAAATGAGCGCCAGCCCTCCACTTGTATAGGGGTCAACATAGGTCAAGCAGGAAATAGACCTAAATAAGCTAAGTATAAAGGAACTGGTAGAGCTCTCCACGTGTCAGCCTAGCGTAACTTCAAAGGCAAAAAATTCAAAAGGCATCCACATTACCACGTGGGCGGCCCAAATTTAAAGTTGTAGAAGCAAATCGAATGGCCCATGTTTTAACTGAAGAAATAATGAAATGGCCGTATATTTAAAAAACATGTTTTTTCCACCATTAACGTTTCTTTACAAATCAAGAATTTGAAAGGGCATGGATGATTGGAATAATTTATAACTATTTCTTGCTTGCTCGAGGAAGTTGTAATTGTCTCTTGTGAGCTATATCATGAGATTTCAAAGCCATTGTATGGGTTGGGAATTATGATATTCTAAAATTGTAATTTCGAATTGGAAGAAATAAATACAAAGGTTCTCCCCTTTTTCCTCTGTTTTCTTTTTCCTTCTTACTATGATCTATGAATCATTTTAATCCTTGCATGCTTAGAAACTTTGTGTTCTAGTTTATACAATCTAAATAATTGTGATTCTATGGATTATGCCTATTATAAATGTGAATGGTTCTATTCTATATCTCATTTTATCAATACATATAAGGGTTTTCTATGCCATCTCTTTTCCCTGAAAGTATTGTCTTCTTCTACCTCCCTCCTCTCTTCAAGTCTTCTATCCTCATGTATTGATAACTTTCCAGGCATAAAACACATTTCAAGATATTGGGAAACCACCATTGAATTAAAGATTGTGTATTTTTACATAGGTTGTTCCCTTGCTTTCAATAAGGGAACCTCTCCCATTATAGAGAAGGGACTTGTTTGTCCCCTGACTATGGTTTAATTCCAAGTGCAAATCTGAAACCCAACAAGTGTGAAAGATAGATTTTTGATGTTAACCTTCCTCCTCATAGTCTAGATTATGGCAACGATATCACTCTGAATGTTGTTGTTGATGGGTGGATTTTGAGTAACATCTTGATTGATACAAGTGTATAAGTGAATGTACTCACTTTGGACATGTGGATTTAGATGGGGAGACCACCATTACAACCATCTTCAAATGTGTTATTTATGGAAAACATGACTAAATCCACACCAATTGGAGTCTTGAAGGATGCTACTATTACTATACAGGGGGCCAAGTTTATTGGGAACATTGAGGTCTTGGCACTTGTAGAGGAAGATAGTTTTCCAGCACTACTTGGGTGTTCTTGGTGTTATGCAAACAATGTTGATATGCACTTCAAAAAATTATATATAAGTTTGTAGAACAAGGAAGAGCACATCATCATTCCTTTGATAGACATGAAATCTGCACCTTATATAGAGCCCTTAAGTTAAGAGGACTGGAACATAATCTATGTGCACACCATTAGAGATTCAGAAGTCCTTGAGCTATGAAAGGAAGGAGTTCTCCAATGGGATGATGCACAGTCCATGAAAGATACTACAAGTGTTGCATGTGACAATTGGGCACATGTCACTTATGAAATGGTTAGATGTGAGGTGAGAATTATAGTTACATGTGTAAGTAGGCCACCTTGTGTGAGGCATTTGGGCAGTAACTAGGTACCAAGGTACAATGGTGAAGGAAATACTGAAGTGTTCCTATGCCCTATGGAATCTCACTGGATAGATCAAGTGGAAAGCAGGAACATGCTACTTTATACTTTGAGAGAGACAACAAGGTGTTGGTGGATGGTTCATAGGGATAATATTTTAGAGTGGCAAGAAGTGAGAATCACCTTCTCTACTAGATTTCTTTAGAGAAATGTGTCTACTCAAATTTGTGAATTTCATGGTAAAGATATTGTTCAACACCATGTTCAATAGTGTGAGAGGATCTAGACAGAGGGGCATGAAGATTTACCATCCTCACTATGGGTGCACAAGCTAAATTTCACCTTGTGAGGCTACGCGCACATGGTATATTTATGTAGAGTTGAATAGAGAGATAGGGAATTAGTAAGAATTGACTATAGGTATGATTTAAATGTTTGATTATTTTTCCACTAAACCTCCAGTGAATGAAGCATTATAGGTTATGAAGTGCTTGACTATGGGAGATAGTGTAAAATATTAGAAATTTATTCAAGAATTACTATGTTAGTCAGACATGGAGGCACAATTTGAAGAATAAGAAACAGATGCAGAATAACTTGGGCATGCCTATCTAGAAAAACAGAAGGGTAAGATGGTTAATGTATTCGATGAAAAAGAAGAGGAGAATCTAATACTGTGCATATTGAGGGTATATGTGAGCTATTAGACAGTGTAGATGAGAAGGTGCATACCTACCATGAGTTGATGAAAATAAATAAGGTCAACATTAGGATAGATTATAAACCCAAGGATGCCATCATCATAGATTATTGGTCAGACTCTGTGGTTGCAAAAATAATTGAGCTACTACGCAATTTCTATGACTTGTTTCCTAGGGACTATCATGAGTTAAAAGGGGTGCATGAATATCTAGGTGAGATGAGAATAAAGCTATAGGAACATGCACGCCGGTTAGGAAGAGGCCTTACAGGATGAATCCTAACCTGCACATTAAGGTGAAGGAAGAAATAGATAATATGCTGAATTTTGGAATCATTAAGCCCATTGAGGATTTAGAATGGGTGAACCCTATGGTGATCAGTATCAAGAATGATGGTAGAATAATAATTTTTATGGATTAATGGGAGTTGAATGTTGCATGTGTAATAGACCCATTTCCCACACCATTTACAAATGAGATTTTGGAAGGCCTTGCAGGGCATGGGATCTACTCCTTCACTGATGGATTTTTTGGATATCATCAAGTAAGAATAGCTAAAGAGGATCAAGAGAAGAAAAATTTCACCACAGAGTGGGGAAGTTTTGCATATAGAGTTATGCCCTTTAGATTAAAAGAATGCACCTACAGTCTTTTCGCACATTGTTGTGCAAGCATTCCAAGACTTTATTCATAAGTTTCTACAGGTTTACTTGGATGAATGGAAAATGTATGGGCTAGTGAATGCCTATTGTGATAACTTAAGGCTTATGTTTGAGAGATGCCAAAAGTTGAGCATCTCCTTAAACATCAAGAAGTGCATTTTTTCTACACCTTTTGGGACTTTTCGGGGACACATCATCTGTAACGAAGGCTTGTTAGTGGATCCTGCTAAGGTTGCTATTATTTTGGGTTTAGAGGAACCTACTAACTAGAGTGAGGTGCACAGATTCTTGGGGAACATAGGGTATTATAGGAAGTTTATCAAAGGTTATGCCAAGGTTGCTGCAATCTTGGAAGATTTATTGAAGGGAAAAAGGTAAGTTCCATTGGGGCGAAGAGCAACAGTGCACGTTTGATACATTGAAGGAAAGGCTTCCTACATCACATATTCTATGCTTTCCTTCATGGAACAAACCTTTTCATGTGCATGTGGATTCCTCTAGCATGACCATTGGCATGCGATTATCCCAACCTGATGAAGGTCTTGTGGATCATCCTATTTGTTTTACAAGTAGGAAATTGACACCAGCTAAATAGAACTATACTATAATAGAGCATGAGACTTTTTCCATGATCTATGTGTTGTATAAGTTTAGAAAATACTTGTTGGAAACACCTTTTATATTCTATAAAGATTAGATGGAATTGAAATACTTAGTAAACAAGCCCATTTTAAAGGGGCGCATATGTAGTTTGATGTACCCTATAATTTGTAAGATAACACTATAGTCACACTGGCACATCACTCAGCCTAGACTGAGCGCTCACCTGAAGTGCGCAAAGGTACCAGGTCCCTCTTTAGGGTTACCGTAACATGATGCTAACATGATGAAGACAAGAACATATATATTCATAACTAATCGATCATTCTACAGTGCATGCTACCCCTAGATATATGAAAGAACAAACTAAAACAATAATTACGATTGAATCATTATCATGCACTACTCAATTACACAAAATGACACTTAGATTCAACCAATGTCTTCCATCTATTAATAAATATAGAAGCTCCTTACAGTACTGTCAATTTATATCAAGGCACATATGGATCTGATACACATATTCAGAATCATACATACACCACTCTCTGTGATACATACCAAATCATCTCTCTCTTCTATTACACACCTAACATCATATATATAGGGTGAGTACTTTCCCTTCACCAATTCACTACCCCAGAAATAGGTCACATGCTAGTATTAGCCACATGCTACTTTACAATTACAGCCACACATGCAAGTGTGCTATCTATAGTCCTCTTGCAGATAATTGAAGTGTCGATTCTATGCTTAGCTTGCCTCCATGCATAGACACTTTGAACCACTTCTCCAAATATGGACAATGCATGGTGTGCACATCTTTGCATCGTTGATGTGTTCCGCATGCCATCTCCTAAAAATAGATCTTCTTGCTTAAAATCAGCTAAGTCTTGAAATCTAACTTTCCTTCTGCGTGCAGGTCCTTCCTGTCCTTTCACACCTTCGATCTTTGCTTTCTATCCCATGCGGACTCCTTGTGTGATATTTTCCAAATATTATTTGATCAACATGACCCCACACTAATCTCATTATTGTCCTAAAAAATTTTATCTCCAAAATATGAATGAAAGAAAATGAATGAAAGAATAAGAATGAAGAATGTGGACAAATAAAGAATTTATATGAGGTTACTTAAGAAACCTCCTCTGTATCAGTTTGTAGCATCATCTTTGGATAATCCTCTTTTATTGCAGCCTCCAAATCCTACCATTCAGTGAATGACTATCCCACTTTCTCTTGGATGTCCATAACTATGGATTCCAACTCATCCCGCGTAATTTCACCTTTCTCATTTTGTAGAACCAACACAACACTGGACATAGATGTCATCCTTCCTTCTAAAAGGTCCATATTCTATGCAATCGTCTTTCCAAGCTCTTCCAGCCGAGTCTTGTGTGGCTCTTGTGCTACTACCAGGGCCTCGTGCTTTCGTTTAACCATTGACAACCTTTCTGCGTGACCCAATGTATCATCTTTCATTACTCTCCGAACCTTATTATTCTCCTCCAAGGTCTTAATGTTGATGAGTGCCTCTGGAGATGTGTATATATTTAAAGCTTGGTCTACTTTCTTCAGGACTTCTTGTAATGCCTGCAACAACCCTTCATAGAATGTAATCTTTCTCATCATTGATGCTTTCTCCCATTTGAAATCCTTCTCTAATCATTCTAGCACTTGCATACACAGAGTTTCATCTTTGAGAACCAAGTCCATCAACTTCCCCACATAGTGTATCATTGAAGGAAATGTTTGTGGTACCTTGGGTTCTAAGTGCAGCCTTGCTCTAATTACATTGTTCCCAATCTCTTATGTGATGCTTATAAATACTTCATTCTTCTTCTGTGTGAAGTCCCTTTCCTATGTTATGCACACTATCTCTATGTCCTTTGCCTTCAGTTCTTCCTTTGCCTTCAGCTCTTCATGCAGTGCTTTGATTGTGGAATATTTATCCATATTCCTTCTGGCCATCTCCACTGAAACTTTCACCAGTGCATTACTGACCTGCTTGTCTGACATGACAGTAGGATTTATTGTCATGTGCCTAGCCTGAGGTGCCTTCTTCAGTCACCTCATAACACATGATTCTTCACATACATCAAAGTCAAGATCATCCATGTGGGTGTGCATTGACTAGGATAGTTGCTTTCATGTTCATATGGTCGCCATATCTTCATCCATCAACTCCCAGCCAAATAGATCCTTCTACACTATCGTGCTCTGGAAGTGGGTGTGGAAAAACTTTCCTATGTCCTCTGCATACCCCATGGCAATTGGAATGTGCTCTCCACTTACCCTTCTAGACCTCTACTGCTTAGGAACATTTTGGTGTAAATATTCACATTACACACTTTGCCCTATTTTTCTATATTCATTTTTTCCCAATTTGTTAAGAAACCTTCATTTACTCGAGCTGGTGGCCTGTAGTTCATCTTTTCCAATCGAATGCTTTGAAATTTCCCTCATGTTGCACTAAATTGAAACAAATTTCCAAGTTCCCCTCGTTTGTGCCCTAATTTCTTCATTTTTCGGGCCGAGTCATTTTCCCTTTGTCAAAATCTTAAAAAGACTTGAAATGGATTGAATCCAAGTTATTTGCTGTCAAAATCTCATGCCCCAGGTAAAAATCATTTTTAAATCATGTTTCATTGGATTCAAAACCGAAAAATCCACCTTCCTTGTGAAAAAATTCAATTTCTGGGGCATGCTCTGTATTTTTTATGTTTTGACGGGCATACAGGTGTCATTTTCCCGTCAAATTAATCATCTCAAGTTTTGGTGATGTGGCAGGTTTCTATTGGCTGGGAGCGGTCGAAAAATGTTATAACTTGTCATTTTTGAAATTTTGGGAAAGGGAAAATTTTTGTCTTCGGCCCCACAGTGCTACAAAGTTGTGCCTACATGGCACGATTTGATTGGTTGATGAGTTGGCGGGTGGCGGGCCACATTTAGGAAAATTTCTTCCATTTTGGAAAATTTCTTAAAGTAAAATTTTTTCTTGAAGGCCCGTGGCAAGTGATATGATGACACATGGCTCAGAGGACAGGTGGAGAGGCGGGGGACTTTGAAAATTTTGTTGTTTTCGGGCTCAAGGTGTTAGGGGAAAAGTTTGACCCAAGAACCCGCGTCGAATGAGATGAAGACACACATCCAGGGGAGCCAAGGAGAAGTGGGGTTTGGGATGTTTTTGAGATTTTTGCCTTCGAAGGAAAAATCTCAAAGTTAGATTTCTGCTCGAAGGTCCACAACAAATCACAGTGCGACACCTGTGAAAAAGGTTGAAATGGATGGGTGAAAGTTTGAAGGAATTTGAAGTTTTTTAACTTTAAAGGGTAAAATATTTTTTTGGGGCTGAGGTCCCACCACCAATGAATAATGAACATGTGTCTAACATTTGACGGAGATTTGGAGCGCGGAGAAAAGATGGAAAATTTTCTAAACTTTGGCAAAAAATCTCAAGGTGAAAAGTGAAACCATGGAAAATTTGAAGGTGTCTCCCTGTAGCTAATCAAGGGGTGACACATGGCACTTTCCAAAAGTCAAAAAGGGGAGCACAAGCCCATAGGAGTTTTTGTGCTCATGGAGGGTTGAAGGCAAAATAGGAAGGGTCAACTTCGTAACGAATGGGAGATTGCCATGTGGCAGAAGAAGCAGCGGGTGTTCGGGCCCACGGAGAATTTTGAGAAAATTTTCCTTTTCTCAAAAAGGTGGAAAAATTCATAAAATTGGCCCGCAGTTTTTGTAGGGCCCACAGGAGGACACATGGCATATCCAGGGGGCTCGTGGGGAAAATGTTCAAAATTTTCCCAAGTCAAAAAGGTTGCAAATGTAAATTTCAAAATGAGGGCTCGGTCTAATGGTATTTGGACACGTGTCCCACCTCATCCAAAGGGAAAAAAGGGTATTTTGAGGGAATATTCAAGATTTGATCTGATACGTGGAGGGTAGAGATTTAAGTTGATTTAATCGACGGTTGTTGTGTAATTTTTTTTTTGGGTGCCATTGGAGCTCTAAGGAACTTGGAATCGTCATTTTTGCACCAAATCACATGAAATTTTATATGAATCCACATCCCCTCGGCCTTTTGAGTGGAATGACATCATTCATTTGAGCTATTTCGGTGCCCTATAGTGCTTTTCATGAAATATTTTCCTCATCTTGTGAAAAACATGTGAAAGGTAAAAAATTAAAAGTTACAGAGTTAAAAATGATGAGGGAAAAAGGTGGAAAATGATTACAAATGCATGCTGGCATGGTGGAATGACAAAAATGTGACCCTGGGATGGATAAGGATCCAAATCCATGCAATATTTTAAATATTTGTGCATCTCTGGCATTTTGCGAGCTGTTTTACAGTTTTATTTCATTTTTCATCAAATGGATAGGGTTTTGTAACAAATTTGATCCCTTTGGCATATTATTTTCTTGGGATGCAAGGATCCAAGCTGGAAAAGGGTATATTATGTAATTTGAGGCATTTTGAAGGGGTTGGTTGAGAATTTTGGAGAAGGAGAAAAGAATTTTCACAAGGAAAACTGGAGAAAGTCCATTTTCTTTTGGAGAAACTGCCTGAGAGCTATTTTTGATTCCTGTTTGCATCAAATGTTCATCAAGTTGAGTTGATTTCAGCTATAAAGCCATCAAAAAGCTTTGAGATTGTCTAAATAACATTCCCTTGCTGATATATTTGATCAAATTCTTGGATTAACTGGTTTTATCTCTTGACAAAGCTTGCATACACTTGTATTTCAGTATATTTTCAATTTGTGTTTAATGCTCATGTTGCAATCTTGTGTTTGGGGTCTTTGTTGGTCATGCATGGTCTCATTTCTTATAGAGGGTTTGAAGGCATCTACAATCTTCCATTCAGAAGAGCATTCATTTGAGTGAAGATAAACAGATTTAAATTCATCTTACTAAATGATTTTTTAGAAACAAATAAATGTATTGGGTTAGTTTAGAAATGAATTACCTCACTTGAATGATATAAATTAATATACAGATTTAAAAGAAATAGATCTTTGTTATAAAATTAATACTGGAAAATAAATTTAATCAAATTGTACAATTTTGACCTGCACACATTAATCAACTTGGAGATGTTAAAATTTAGTATGTTGTATCATAAATGAACTTAAATTAACAAAGAAAACTTAAGAAAACTATTTAGAACATTACAAAATTGAGTTAATCATTTCCTCAGTCGTTTTCTATCAATGGTTGGACAAAATTCAAACTTGAAGAAATTAAACAAATTTACTTCCCTAAAACATTCTAAATCCTTCCTAGAGAAATCCTCCATGTCTGTTTGGCATGTTGAGTGAAGGAGGAGATCCAATTTAATCAAATTTAGAAGTTGGAAATTACCAGTTGGCTTTTTAAAATCCTATAGATCTTTTTTGTAAAATTGACCCTTTAAACTTAATTAAAAAGTGAAATTTATGATTCTTATGCAAATAGGGCATCGAGAGCTTTCCAAAAAGTCCGTGTTTGCCCAAAACTAAGATTTCTAGCTCAAGTTATGGCACTTTGAAGTTTTTCTACCTTGGCGGGAAAATTTGGGAACATTTTCCCTGGCGGGCCTACAACCCGAAAAATTCCCATTTTGATCCTTAGAAAATATTTTGAAAATTTTGGCTCGGGAATTTTTTTGAAATTTCCTCTACTAGCCCACAGCCAATTAGAGGCTACCACATTTCCTCACGGGGAAACGACGGAGGCACTGCATTTTCTTTTGCCCTTAGACATTTTAAAAATTTTGGAAATTTTTTCCATTTCTCCTCGCTGGCCTGTGGCCTATAACAGGATGCTACGTGGCATCTTTGGGTGCTAGCGGGGGGGGGGGGGTAGGGAGGTCCCTTTGTTTTTTTTTAAATATTTGTCTTTAGAAAGTTTTGAAAAATTTCCCCGTGGCCCCACACTCCTGCCCTACCTTGGGAAAACTTCCTTCCATTGCAGACCCGTGCGCACCATTTTCTTCCTTTTCTCCTCTTTGGTGAAATGTCCGGTTAACCCCCATTGCTCCACCCTTCTCTCACCTTTTTCCACTTAGATCAGGAGCTGCCATGTGTCCCTTGGGGACCTGCAGAGGCATGGGTGCAAATGGGAAATTTCTCCCGCGCAAGGAAAAATTCCAAATGCCACCCCGTGACCCGCCAACCCAAAATTTTCCTTTCACCTCTGCTTGACACGTGTCCCCTTTGGAAAAATTTGACCTCCAAAGTCCGCTTGCTCATATCTTGAGTTTCTGAAGGAGTTAGGAGGACTTTTTTATATCACTAGAAAGGTGAGAAAATTTCCTATCCAATGGAAATGATTTAGGGAATTTTTGGAAGCATTAAGTATGATAAAAATAAAGTTGAAACTCTGAGCCTGTTAGAGAGTGGGTATAGGGGTAAATTACTCCCTGAACCTAACTAAAACTTCTAACCCTAAAATGTGAAATTTGTGACCTCTGATAATTGTTTTAAAGAAAAAGTATGCTCTAGTAATTTATATTTGTTTCGGAACCTAATAGGGTCAACTATTGTCTTGCAACTTGGTTGTGGACACTTCTAATAAAAAAATTATTCCATAATTTTCTAACCAACCCTAGGTTGTTTCTTAGGTCTCAAGTGGGTTGTTTTAATGGGAATCACAAGAACAACCCCAAAGCTGATCTTCCCTCCTGTCCATGCTTCTTCGACTATTTTTTATACAATATAGCCCGTAATGTTATAGATTGTCCCTTCCGATATCTTTCACGCCACATGTAACCACATAGTGTTTACCTGCGACCACCACTCCTGATTATTCAACTTGGTAACAAGGTGTGCTATAGCTTATACAACTATACAATACTTAAATTTATCTATGTCCATTTCACACAGACCCTTCAGGTATATAAACTCTTGTTTAGTCTTTAAAATCTCAGCTTTATCTGTGAGGTCACTTTTTATATCCTCTCTTGTGGCCTTCAGATTTGTCACTGATGAAACAAGCACAAACAAAATTATAACTCTGTGTCCTACAAAGTAGAATAAGTCTTCGTGAACCCTTCTCATGAGTCACTAGTATAATGGCTCATACTTCCTGAAATATGGGAGCTCATACAACTGATATACCTCAATTATCTTCAAAATTTTTTGACCCGCATCATCATATACCGACATATCATCTTCCATGCATTTTTTTACTCTAACCATGAGTAAGAAGTCAAGATCCTTTTTTTCTTCAAGTTCCTGTGATTATATTCAGTTACTTTGCTTTTTCTAATGGGTGAATCCCACTCTTGGCCAATAATAACTCCTTCTGGGTATTACATCTCTAAAAAATTACTTTCGGGTGCCATCTCTTTTTCCTCAATGACCACCTTCATATTTTCTTTTACTGCTACTCTAAATACCTTATTTGGTGCTATTTCTACCTTGTAATTGTCTCTTCTTCACCCCTGCAACTCTACGAATCAAACCCTAGCTCGATTCAATTATGCCCTAGGTGGAAACTTCATAACCTAACTCTTTCCTGTCTCTCTGATTCATTCAAACCCTTCACCATCGGGGATGTAAGCTTCTTATAGCAAAGATTTGGTTATCACTCTTAATTTCACACCCTTTTTACCTTAAATCGATCACTTGGCTCTTCTCTCAAATACTCTTAATTGAAATGGTAAAAATGAATCCACATCCCATCCTTATATAAATTTTCCAAATTTTGATGAATTTATTGCTCGTCACCTACCAAATATCCCTTCAGTTATTGACCAAATCTATTCGTTCCATGTGGTACATCTTCATGCCCATCTATAACCTTCTAGTGTGCCTTCCTACCCTTTGGTCATAGACTTCTCTTCAGTGTGTGCTCCTGCGCTAAAGTACCTCATCACTGCACCTTCTCCTGGTAGCTATCATGGCCTCCACTTACCTCATGTTTTATTGTTCCTTCATCTATCTCCATCCTTGGTCACCTTTTGAGAAGAAATATTCCTTTGACTTAAAGCATACCCATAGCAGCTTATTCCTTTCATCTTTCAATTCCATCAGTCCCTTTTTTGTCTTTCTCTTAGATCACTAAAATCACCCCACACTAAAAATATGTGCAAACCTCTATGCATAAAAATTCTTCATACAATAATTAGCTTTATGGGCGCAAGCGGGCTTATTACACAAACAATAACTAAATTGACAAGGCATAACAAAAATGAAGAAAATACATTAAGGAAATATAGAATTGAAAACCTAAACTAAATGGCAATACTACCTTATTACAAACACCAAGAAGACTCATTTATAGTAAGGCTTCAGCGTACTCCTGTTAAAGTAACTGGGTAGCCATGTTCCATTAAGTGCTTCTAACTGGTATGCACCTGATTCAAGTATAAAAGTGATAACATACAGCCCCAGCCATTGTACTTTGAACTTTCCTGGATGGTTCAAGAACTTTGAGTCATAAAGAAGGACCATTTTTCCAATCTTACACTTCTTATCTCATATGTTTCTTTCATGCCATACCTTCTACCTGGCCTTTTCCTTCTTCTGAATCCATCGTGCTATGGCTTGTCACTCATCTAGTTAAATCATCTTTGCAATATGTTCTTTCAAATCCTGTTCATTAGCTAGACCTCTAGCACGCGTAATGTGTAAAGAAGGTAACATAAATTCTATAGGAAGAACAAATTTTATGCCAAACACCAACTGAAATGGTGTGGCCTTGTTCAATCTCTTGTAAGTTGTTCTATATGCCCAAAGCACAACTGACACTTTTTCATCCCAATCCTTTCTTCCAACATCACATATTTTTGTAAAATTTTAGCCCAAAATTTGGTTGAAGGCCTCAGTAGTTCCATTTTCTTGAGGATGGTAAGGTATAGTTTTATGGTGTGCAACCATAAACTCATCTAAGAGGATCCTGATTGTCTCATTCAAAAAATGTGTACCTCTATCACTTGTCAAGCTTAAGCGACACCCATATCATGTAAGAACATTATCCCATAGAAATCTAGCTGCAGGTGTTGCTTCTACCAAGCGTGTAAGATAATATGTGCAAGTAATGATATAGTGCGATCCATTCCTAGGCACGATTGGCGAGATAGGTCCTACAAATTCAATGGCCCATTTCTCAAAGGGTTCAACACTAGTAATTGGTCTCAAAGGCATCTCATCTCTTTGCCTTGGTTTTCCTAGGTGATGATAATGATCACACACTTTACAATATATTTACAGTCTTTATACAATGTCTCCCACCATAATCCAGCAATTAAGATCTTCCGGGAAGTTACATCACCTACATAATGGCCTCCTACAATACCACCATGAGCCTCTTCCAAGATATCCTTGCACTCATGCTCTAACACACAATGGCGTAATGCTTCATCTCTGCCTAGCTTGTAAAGGTCTCCATTGATTAACATAAATGGTTTCATGCGTATGGAAAGCTACTTCTTTTCTAATGATTTCATTCCTTCTGGTGCCATACCTATTCGGAGAAAGACAACAATGTCTTCTAATTCCATGGGTGCACATTGTAACCTTTATAACTGTGCATCTGACATTGATTCTTCAATTGTCTATGCATCCTCTCCTGAATTGATTCTAGATAAATGGTCTGGTCCATAATTACTTTTCCCTGGCTTCATTGCAAATGTGAAGTCAAACTCTTGAAATAAGAGCACCCATCTGCATATGTGCCCTTGTAAAATGGGCTTGTTTACCAAGTACTTTAATCCCATATGATCTGTATAAAACACAAAGGGTGTTACCAACAAGTATTTTTGAAACTTGTACAATGTGTAGATCATTGACAAAGCTTCACGATCTGTAGTTGTATAATTCCTTTCAACAGGAGTCAGCTTCCTACTAGCAAAACATATTGGATGATCTATAATAACTTCACCAGGTTGAGCTAACATAACACCAATGGCCATACCAAAGGTGTCAACATGCACATGAAATGGTTTACCCCATGATGGAAAGCATAGAATGGGCGTGGTAGCAAGTCTCTCCTTTAATATCTCAAATGTGTGTTGCTGTGGTTCTCCCCAATAAAATGTACCTTTCCCCTTCAGTAATTCTTCCAAGGGTGTTGCAAAAATTATGGCATACCCTTTTATAAATTTTTTGTAATATCATGTATGACCTAAAAATCCTCGCACCTCACTTTGACTGGTAGGTGCTTCTTGGCCTAAAATGTCTGCAATCTTGGATGGATTAATTAGAAAACCTTCCTTGAAGATTATATGCCCTAACAGTATCCTAAATGGTGTAACAAATATACACTTCTTGATGTTCAAAGAGATACTCAATTTTTTGTATCGTTCAAACATTAATCGCATATTATCACAATGATCTTTCACAAGCCCATATACTGTCCAATCATCTAGGTAGACCTGTAAGAAGTTGTGAATAAAATATTTGAATGCCTGAACAACTATATGCGAGAATACAGTAGGCACATTTTTCAATCCAAAAGGCATTACAGTATAGGAAAAACTGACCCATTCAGTAGTAAATGTCATCTTTTCTTGGTCCTCTTGAGCGATCCTAACCTGATGATAGCTGGAAAATCCATCTATGAAAGAATATATTTCGTGCCCTATAACTCCTAGTATTTCCTCAGTGAAAGGCGTAGGGAAAGGATCTGTGACACATGTAGCATTCAGATCCTTGTAGTCCACACATATCCTAATTCATCCATCCTTCTTGATACTTATCACCATTAGGCTAACCCATTCTAACTCATCAAGGCGCTTGATAATTCCAAATTTCAACATATTATCAATTTCCTCCTTTACCTTTTCACGTAAATTAGGATTCATTCTGTAAGGTCTCTTCCTAACTAGCCTTGCACCATTATTAAGTTTGATATTCATTTCCTAAAGTGATTCATGCATGCCTTTAAGTTCATGATATCCTCGAGGGAATACGTCCTGATAATCCTTGAGTAACTCGATGATATTTGCTACCTCTGAGTTTGACCAATATTCTCCAATTATGGCCTCCTTAGGCTTAGCCTCCGAACCTATATTCACCTTCGTTATCTTCATGGGTTCATGGTAGGCATGCACATCTTTGTCTGCACTATCCAAGACCATGTGCACCCCATGTGAATGTTCAATATCCAGGTTCTCGACTTCCTCATTATCCATAATGTAGACCATCTTTCCTTTCTCTTTCTCAAGGTAAGTGCACTCAAGTAGTTTGGAGTCCATTTCTTCTTCCTTTTAAAAACATACTCCAAACTCTATCTCACAGAATAATTCTTGAATATGCTCTGATGTTTTTACACTATCTCTCATAGTTAAGCGCTTGACAAATTTTAATGCCTCTGCTACAGGAGGTTGAGTCGAGAAGTAATCAAATGTCTGGATCATACCTATAGTCAAATCTTTCTAGTTCCTAGTTTCTCTATGTAGTTCTACATATACATACCAAGCACGTGTGCATCCTTGGAGTGCAGAATACAATCTATGGACCTAGAGTGAAGGTGGTAATGCTTCCTATCCCATTTTCCAGATTTTATCACACTACTGAATGTGATGATGAATAGGTTGATCACCATGATAAGTGCAGATCTTCATAGGTGCATTATTCCTTATAAACCTAGTAGAAAAATCTATTCCAATCTCTTCCCAGTGTATAAGGTTATCTTTGTGGACTACCCACCAACGCGTTTTTGTCCCGCGTAGTGTATATACTAACATATCTCTCCTTGTAATTGGATTTGCAAACTATGTTTCCATGGCCTTTAGAAAGGTAGAAAGATCTTTTGTCCCTGTATACCAAGGTATTGTGCTTCCTGTCCATCGAATTGAGAAAAATATATTCGTGTGCACAACCATGCTTTTTACCTTGCGCCCTACTAATTCATATGTACCATGAGCCCAATTGTCAAAAGTAATACTCATAGTATCACTAATAGAATAAGATTCCTCCCATTATAGGATGCCTTCCTTTAATGGATCATTGACCTCTGGGTCTTGGATAGCACGTACATAAACTTTGTTTAAATCCTCTTCACTTAGAAGTTTAACATATGGTGTAGACTTTCCATCTGTCAAAGGTATCACAACCCTCTCCTCCTTATTTTCAAAGATGACATACCCTTTATTGAATCTCAAGTCAGCGTTATTTTCATAACACCGAGGGCATCCAAGAAAGGCTAGGAAATTATCTACTTCTGTAATTGCTAATACCTCAAGATCACCAGTGAACTTGGCCCCTTGTATAGTTATAGATGCATCATTCAATACTCCTATGGGAGTGGCCTTAGTCTGGTTTGCCATGAATAACACATTAGATAATGGATGCAATGGAGGCCTCCCCATTTGTACCCATGCATCTAATGTCAACACATTTACTTCCACACCTGTATCAATCAATATGTTGCTCAACAACCACCCATCCACAACAACATTCATAGTAATCTGTTTGTCATGGTCAATGCTATCAAGGGGAATATTTACATGCAAAATCTATCATCCGGTCTCAATGCTCATGCTTGGAGTGTTACCTTTCAATCAACTTCCCAATAGTGGAATAATGTTCTCCTAGTGCAACATCTTACACACCTCCCATAGATCATTGATATCAGTTTGGACTATCTCCGATGCTTTCTTTTTCTCCTTTAGGTACTGTATCTTGCCCTGAAGATTACTTAGCACTTCCATGGTATCCTGGTAAAAGTCCTTCTAATGAGCAAGATCTAAGTACCTCACATGCAAAACCTCCTCCTTGGTAATTGTAGGATTCTAGTGCAATGCTTCTCGCATGTGCATAGCTTCAGCATGTGTAGTGATCTTTACTGTCAATGCCTCAGGTCCTGCTGTTATCTTTGGCATCCACTAATCTCCTATTACGTGCTAGATCTTAACCATCCTGATGCCTTTGTTTTCTTTCTTATGATGCTTTCTCAGATGCTCATATAAGTTCAGGCACTCTTCATAGCTATGGTTCTTCCCGTAAAAAGAACATGCATTATTTTGAGGACATTCACAATTGTAGTGATAAGGAGATCCACATGTATAACATGTTCCATGAGGGAACTCTCCTCTTCCTCCACCACAACCTTGTCCCCCATATCCACCCTGATATCCATGTCCTCTTCCATGACCTCCTTCAAAACACCCCTCATTCCTATCATAGCATGCTTGATTGTGGTCCCGATCCTGGTGCTCATTCCTACCCTTAGAATTATCTGTTGTACTTGTATATCATATTCCAATGTCTATAGCATCCTGGATCTGACCAATCAACTGACAGTCCTTAGTATCATGGGTCATGGACCTATAAATCTTGCAAAATCAAGATACATTCTTCCTTAATGCATGCTGTAACAAAGGATAGTGACTCACATCATGATTCAAATGAAAAATATCAAAGTCCATTAATAATGAACGTAAAAATCTGTGAGGGAAACTATCCTTGGTGTGACCTTCCACTTCACAATCTGTACACCAAATTCCTGAGCGCTGAGTTCATTGATAGATTTTCTAACTACTTTTTCGATAGCTATAATTTGTGCCTCTAGAAATGGACTAATGCTAGTGTCAATTCTCCCAACGGCCTCAACATGCAAAGCTACTTCTAGTGTTTTGCATGGATCTGTGTATGTCTTATGTGATAGTGACCTCCTGAAAGGTGTAATCAATCCTCCAACAAACCATTGTGCATGTTGAATAGCATGGATATCATAAGAAAACTTAGATAAAAGTGTCTTAAAGTGGGAATCATACTCCTGTACACTCTCAGTAGTGCCTTGCTTGATATCTTTGAGTGTAATTATACTCTTCTTCTCAAACTCAGGAATATGGAACTCTTTTAAGAAAGCATCCCCCATTGCTGCATAATCCATGCAAGTTTGATCAGGGTCAAAATTCCTATACCAACTATATGCACGCCCCTGTAATGTAGTAGTGAATTGACTTTCCCTTCACTCAGTGGCTATGATCCTTTTAGCGCACCACAATATTTCACACATATGCACATGTTCGGCAACATCCTCTATACCTCTATAATCTAGGAGACAAAGTGACATATCCATATAGATAATATGTGGTTACTGTGGACCTTGACCACCTGATCCAAAACCCCCTGGGTTTTCTCTACCTCTGGAACCACTAAATCCACCAGAACTAGAACCACCTATACCTCCTGATCCCCCACCTGTAGCTGGATTAGGACCTGTAGATGTACTCCCCTGTGCTCTGATAGTATTACTATACTGAACTCTGTGAGGTAGCTCCACTTCCAGAGGTGAATCCAAAATTTTGCGTGCTCACATTCTATGTGGATGATGCACCTAAGAATTCTCCTCCATATAACATTGAAGTTATCTATCTTGCCATTGATGTATTTGATCCCTAACTTACTCCTGCTCTCCTACTTCGTAAGTTAGCTTGCTGATTACTTGTCATACTAGATACTGAAAAACCAAGTGCAAAGGCTAGGTCACCAGGTGGATTAAGATGTGCACCTATGGCCCAGGTAGTCTCTACTAGCGTACTTGTGTGTGAGGCTGAGAAGGGATCTATTTCATGATTTCTAAGATGGGGGAGTTCCTGATGCTCTGGCTCCACATCTTCTACATGAGCCTTAAATCCTTCATGAGCCATCTCTCTCCTCAATGCCATACTTTCTACAACGGAACACTGCTTCTCTATTTCCCTCTTGTGTGCCTCATTATACTTAAGCCACCTTTCCTCCCTCTACTTTTCTATCGCTAGGTCTGCCATCTTAATACCAAACCTATTCCTGCCTTCGCGCATGGTGAAGTTTAGGTAGCCATCAATTTACTCTCCAGGTTCAATGTTACCATTAATATCTTGATCACCAGTGGAATACCATGCAAATATGTTCCTCTTGGATACCACAAAAAATGGAATTCATCTACCTCTGGGTAAGAGTACGTCGAAGTTGAATATTCCAGAATATAATTGTTTAGAACACCATAAAACCATGTATCCACCACGTAAGTCTGGATTAGATCAACATCATAAAGAGCCTAAAATTATTCCTGTGTCTAGACAAGTGTGTGATATCTCCAATTCCATTGAGATGCATAAGCCATAAGCCACTCGTAAAGTTCGACCAGAAGGATAGTGAAAAATCTCTCATATAAGTTGTTGTACAGGTTTTTTTCTACCCAAGTGAGTGCATTAAACTCAGATCCACTACTGAACCATCGTGCATATTCCTCCTCCATATCATGGATCCATTCCTCAATACTTGCTAGAATTAATCGGTACGTCTTCATCGTGAACCATCCTAAAAACAACTGAAAAAGAGGTCCCGACAACAGAACCAATGATGCAGCCTAGAATTTGCAAGATAACACCCTAGTCACGTTGGCACATCACTCAACCTAGATTGAGCGCTCACTCGAAGCATGAAAAGGTACCAGATCCCTCTTTAGGGTTACTATAACATGATGCTAACATGATGAAGATAGGAACATATAGATTCATATCTAATCCATCATTCTACAGTGTATGCTACCCCTAGATCTATGAAAGAACAAGCTTAAACAGTAATCATGATTGAATCATTAACATGCACTACTCAATTACATAGAATGACACTTAGATTCATCCAATGTCTTCCATCTATTAATAAATATGGAAGCTCCTTATAGTACTATCAATTTATATCAAGGCACGTATGGATCTGATACACATATTCAGAATCATACATACACCGCTCTCTGTGATACATACCAAATCATCTCTCTCTTCTATTACACACCTAACATCATATATATAGGGTGGGGACTTTCCCTTCACCACTTAACTACTCTAGAAATAAGTCACATGCTAGTATTAGCCACACACCATTTTACAATTATAGCGACACATGCAAGTGTGCTATCTATAGTCCTCTTATAGATAATTGAAGTGTTGATTCTATTCTTAGCTTGCCTCCATACATAGATGCTTTAAACTGCTTCTCAAAATATGGACAATGCATGGTGCACACATCTTTGCATCGTTAATGTGTTCCGCACGCCATCTCCTAAAAATAGATCTTCTTACTCAAAATCAGCTAAGTTCTGAAATTTGACTTGCCTTCCACGCGCGGGTCCTTCCTATCCTTCCATGCCTTTGATCTTGGCCTTCTATCTCACGTGGAATCCTTGTGTGATCTTTGCCAAGTATTCTTTGATCAACACCATTGGATATTGTTATTTTAGGAATTTGATTTTACAGTGGTGGTTAAGCTAAGAAAGAGCAATTTTGGACTAAATCACTTGTTAAGGATTAATTCAGGCAAGGATGAACATAGCATTATAGATAAAAGTACATATACATAAGTATTTAGATTGAACCGCAAACCCTCTGACTTAGAAGATATTAATTTCTTTTTGTGAACATGTGTGGCACCTAAAGGAATGAAGAGGCTAGAGAAAAATCAACTTGCCATACGCGCTACACCTTACATGATAATTAGTGGAGACTTATACAAGCTAGGCTAGGATGAATTTTTGCACTAATGTGTACTTGGACATGAGTGTGAAGCCATCATGGAGGAAGCTGATAGGGGAATTGCTAGAGGACATTATGTAGGAGATGCTACTATGCGCAAGATTTTACTTACTGGTCTATGGTCGGAAATGTTGTATAAGGATTGTAAAGCATATTATAAGGCATGTGACCATTTTTCAGCACCTTGGAAATCCTGCGCATAAAGATGAAATGCCTTTAAGGTGGATTGCTAGTGCAAAACCTTTCTAAAAGTGGGTAATTGACTTTGTGGGTCTTATTTCCCCACCCGTGTGTAGGAGTGGATTGTGCTACATCCTAACTTGTACAAATTATCTTATAATGTGGGTAGAAGCAACGCATACAAAGGATTGCATGTTAGCTAATACAAAAAGGTTAAAGTGGGAGAACATTATCAACATGTATGGATGCCCATTGAGTTTGAAAAGTGATAGGGGTACTCATTTCCTTAATGATACCATTAGAATACTCTTAGCATAATTTATGGTTTTACACCATAAAACAACACCCTATCACCCTCAGGCTAATGGACTTGCTATGGCCTTTAACAAGATATTGAGCCACACATTGACTAAATTTTGTGATGTTGGAAGGAAGGAATGGGATGATAAAGTCTTTGTTGTACTTTGGGCATACATGACAACCTACAAAAGGTTGAATAAGGCCACACCCTTTTAGTTGGTGTTTGGCATGGAGGCTGTTATACCAGTGGTATTCATGTCACCTTCTCTATATATTACACGTGCAGGAGGTTTGGCTGATGAACAAGAACTTGAAGAGCGCATTGATAAACCAATGCAGTTGGATGAGAGGCGCGCTATAGTAAGATGGAGTCAGAAGATAGAAAAGGCTGGGAAAAATCCATGGAATGATAGACATATTAAGGATAAAAAGATTGAAGTTGGACATATGGTTCTCCTTTATGACTCCAAGTTCTTGTGCCATCCTAAAAATCTTAAAGTGCATTGGTTTGGACCGTATAGTGTGACTTATATACTTGATTCATGAACTTGCCAATTAGAGGCCCTATATGGGACACCATTTCCTAGTTACTTCAATGAGAGTAGGCAGAAGCCCTACTATAAATAAGTCTTTTTGGTGTTTGTAATAAGGAAGTTTTTCTAGTTAGATTATATTTCCTTTCTATGTATTTCCTTTCATCGTTGTTATACTTTAAAAATTTAGTTTAGTGTTTGTGTAACAAGCGTGCTTGTGCACCAAAAGATGATTAATATATATTGAAATCATGTGTAGAGGACCGTGTATACTTTAAGTGTGGGGTGGAGTGTATACAGGATAAATGGACTAGAATTGAATGTTCTATGAGGATGGGTATGCATAAAGAGATATTCTGCAAGTTCTTGAAGTGAAGGTGTGGATAGAGAAATATTGCACATGAATGAAGACCACGTATGGATGAGTGGATGCACAATGTAATGTGAGGGAGGCTACAATAGTGTAAACTACATAGTGAAATACACAATGGTGAAGTACTTCAGTGCATAAAGACATGTGAAAGGAGGTTCGTGGCCAAGAAGTAGTCGCTGTGCAAGAAGGTTATGATTGTGGCATGGAAAATCAATGTGGAAAATTGAATAAATTCCAAGTTAATGCTGAGTACAATAGTAGGTGGAAAGAAATAAATATAGTTTTTTTGAAAAGCTATATAAGGTGGTGTTGGGAAATCATTTTTACCTTTGCAATTGAGATAAATCAAGTGAGTTGAAGAGAAAGCTACGTGTAAGTGTGAAGAGTTGTTTTGTGAACTGGACCAGATACATCTTAGCATGAGATTGGTCAATGCTCTAGTAGAGAAGGTGTTTGAGTGAAACAAATACGTGCATGGAGAAAAATTGGTAGTTAGGGTTTGAGTTTGATCTAGGGCACACACTATTGAGATATGACATGTAGGTTTGAGTTGTAGAGTTTAAATCACTTGAAAGAACACACCTTTATTGTTTCTATGACACCTAATAGAGTACCTAGAGTGGCCACAAGGGGTAGGAAACAGAAGGAAGTCGAGGTCAAAGTGGAGGACGCCCCTGAAAGCCATTTTTATGAGATGAAATACCCAAAATGGGTTTTTACGGGTCACGAATGGAATTCACACATTCACCGATGCAAAGTAAGTGATTACAACCACATAAAAAAAGATAACAAAGATGGATTGGATGAGTTTCTAGTGGTAAAGACAATAAAGAGAACAACGATCGACATGGATGTGTATGATGACTTAAGCAAAAAAATGTTGACAAAGGTGGGATTTTTGTAGCTATATGAACTCCCTTTGGTAAACTATAAAAGTTGTACCAATGATTGATGAACAAAGTCCATGAGGACATATTCTATTTTTCTAGGTAACAAATAATGCTCACCACACCCTTGATTGTGAGTTTGATAGTACTAAGGAGTTCATGTTCTGAATTGAGCATTGACCTCACTGATAAGTAGGGTATAAAAGAAAAAAATAAGGGACTAGGATATACGAAGGGAGGGCATGAGATGGACATCCCTAAGTTACATAAATAACTAGTCATTCAGACCACAACACACCTTCTTACAAAGTTGAACAATTAAGAGCATTGGTCATGGGTAAACAAGGCCTAGTTGCATGCGGTGAAAAAGATGACATAAGATGTAGTTTACAATTTGTCCAATTATATTTCTGAAATCATCATTAAGGAGGTGCACCAAGGTGAGAAGATAATTTTTAGCGTGATTATTTTATCTCTTGTATTTATAGAAATTGGAGTTCCCAATGGGCCAAAGGAGAAAATATGGCAGTACCCTGAAGAGAAGAAATATCTTGCAGAGAGATTTTCTAGGTATACTTATGATGGATCCATGAGTGAACCCTTTAAACAAATAACAGAGTTTTGGTATGAGTGAATTTGTGCCATGTTTGAGGAGGAATAGAGAATACCCAAGGATATTCCTTCGGTATTAGATAAACAAGTATAGTTTACGACGTATCAACACTTTTGTATTAGGAACTTTGGGATGAAGGATGGGAAGTGGAGCCCTTGGTATAAGCTCCCATATTCCTTCACCATGTGCTACTTCTAGACATATGTACATAGGTTTTAAGATGTGCACCAATTAATTTTCAATGTAGCTAAGGTAAACTATGACTAGCACACACTTAGGAAAACTTACATTTATCAAAGTAAGTCTGCATATATTGAGAAATTAATCTCAAAGGATATTAACATGAAGGAAATCCTCTTGGAAATTGGAAATTATGGGGTATCCCTAGTATATATTCACCTCAAGCCAAGGTTGGAAAATGGAAAGTATGTTGAAAATGAGTTTAAGCTCCCAAAACCACCCAAGAGGAAGCATACTATGGGAACACTACAAGATGAAGATTACACTTTGCCCCTTGGAGAAGAAGAAAAAGGATAAGAGGAGGAGCTTAAGGAAGAAAATGGTGGCTTGGAGCACAAGGGTAAAAAATAACCCCTTGTAGGAAAGAAAAGGGAGCATGAGGTAACCCCTCCATTACAGAAATAAGATAAAGTGTTGGAGACAAAAATTATGGAGATAGACATAAAAAAAGGATCCAAGGAGAAAAAATTTAGAAGAGTGTTGAGGAAAATAAGAACTCAAGGCACGAGGACATCATAGCTCCTTAGGAGGTCACCTAGGACTTCCCCTATGAAAGTAGAACTAAAGAATAAGAAAAGATGCAAGTACATCCCTAGGAAGATGATGAAGATGAAAAATCTAGGGACAACGTGCAAAAAACTCCTTTACAGACTAAGAACGTAGAAGAGAATTAGGAAGAATAAATGAAGAATGATACAAAGGTAGAAACAGGTAAGGGCGAGCCATTAGGTGCACCTAATGCTACACATTCTAGTGAAGAACTAGTGTTTGATTTTAGAGTGCACACTCCTAAAGGTAAGGACTTGAGGAAAGGAAAGGAGGAATAAATTTATGAGACACCGATAGTTGAGTATATTGATGACCAAACCAAAATCATATGCATAAGGTTCCAAAGCACTTTGGAACCCAAATACCTTTATGGCTAGGAGCTGATGGATGTAGACATGGCTACTACGCACACACACACAATCAATTATCTTAGAGCATTTAGAATCATATGGATGATCCTGAATTTGATGTATGTGAAGAGTCGTGTGTTTCACATAGATTAAAGAAGGCAAAAAACTCATGCCATGTCACTATTAATCCTACTATGATGTTAGATAAGTAGGTAAATAATGAATTAACAAAGGTATCTGCCAAGGTTTGCATGTAGGAACATAGACAAAGTGAAAAATATATGGACACTATTAGATGATAAGAAGGACAAGGATACTGAAATCAAGCACCTGATAGAAGAAAAAGACATATATGAGGAAACGATGCATTCGATACTCAGTATGGTTGAACAAATTGGGGACGAGATTTTGAAGAAGAGGCCAGATTTGGAAGATAAATTTGCACAAAATTTTCCATTTTCCTTACACCACTTATGCCCTTTACTTCGTTATGGTGCTGGATGAGGGGCCACTATGAATACCAAAACTAAAAAATAAATATCTTGAAAAGACTCCATTAATAGAGGATGGACTTCATCTCCCACCGGGCTTGCCAAATGTATGTAATGAAAAGTTGCAAAAGCTATGGAATGAGGCTAAAGAACCTCAACGCTTTGCTTTAACTTAACTATGCACCATGAGATAAGAGATAAACAAGGGAAACTAACATGAAAGCAATATTAACTTTGACAAAAACATCATAAAACTTACATGATAAAGCTACTCTCTATTCTTTTGAAAGGTATAATTCAAGAACATTAAGCCTAGTTAGATTCTAAGAAATCAAAATTGTGTGTTGTTTACTCCCAAACATAGTGAAGAGATATCTCCAAGTTGGCAACATGGCCAAGCTTTAGATCTTCCCTTACTAACTATATTTGGAATGGATGGATGCAAGAGGGATGAGCTGTCAAAAATGGAGTATGGCCAAGATCCAAATGTTCTATAGGTTAAAGCTATCACAAATGATTTCTAATGCCTTTCCAAAGTGCTTGAGATAGAAGTTACCATTTGAAAGGAAATCCTTAGGATTGTATTTATAGTTTTTGGTTTGGAAGAGTTTGGAATTTGGGTGCATGTGTGAGTACTAAAGCTATTTTAGATTAGATTAGGATAAACATGCTTTAGGCTTAGTTAAGCTTGGTTTAGGCTAGTTAACCAGGGTTTAGGCTAGTTAAACTTGATTAGCAAGTGATTAGAGACTCATTGAGAGTTGGGAGGGGTCTGGATAACCAATTGTGACTAATAGATAGCCTACAAAGCCAATAGAAGTGGTTTAAAGAGAACTAGGAAGGTTCTGAATGGTCAAAAGTGAGGAATGTTTAGCTAATAAGAGAGATATTTAGCCAAATAAGATGA
Organism: Taxus chinensis; assembly: GCA_019776745.2. Lineage (NCBI taxonomy): Eukaryota > Viridiplantae > Streptophyta > Pinopsida > Cupressales > Taxaceae > Taxus > Taxus chinensis. The sequence goes on from CM034152.1 coordinate 700,324,136, forward strand.
TTATGGGAAGAATACAACCGAAAGAAGGTGTCATAAATGGGCATTCTGAGAGTGGGGAGAAGAATGGTTGATTAATGAAGTGTCATTGATCGGTTGAATTGGAGGAAATTCTAAGTGTAAGAATATTCCAAGTGTCTACATTTTTTCCTCTTTGGGGTGATGCATAAGTGACGTCACTTCAAAGAAAGTAGAAAAGAATAAACAAGTAGAAAATTTTGAAGGGATAGAAGAAAAATGAGTAGAATGAAGGATGCCCCCTCGATTGTTGATAGGGTGATGAAATAGGTCGATTGACGATCAAAAAGATGACAGAAAGAGAAAAAAGAAATAATAGCACTTGAAGAAGAAGACAAGAAAGGGGATATAGACAAAAAAGGAATATGAAGGAAGAGGGAATGAGCTAACATCCATCCAATTCCTTTTAAACAACTTTATTTTTCATCATATTTCTAAGTGATATTCATCATCGGTCCTTATTAAAAAGAATGAACAAAAGTGTAGTATGACATGGAAAGCCATCTACAAACAAATTTCCATTGCTAAAAACACCAACTCCATGCAACATACAAAATGCAATGCAATATGAGAAAGTAAACAAGCTAACCTAACAGAGAAATATAATGTAATGTTTTTATTATCAAGATCCAGTTCTGACCCTTGAAAATTAACAATAAGGGTTATGATGGTTCCCCAAACAAGGATACATGTAAAGGGAATAACAGAGGACACTTGGTTCTGATGAAAAATCAATGTGCACTACGACACAATAGTACTAGGAAACTCATTGTGCCCCAAAGTACAGAACAAAGTAAGAAGCTTTAGCTTTTGTTGATGGAGGTAGATCAAGATGATCCGCGAGTCATGCACATGAACAAGTGAGAACCAAAGAGTGACGTTTTGTAGGATGATTTTCAATTTTTAGAATTTTTCTTAAAATATTTGAATGTTTTGATTTTTCTAACATATTTGAATGTTTTTCTAATTATTTTGAAAGTTTTCTTAAACATATTTGAATGTTTTTTGTGTTTTTTCTAACATATTTGAATGTTTTTGTTGATTTTGAAAGTTTTCTGAAACTATGTACATGAAGATGAGGAAGCATGGATGCCCTTAGTGATAGATGGGATGTACAAGGGAATAAGGCCATGTGCGTACGAGAAAGGTGAAGATGCAAAAATGCCCCAGCAATTAGGAGGGAGTATTCAAAGGAAAAATCTTCACGTGTAGAAGTGGGACCCAAGGCCATTATGGATAGGTTCAACATAATGATGAACGTAAACCAATGAAGTGCCGGGAAGAAACAAGGATGCACCCAACATAAGTTGGCCTAAAAGCACATGATAGAAAGGAAAGAGAAGATTTTTTTTTGTGAAAGGGGACAAAGGTGTCCGAAAACATGGAAAAAAAGCAATCTTATACACATGGATGTTCTGAATGAAGTAGAAGAATGATGTGAATGATATGAATGTATATTAGAAGCTTTGCGATGAATAAGTGATTAGCCAAAGGCACAAATCATGAGATGAGATACGTAGTAGAGTGAGAGTCTGAACAAGATAAAAAAAAGACACTTGGTAACATACTAATCCTGCTTACTCATAGAGATCTAGTGTGTGCACATGGAATTTAATTACCTCTTGAAGGGAATATTTAATAGACAATAAGTGAAGACACCCTAGGTAATGTGTATGAATGATTTATTTGGATAGATGATAGGTGATTTGTGAATGAAGGGTGGAAGGATAGCCGTACATTGCTCCACTGCCAGCCAGGAATCCATAGCCCTGATGGAGATGCATTTGATTCTAATCATAACATTTCTCTACTATCAGTCAGGTGTCCATAGCCCCGATAGATATTATTGGAAATACCCCAAGAGAGAGTTATATATCAATTTGCTTTTTCTTTTAGCTTTTAGCTTTTGATTTTTTGATTGATTTTGATTCTTTTTCTTTCTGAAAACTTATTTCAGCTCTCTTGTTTGACAAGGGGTTAAGAACCACAAATGGCTTGATGGAAGGAAGTGGAAGTGATTGTTGATGATGACATTGGCTAGTGTCAACAAATATGTCCAAAATTTCTTCACAACAAGTTTATTATATGTTGATTGTGATAGGATCTCTAAGAGGTCAGTTGTTCTTTAATTTACCAAGGTGATAAAAGACCAGGGTCAAACAGATACCATAGATATAAATGTCACAAAATGCGTGTAAATAGGCTAACCAAAATATCACCGAAGGGATGAAAATGGTAGGAAGACTTTCAGAGGACTGATAATAAAGGGAAGAAAGAAACATCCATGTGTACGCAATACTTGATTGCAATGTTTGATCCTTTGTACCTTTGATTGTTTCTTGTGTTTTCTCATGTTTTTGTAATTTTTTATAGTTTTGATAGTTTTTGGAAAGTTGGGACAAAAAAAGTCACTTTGCGTAATAAGATCAAAAAATGATGTCTGCAACTTCCTTTTTTTATTATTGGTAAATAGTTTTGAAGGGACTATACCCTGTTCACATAGAGGGCCTAAAAGCCAGATAAAACATGAAGAGGTTCCACAAAAAGGAATCAAAATCTAGAATAGGTGTTAAATCCAATAGTAACTGAAATACAGTTACTAAAGAAAAGCAAAACAAAGCGTTTGTGTAACAAAGAAGCCAAAAAACAACAAAAAATAGCAAAAAGTACGATGAAAAGAAACATCTACAAAGAAGACCTCCTTTACTTCTTGGTAGCTCTGTTAATTCTAGACTTAATAGATTACAACAAGGTGAAAAGAGCCACCATTGTCATGTGTGTGGGGTCCTTAGCATCAAAATTTTCTATGGTTTGACTACTTTCCTTGTCTGTTCCCCAAAGAGTGTTCGGGATCTCACTAAGCACAAAAACGCTATGAACATGTTGTTCAAAGGAAATCACTGACAAGGGAGACTAGGCATGTTTGTTTATCAAGTGTAACATTTTCTTCGATCTCAATGACTTGAGGTGAGCTTGTACTCAACAAATGAATGTGATTTATCTTAAAACATGGATTTCGTATGTAGTAGCTTGAGTTCCCTATCCATAGGTTTCTGCAGCCATACTTGATGGGTGTTTGGAGTGTGTTCTTGAAGCGTGTTTGATTTTGAACCTTAAGATCATTGGAAGTGTTAGGAACTTTTGAGCTTTTGGAATTTTTGACCTGAGCTTGATTAAGAAACTGTTTGGGTTTCTTATAAGCTAACGTGTGACTTGTCTGATCTTAAGAAGGAGAAGAAAGTGACTGTGGACATTTATGATTGATGGTAGGAATGAAGAGAAATGATGGTGGGCTTGCCCCAATCATTAGTAGAAGGATGATGTGATGGACGAATAGGATATGGTCCAAGAATTGAAGAGGATGGAATAACAGGAGGTGAGCGACTAATAGAAGATTATGAGGGCTACAGGAGGTGAGCGACTAATAGAAGATGATGAAGGGCTACCAGGATATGGCCCTAAGATGGAAGAAATTGGGCTACGAGGACATGGCCCAAGAATAGAAGAAGATGAAAAAGGGTTGCTAGGGTGGCACCTAAGTATAGATGAGGAGGGAATACTCAGAGGTATCCCATAGATAGAAGAGGATGAAGGGATACTAGGACATGGCCCAAGAATAGAAGGGAATGGGCTACCAGGAGGTGAATCATAAGTAGAAAATGGAGGGATACTAGGATGTGGCCTCCAGGATAGAAGAAGATGAAGGGTTACTCCAATGGTGACCTAAGGAAACATTTTGATTGAGGAATGGTGATAGATAAGGAATGATTTGGTAACAAGAAGATAGGCCATGGCTCAATGCTAGACCCTCGACATCTCATCATGCTCAGAAGAAGGTGAAGATGGAATAGAAGAACAATCAAGTTCCATGAACTTAGGATCCTCATCTATATTATGAAAAAAGGGATAAACTTAATTTCCCCAATATGCAAGCATATCAAGTTCTAGAAATAATCCTTGTTTACAATCCTCTAAAGGGATATCATCATGTAGTCTAATTGTTCCTTCATTATGAGAGAAATCAATTAGTAGAGGTTGTTGTTCTTTGGTCATAGAAGGTTGAATAGAAGAAACAGGTCCAATAAGTAGGGATGATTGATTGATAGAAGAAGATGACTCAAGAGAAATAAGTAGGATTGGTGGTAGGCATCTCATGAATGGAAAATTTGGATCTGGACCTAGATTGTTTTTCTAGAAGATGATGCAATGTAGGAGAGAAAATAGGATCACATAGCCATCCATTAAGTTGCAGCGTAGGAGTCAAATTAGATGATTGACTAGAGGGAATATGAGTCGTGGAACTCTTCGATGGAGGAAGAGGTCATTGAGATGACTGATGAAGGAGGTCCTGTGAAGAAAGGGAGGACCATGACTCAAGAACCTGAATTAGATGTTCGATCGATGAAACTTGGAGTCACACGAGTCTTCAAAGGAAGAAGACATTGTTGAGGTGATTTGGAATAAAGGTCCTGTGAAGAAAGGGAGGAACATGATTCAAGATTTGATCTAGGGGTATCCAAACAATAGTTGGGATCCGAGTCTTCAAAAGAAGAGTTGGGAGCCCAAATGGTAGTTTGGATCTGAATCAGAAGAAGAAGAGTGCGGGGAACTTGAATAATAATTTGGATCAAAAGCATCCAAACCATACCACTGACTATGAGCTAAAGGTGGGGAACAGGGTACCCAAGTGGTTCCTCTAGCACAAAGAACCAAACGAAGGTTTAGTTATAATGGGAATCTTTTGATTTGAATTCCTAAACCTAGGTTCTGTATTGTAGTAAGTGTGAGAAATGCATGCGATAATCAGTCATTGTTGGCATCGTTTAAGAAAAAATTTCTATACCTAGATAGTGTGATGGAACTCCTTCAAAGGGAAGGAAGTGAAATGTCAATTCAAAGAAGCATAATGACAACCAATTAGAAATTGCGTAAGTATGGAGATGCACACAAGATTTTTTGAAGAAAGTCTAAGGAAAATAGACATTGTGATGACATAATCTCGATGGGATCGAAAAAGGATTGTCCTTGAAAATAATTTTTCTAGATGAATAATCGCAAGGAAAAATCATGCAAGTGTAAAACAAAAAGTCAATCCATAAGGAAATACTCCCTAAAATGTGTGTGCAAAATGATAGTTCGATGTAAATATGATCAACACAATGTCAATATTTACATCAAGATTGAAATAAACAAGGCCTAAATATTAACAAAGGGTAGATGTGACTCTAAATCAAAGGATACCATGGCAAGTTCAAGAGCCAACAAGTCCAAAAGGTTAAAAGGAGAGGTTTACAAATTTAAGCCACGTAACCACACCAATTGGACATGTCTATCAAGCTTCTCAGAGAAGTGAGATATTAGTGTCAAAGTGGTATTGAAATGACACAAACAAAGTAAGTGACACTCTTCAAGATTTTGGACAATGTTTGAAGTCAAACTAAGTCAAAGTATACTAAGGATGTGCTAAAATGTGCGTAGCGTAATGCCACAATGTGGATACTTAGATCATGTTTACGAAAACACGACATAAGTATCTTAATTGTGCCAAGACAATACAAACAAGGTAACACTTCAAAGGGAAATAGAATGATTAATCAATCCTAACTATGATGATGATATTGAAATCAAGATCAAGTGGCCATCAAAGATATGAGGATGCATCCACACATTTTATATGTTTAACAACTTAGCCACAAACATGAATGAGTGTAAACAAACAAAAAGTGGTGAACACTATCTATGAAAACACTCCTGAAAGATTCCTTCTCTTGTCACAAATGGGAAAAAAGAATGCAAAGGTGTAGATCAAAAGATGGAAATAAACTAAGAATTACTTAGGCAAGTTTCACGTCGTCAGAAGGTGAGAAAGAAACCAAGATAAGTAACACATTGTAAACTTCGTGATGAGATACACTTAGATCTAACTTAAATGGATTCGTTACCATGTTTGAAAAACAAGGCTTTGAATCCAAAAAAGTTATCACTTCGTGATGGCTAAGACGTGATAATGGACTAGTAAAGTGGGCTCCTTGATGGAATGGCTTCCCTACAAAGATCTTTCAACTAGGTGTCACAAGCCATCTTAAGCGAGCTCGATTTACCCAAAAAGTCATGCTAACTAATTTGGGAGTATCTCAACTTTACTCCCCCTTCTGATACAATTAGCAACTCGTGTATTCAATTGTACCATCACTGGGGTCGCCAAACGGATAACTTGTGACGCTAACTCATAGTGTAAAACTAGTCAAGTGGGTAATCAGAGTTCTTCCTATTTCATCCATTAGGTTACTCAGCGGTGGATTACTTTAGGGTTCCTGGAACCACCCCCATTGTTATAGCTTAAGGTCTTATGCCAAAGGGGTTATGTTCTAAGTTGATCGGATAGGGATGTACCCTTTTTTGAAACCTGTAATACATTGGTGATGTGAAGTGGTGTGTTTTTTTTATGTTTTTTAATTTAAATGTGGTTTCAAGTAGCACACCATTTGACAACTTGTATGAAAACATGTGTTAGAAGGATTTTTATTTGTCTTAGCTCCTCCTTTCTTTGAAATGCAATTTTGGTCCTACATACCAAGATTAGTATTTTTCCACAAAATATCATGATATCAAAAGAGATTTTGCGTGTTGCTTTTGATTCCTAAGATCACCAAAAGGCGTGAAGGAGGAGCATACACAACATGAAAACTCAACTAAAACAAGTTTATGGAAAAATAAATTTTTGCAAAATTTCAAGTTCATTTAAACCAATTTTCAAATGTTCATCCATTAGGAAGCGTAACGTAAGTGTTTTTGAAATCAATAAGTGGGTTTTGGAAGTGTTTTTGGTTCCCAAGATCACCTAGAAGGTGAGAGGGAAGAGCATACATACTTCGAAAACCTCTATCAACTAAGAATTTAAAGACTTAACTAAGTTAGTCAAAAATAAGACCAAAATAACCCTATAAACAACTGATTAGTGCCACAAAACCTTTTAAAAGTGTTAGAATGGCCAAGAAAACATTTTTTTAGACTTTAAGATATGTTAGAAAATGAATATTTACCTAATAATGTAAACATAAATTTTTTGTAACTCAAAATCCTAATTTTATGATTTCATTACGTAGTTCTCTTCAATACCTTTCCAACGCAACTAAAACAGAGTCGTTTTGAGCTCGGGAGAAAACATTATGGCCTCTGGAAGATTGGTGGTGAATACAGTTTGATGTAGATGTGCCCTAGTACTGACATGTGCACGCATGTTTTAATGTAGATGTGCCCAGAATGACACCTACATGCACCCCCTGTAATACATGCAAAAATCATGGAATTTGAAAATTTTCAAAAGTAAACAGGTTAGAGGTTAGTCAAAGAAGCCTATTTTTAGCTCAAACCCAAAAAATATACATGATCAAGGATGATTTAGCCTACTTAAAAAATTAAATCATGTAAAATAACAAGCTATTTATCCTAGAAATCATGAAAGTGGTTAGAAAACTGAAAATAAATAGCTTGAAAAGACTCCATTAATGGAGGATGGACTTCATCTCCCATAGGGTGTGCCAAATGTATGCAATGGAAAGTTGTAAAAGCTATGGAATGAGGCTAAAGAACCTCAAAACTTTGCTAACTCAACTATGCACCATGAGATAAGAGATAAACAAGGGAAACTAACATGAAAGCATTATAAATTTGACAAAAACATCAAAAACTAACATGATAAAGCTACTCTCTACTCTTTAGATTACTTAATTTAAGAAATTGAACCTAGTTAGATTCTAAGCAATCAAATTGTGTGTTGTTTACTCCCAAACATAGTGAAGAGATATCTCCAAGTTGGCTACATGGCCAAGCTTTAGATCTTCCCTTACTAACTATATTTGGAATGGATGGATGCAAGATGGAGGAGCTCTCAACAATGGAGTATGGCCAAGATCCAAATGTCATATAGCTTAAAGCTATCACAAATGATTTCTAATACCTTTCCAAAGTGCTTAAGAGAGAAGGACCATTTGAAAGGAAAGCCTTAGGCTTGTATTTATAGTTTCTGGTTTAGAAGAGTTTGGAATTTTGGTGCATGTGGGATTAAATCTCTTTTAGATTAGATTAGGATAAACATGCTTTAGGCTTAGTTAAGCTTGATTTAGGCTAGTTAACTAGGGTTTAGGCTAGTTAAACTTGATTAGCAAGTTATGAGAGACTCATTGAGAGTTGGGAGGGGTTTGGATAACCAATTGTGACTGATAGATAGCCTACAAAGCCAATAAAAGTGGTCTAGAGAGAACTAGGGAGGTTATAAATGGTCGAAAGGAGGAATGTTTAGCTAATAAGAGAGATATTAGCCAAATAAACTGATTATAGGAGGAATAAAACTGAAAGAGTGTCGTTAATGGGCATCCGAGAATGGAGTGAAGAAGGGTTGATTAACGAAGTGTCGTTAACCATTTGAATTAGAGAAAATGCTAAGTGTAATTATACTTTAGGTGTCTACAACAATTCTCCCAATTATTAATGAGTTCACCCTCAATAACCCTATATTTCTAGGTTATATATGCATATACAAACTTATGGCACATTAGCTATGTAATTACAATCATTACTACAAATTTATATAAAAGGTTAGATATAATTCTCATGAGTTAAATAAAACAATCATGTATAGATAACCAATGATGATTACCCTAATCGATACTAGTTCATACTTGCTTTGACCGATGTCGGTCCCTCGGAAATTAACGCTGGTCTACTGACCAATGCCAGTTACTGTGTATTCCAACAAGTTAATAAAGCATGCTAATGTGAAACAATTAAAATTGCTGCACTTTACCATACAAATCCATTGTTGGATCCTTTCCTTGGCCTGCTTCTCCCTCTTCAAGTCTCAAACTTGAAGAACAACAGAAGTGGAGTGTAGCTCTAACTTCTCCTTTGCCAATGGATTTGTTAGCATATTTGTAAGATTCTCTTTTGTATGAATTTTCTCTAGTTTCAACTTCCTATCCTCCAACACCTATTTTATGAAGTGATATCTCAAATGAATGTGTTTCTTTCTTGAATGAAACATTGATTTCTTTGCCAGATGAATCACACTTTGACTATCATTGTACAATCTACAATTATCTTTTTCCTTTCCCAACTCTTCTATGAACCTGTTCATCCATATCATCTCTTTACTAGCCTCTGTAGCTTTAACATACTTAGCCTCTATAGTAGACAAGGCTAAAACCTTCTGCAATCTCAAAATCTAGCTAACTGACATCCTACCTACTGTGAATACATATCCAATGCTGCTTCTCTTACCATCTAAATCTCCATCCATATCTAAATCAACATATCCACATAAAGAAATATCTAACCTTGCATAGCAAAAATGCATGTTGAATGTCCCTCTTAAATACGTGAGAATCCATTAGACTTCTTTCCAATGCTCTTTACCTGGATTGGCCATAAATTTGCTCACAAGTCCCACTTCCTATACAATATATGGTCTGGTACAAACCATAACATACTTAAGACTTCCAACTGTTGAAGCATATGGAACTTGTGCCATGTACTTGACCTCCTCATGTGACGTAGGACAATGATGTTTTCATAATTTAAAGTGTCCAGCCATATGTGTACTTACAAATTTTGAATTCTACATATTAAACCTTTCCAACACCTTATTGATATAATGTTCCTGAGATAAATACAAATCCATGTTCTTCTTATCTCTATGAATTTGCATGTTAAGGATTTTCTTTCCAACTCCCAAATCCTTCATTACAAATGTATGAGCTAACTTTTCTGTAAGCTCAACAATGTTCTGCATATTAGATCCTACAATAAGCATATCATCCACATATGATAAATAATAATAAAGATTCCATTTTCAAGTTTCTTGAAATAAACACAATGTTCAGATTCACATCTCATATAACCATGCTCATGCTTTAAACTATCAAATGTCATATACCATTTCCTTGGGGCTTACTATAGCCCATACAAACTCTTTTTCAACCTACACACAAGTTTCTCCTTACCTTTGAATTCATACCCAAGAAGTTACCGCATATATATATATCTTCCTCTAAATCACTATGAAGGAAATCCATATTGACATCAAGTTGCTCTAAATACAAATCTTCTACTGCAAATAAACTCAATATAGTACGTATGGAGATCATTTTTACTACATGAGAAAATATCTCACCAAAATCAATACTTTATTTCTATGCAAATAATTTTACCAAAAGCCTTGCATTGTATCTTTTTTGTCCACCCTCTTCTTGCTTGATCATGTAAACCCATTTGTTCTGCAATTTTATCTTAACCAAATCCCATGTCTAGTTTTGTTCGAAGGAGTCCAACTCCTCACTCATGCCATGCTCCCACTTCATGTGGATATCCTACTACATTGCTTCTTCAAAAATCTCTGGTTCTCCACTATCAATCAATAATAAATAAGTTAAAGTGTAAATATTTTTGGAGGTTTACTTACCCTTTGTGACTTTCTCAGTGAGATCTGAGGTGTTGGGGGCTCAATTTTCTCATTCTAAAAAAATTGTATCTATCTTTGATAGTGACCGATGCTGGTCACCTGTAGTTGATGCCGGTTCAGCCAACCGACGCTGGTATAGATCCTCTATAACTAACATCAGTTTAGGTGACTAATGTTGGTCCGGTGTCAACTGACACCGATTACTGTGTAGACATATAGGTGTCACTTTGAAATTTGAGAATGCATTTTCATCCACAAACTTTTAAATAGGTTCATCTTTGGGTACCAAAACTTGATCCTTGTACATTCTCTTTTCATTCTATTCAATGTCACGAATCTTAAAAATATTAGAATATTCTAAATCCCAAAAATGGAATCCAAAATCACTAGAGCGATAACCAATAAAAGTGCATCACTTTAATTTAGCAGGCCAACTTCTTTCTATATTCTTTATTGACATGCACAAAATATTTTGAACCAAATACTCTTAGAAAATAAAGATCTAACTCTTTTCCAGTCCAAGATTCTTTTGGTATTCCACCATCCAGTGCACCTGAAGTCCCATAGTTTATCAAATAAACTATTGTATCCACTGCTTCTGTCCAAAACTACAAAGGTAATCCATCATTTATCCTCATGATTCTTGCATGTTCCATGATTTTCCTATTCATTCTTTCAGCAAAATTATTTTTCCCATGGTATTCTAATAACCATTCTTTCTATGCATATTCCATTTGCTAAAAAATAATCATTGAAAACCATGTTGCAGTACTCACCACCATTGTCAGATCTAAGGAATTTTAAATTTGAATTTGATTCATTTTCCATAGGGTCTTTCAATCTTTTAATATTCTCAAAAACATCAAATTTTTGTTTAATACAATAAACCCATACCTTTCTTGTGGCATCATCAATGAAAGTCACATAATATTGGTAACCTCCACGAGAAGCTACCTAGGATTGTCCCCACACAGCTAAGTGCACAATGTAGAAACCAAATTTGTGTCTTACGACCCCCCGTGCCCCGCATCCCATTTCGCAACCTAGCCTCACCACCTAAACCTTGCACAATTATTTATTAATTACCTTATATTTAATAAATCCACATCTCCAAACCTGCCACCACATTTTTCCACCTCATCATGACCTAGCCCTAACCCTAAACTAACCTAATTAAGACCTATAACTTGGTCTACATCCACACCCATGACTAATTACTCCTCACCCGCACCAAAATCAACCTAATAATGACATGACCAAGCCCACAACTAATTCCTCAAGAGAAAAGGAGGGAAAGTTGACTATTTTACTAAAAATAGCCCACTTTGACTTAACCGACATCGGTTCCTACTCGACCGCCGTCGGTTACGTAACCGCCATCGATTCCCTGTAAAAGACCTCCCCCAACCAAAAATAAGAGGCTGAATTTTCATTGATCTGAATATCAGAAGTCATTGGAAGAATCTGGATTTCACTTGGCCGAGCAGAGACAAGTGAAGGAAAGAGAGGAGTTTACAGAGAAGGACATCAAGCCCAAGACTGCAACTGAGTAACCGGAGCCCAGTGACACTCATCTAAGCATTGGGAGAGAAGATAGCTCATCTTTGATTATCCAATCATCCTACCTGAGCCCTGCCTTCGTTATCACAGTCTTTGGACCTGATATCTTCATCAAGAACTAGTAAGTAGTGTCTTATACATTCTTTTAATAACATTTCTTAGATTTCTGAGTCACAGTAATTATAAGTCTACTCCCAAATCCACTACCTGGTAACACCCTACATCTAACTGTCATTCCTCTACCCTTACATTTCCCCAAGAACAGCCCCCATATTCTCTGAGTCTTCTCCATCACCCCATTACCTATCCCCAATCATTGACTAGCCTTATAAACACCATAGCCACCTTATAGCCAACCTTCACCAAAATCCCCTAAACCACTGCCCCTATCGATACCGGTTAGCAAAAATCGGTACCGGTGACAGTGACCGGCATCGGTCACTGTGATTCAAAACCAAAACTAGCCCTTTCCTCTATTGTTTTAACAAGGTAATTAAATTGTAATTTTGCAATAATTTATGTTAATTCATATTAGCAGGGGAACTAACCACCTTCGAAAGGAAGTTTAATACTTCCTGGGCCCAAGGCAGTTCCCTCATTTATTGTCTAATTAGAATCTGGTGGTCTTGTATTCTTACTTGCAGGTAGTCCTCCCCAGACAAAAAGGAGTTCTTTGCAATCGATCTGATCTCTATCTATGGTACGTGCACACCCTCTCAACATTCAACATGTATTCCTCCTAGCCCTAACCCTTATCTGTTTCTCAAAGGAATGAAAGGATAGAAGCAACTCTATTCCAGGAACGGAAGCATTTTATGCGAAAATTTTTGGCATGTCCGGTGAGACCCATTTTTTTTTTTGGGTTTCTTTCTTTCTTGCTTGCTTTCATATGGGTAGCACACTTGCTATTTTATTCTTCTAAAATATTCACAAGATATTTTGTTATATTTGGTAAAAGAATTTGTCTTGCTTTCCCATCTTTGCATTAGTGAAAGTCATCTTCTTTGCTTTATCAAATATGATTTTCGATTTGGGTTCAAAACACTTGCATCACATTCTTGCTTGCTATTTTCAATTCTAGTGAACGTAGGTTAAGTAATAGGTCGTACACGTGGGGGTGATATCCACAGTATTGAAAAAAAATTAATTTACTTTCACTGCACAACACATACCAAATCACATCATAAATTAACACAACAGCTCAAACATCCCCCTTTTCCATGGTATTCCTCCGCCCGATTGAGGTAACCTTATAAGCCAAAACAAACTTGACATTTCCCCTAAGTCTTATGTTTAGGATTGACATCATCTTGTGTCTAAGGCATAAGCCCAAAGTGATTAAAACTATACCTAGGGTTAGTCTGTTAATTTGCTTGTGCATCTTGCTTGTTTTTAGTTCTGTTTCTCTGTCATACACTATTTTCTGTGATCACTTCAGAACAGTTTGGTAGGCATACTAAGCACTGTTAACCCCAAATCAACAACTTCTTACAGATTCTTACACCGGTCCTATTATACTGACATCGGTTAACTTACCGACACCGGCTACAGTCTGACCGACATCGGTTACCTGACCGATATCGGTTACTGTCTTTCACAGTTCCCAAAACCAGCAACCTCCCAATTCCAACATTTTGTTACTGCTTTTGTTCCTGATAGAGTGCATCCTACTATGTACTCTTGTCCATGGTTGTTATCACTCGGAAATAAGCTGCAGCCATGGTTTCACATGCCTGCTTCATGCCTTTGCCTGAATCACCCCCTTCACAGCCTGTGGGGAATCCTACGAACACCAGCGAGATTCCCAAAATCCCTGTAGGAGATAAGGAATTTGTGAAATTTTTAGATGCTAATCCTAGCACTGTACAGTACTATTTGTCTCATGCTCCTAACCGTACACCCGATGGTTAACTCCTTGTTGGCATGCCTATTAGTATAGCCACTCACTTAGCTCCTTCCCCACCTGATAATTCCGCCTTGCCTTCTTCATCCTTAGCCCCGTCACCCAACTCAGTGGCTTCGAGGGTTCATACGGCACAGATTGGCTTCCCTTTGGTTAATCTGGGACCCAGCATATCATTACTGCTGACTGCTCCTACCTCATCTCTCTCGCAGACTGCTCCTTTCATAACTTGCTCTCTGCCACCTATCCACACAAGCTTTCCTTCTCAAGCTCTGCCCACCTTTTCATTTCCACACATGTATCCGATGACTTCAACATCTTATATAGGACATCCCTATTCAGTCACCTCAACATATTCGTCCTTAATACCTTATCAACATTTAACCCCACCATTATCTAGTGGTGGCCCTTGGCCCAATTCCCCTCCATTTATGGAAACCGCACCATCATCTCATCCAACCACTGATTTCATCAAACAAATGATGGACAAAATGCAAAATTTGGAGGCTTTTGTTTCAGGAAGCCGTAGCACCCTGACATACGAGCAAGTTTGTTGGGAGCCTATTCATCCTTCTGTCCCCCTTCATTCATATCCTCCTCAATGGGAATTACCAAAATTCACTCGTTTTAATAGTAAGGAGGATCCTTAACAACATTTGTGATCATTTAGACATGCCTGCTATCTGATTGCTCATGACGATGCCTTACTACTCCGCACCTTTCCCATGTCCTTATCAGGACCCACCTTGGAGTGGTACAGTGCTTTAACCCAGCACTCAATCTTCTCTTTTAACCAATTAGCCCAATATTTCTTGGATCATTTCTCCATTAACATTGCCAAGAAAGTATCTATCACCGACTTCTATGCCATCCAACAATTTGAAGGCAAATCTATCGCAGATTTCATTGGACGATGGCGGGGCCTTACCAACCAGCTTACTTATGCCTTGCCTCAGGCTAAACTTATCGAACTCTTTACGCGGGCCTATGCTAAGCACATTTCTCCTACCCTCCAAATTCAAACTTTCTGCACATTTGACGAGGCCTTTACTATGGCTCAGAAACTAGAAATTCAAGCCTTAGAGGAAGAGAAATTGCGGTTGCGCAACAAAAACCCCAATTTATGAACCCAAGACGCCACCAACAAACCTAACACCATCAATCCTCACGCATCGATTGCTTCGAAATCAAAAGGAGCTGTACACGCGGTGATGGTCAAATCTCAAACACTGTCTAATACCCCACCAAAAACCACCTATAAGTATAAAGCCGAGCCCATCAATTACACTCCCTTGGGAGAAACTTATGGTGTGATATTGGAAAAATTGCTCAAAGCAGGAGCTATTACCTTACCTCCTATTAAACCTCACTCTGGGTTTGATTCCACCCACGCTATACCTTCTTGGTACAAATAAAATGACTTCTGTAACTTCCACCGCGTGAAGGGACACAGTCATGAAAATTGCAAGATGTTGAAAAATATAGTGCAGGAAATGGTTGATGCAGGGGATATAACCCTCGATAATCCTAACGCCCCTGCTAACCGAAATTTGAAAATCTATAGCAAACCATTCCCAAACCACTCTTCTAATAGTAACATAAACCAAGATATCTTAGCCGAGGAGAGTGTTCATGAAATCCATGCAGTCTTCGACTCCCAACCAAAAGCCTCTATCGAGAGAATTATGAATCAAGCCTCTTCAATAACGCAGGGAACCCGAACCCCCTTCACCACTATCAAGACAAGATGAAATCCTTGCCGTTCCTTTACCCATAAAGGAATTAAGCACCCGGAGTTCTCTTCTCACAGATGAGCCTTCTTACACCACATCTCTGCAAGACTGTGAGCGGATGTTATCTAACTTATCTATTTCCCAAACATCTCCTTCTACCACTCTTGCTGTACAAGAGGAAGGCTCGCCACTTTTTTCATCATCCTTAGATGAGAAACCCCTTGAACCGACATCACCAAATTCTTTAATCATGACGGATCCTCTCAAACATGCCCTCCTACCTATTAGTTCTTCATCGCCTAAATCTTTTCAGCGACTGGTTGACCTCTTAATGCCCATTGATACGGTACCTCATTTACCCCCTGTATCACACCCATAGTGGACCGGAATCACAACCCACCTTTCTTCCATACAAAAGTTCCTATTCACACGTGAAGATTGTCACCCCTCAGAAGATAGACGAGTCCTATGGGAACGTTTGAGTACACCATATTCTACTCAAATGTAGATGACCGATCCAGACACCTCTACCATATACCCGAAGTGTTTACAAAAGCTTAAAATGCCTATGTCCTCATCTTCACCCCCCTCATCTCTACCAAATACCTCATCCACCTCTATTGACCTAACCAAACCTTCCCCTACGCTTGGGACCTCACTAATACCCAGTCTAACACACCCACCTAAAAGGTTAGATTTATCCAAAAGTAAAGCCGTCCATCCACTTAGGAGACAGACCCAATCTCCTCAAGTCCAACCTATGTCTCTATCACAACTAAAACCATCACCATCACACCTACCTTCTATATTGGGACCTCATCCCTCCACCTTGCATCAATACATCATACCTCCTGCGTTTTCTTTAAAATGACCTACACCTTCTACACCCATACAAAGATCCAAGGGTATATCAACACCGTCACCCCAAGTATCCTGTCCACCTATCAACCCTAAACAAACTCCATCATCAAAGGATTTGTTTACTGTCACTCCTCTTTCTCCATGGTTGTTTTCTACTACCACGTCATCTGACCAGCTAAACATAACTTCTGCGCCAAAGAGGTCACGTTTAGTTAAACCCAATTATCAAAACCCCTTGGCTAAGCCGCCACCCATACAAATCAACCATACCCAGTCATTACTGAAACCTACCCAGTCAATAGCCTCATCTTCCTCTGACTTTGACCCGCTCAAAGGGTCTTACGCCAAAATCCTTGCTATGTTGGTGGGGAATGTGACCATTTCCCTACCCCCACTTAGACCCTATGATCCATCTAAACCTCAACCTATAGGTTATGATGAGTCTAAAATCTGCACTTACCACCGCACACCAGGACATGATGTAGAGGGATGCAAAGCGTTGAAAGCCATACTTCGTCAGTCACCTCTCTCGGATTAAAAAGGTTAAGAAAGACAATTTACGAAGGGAGAAACCTTTAGCTTCAATCCCCTCTCCTATACCACCTGTCCCCTCCTCACCAAGATCTATCATTATTACAACCCCACCTCTTGAAGACCATGACTTATCCCTACCGTCTTCCTCCTCTCGTGTTCATGAGATCAACATGATTAGTGTTGCTACTCGAGGGTAGAAAAATAATGGGAAAGCTAAAGAAAGCACACCTGCGGCCTCTCTTTCTCCATCCACCATCCCGATCGCACCACCACCTAAAGTGGTTATTCGTGGACCTGCCTACCCCATCTCTAATGGAGTGGCCCACTGAACCATGATCAAACAGCTTCACCAATCACCTATAAAAATGACACTGTATGATCTCATTCAGGCCTCTAAATCTCATCGACAAGCTCTCGTTGAAATCCTTCAAGGGATAGAGGTCTTACCTAATGAAACCTTTCCCGTTACCTCCATCTTAACACCCAACCACATTTCCTCTCTCACCAAACAATCTACCACTTCCTTCCTTGTACAACAAACCACTGCTGTCAGTTTCTTTGAAGACGAAATTGTTAACTTTGGTGCAGAAGATCCCGACCCCACTCTTTTCATCTCAGCTTACGTCTGGGACATTCGGGTGCGTCGTGTTATGATTGATGGGGCCGCTAGCCTAAACATCATCTCTTCCAAAGACTTTCAACAAATGAATATCCCCTCTAGTTGCATGTGTGCCAACCCCACCATGCTGCATTCATTCAACGATGCTATTACTTCTACCTTAGGCACTATGATCCTTAACATTCATGTAGGGCCACGTACCTTACCTGCACTCTTCTATTTCCTTGAGGGAGAATTCCAATACAACATGTTGTTAGGCCGCCCTTAGATCTGGGCTATGGGATGCATTCCCTCCACCTTACATAGATGCATAAAATTTGAGTACGAGGGGAAGTTCCTACACCGTAAAAGCTGATCCTCCCCCCTTCAAAACCTGCAATATGTTATATCTCCCTAATGATGTGCTTGTACCAGTCAAGACACCCATTCATCCAACCTAACCATCCACTTCAACTACACCTCTACCATCCACCTCAACCACACCTACACCTTCAACCAATGAAACCGCTGTCGCAAATACCACTTCCTTTCCCGCAGACAACATCCCAACCTCAGACCCATTAGTAGATGTTATTCAATGCCTTACGCTGGGGGAGTATCACCTATATAACGTTAGCTCTTTCCATACCCCACAGGAGTACGAAAAGTTACATGCACATCCTACCTACGACTGTCGTGTGGGGGAGATAATATCCTACAGACCACCTAATTACCGCACTAACCTAACGTATGGGGGTGTCGACGCATCCTCTGTTACCCTTGAACCTCCCCTTGGTGTGGTTCCCTTCCAATCTGATTTTTAGTACCTGACAAATTGTTGTTTCGCCCTCACCTTCTTGACTCACTGTGCTTGGAAAGGTTTTGGTTTTGGTCTTTATGAACAAGGCCGACATACAATCATTCCCGTGACTACACGCAAACACAAAGATCATAGTGGTCTTGGATTTCCTAAAAAACTTACACCAAAGAAACCTTGTGTCCGCTGTATCCAAGAAGATGACGAGGTCACCCCTTCTGAACCATCATCACCCATTTTGCCATCATCACCAACAGAGTCGATAGACTCTGAATCTATCCCTCCTAACTTTTTTTTTTCATAAATGCTATCTTCCTGGGTCCTCTCACTTATCAACATGGTAATGAAGACCCATCTTCTCTTCCCCTTCTGTATCCAGACATGATCGAAGAGGACTCACCTTCAATTAATGTTGTTGAGTGCCAGGATGATGACTCCATCCCCACTTACCTTGGTGCGGACGACTCTTATATTCAACACGCCTTGCCATCTGATACTCAAACCATGTTGAATGAGTCGACTATAGAAATCAACATCCACACCGAGGACGATCCTCACATTGTGAAGATCAGACAATCTCTTACCGCATCAGAACAAACTTCCTTCACTACTTTCCTCTGTGCCCGCAACCAAGCTTTTGCTTGGTCCTACGCGGACATGCTAGGAATTGATCCTGACATTGTTGTCCATAACATTACCCTAAAACCCGATGTCAAACCAGTTAAACAGAAACTGAGAAAAATGCATCCACGCATTTCCCTCTTGGTCAAAGAAGAGCTTCAACGACTCCTTTCTGTTTCCTTCATCTTACCTATTAACTATCCTCAATGGATCTATAACATTGTACCTGTTACTAAAACAACAGGGGGACTTCAGATATGTACGAATTTCCGGGACCTTAACCTCGCTTGCCCAAAAGATGACTTCCCCCTCCCAAGTATTGATCAACTTGTTGATCTCACTGCAGGCCATGAGATGCTTTCTCTCATGGATGGCTTCTCGGGATACAATCAAATTTTGGTAGCCCCGGCCGATCAACATAAAACTACTTTCATAACTCCTTGGGGAACCTTCTATTATCTTGTCATGCCGTTTGGCCTTAAGAATGCTGGTGCGACCTATCAGCGAGCTATGAATTAGATTTTTCATGACATTATGCACACTATCCTTGAGGATTATGTCGATGATCTTCTTGGCAAATCTAAACATCGCAGTGAACATCTCGATGTTTTAACCATTATTTTCGATTGCCTGTTACAATATTGTGTTCGTCTTCAACCAAAGAAATGTGTCTTTGGTGTCCTTTTGGGAAAACTTCTTGTTTTTATCGTCTCTTTGCATGGCATTGAGGTTGATCCAGCTAAAGTCAAAGCTATCCTAGAAATTCCCCCACCTACTAACCTCAAACAGTTGCGTAGTTTGCAAGGTAAGCTCTAATCTATCCGGCGTTTCATCTCCCAACTCTTAGATCGATGTCAACCTTTCCATCATCTCCTTAAAAAGGACATTATCTTTCAATGGAGTGAAGAGTGCCACCAAGCCTTTGAGGCTCTTAAAGCCTATCTCTTGCAACCACCCGTGCTTATCCCACCTCAAGACAATCACCCTTTTTATCTTTACCTTTCTACCACCGACCATGCTGTAGGAGCCATGCTTGCACATCGTGACTCTGAGCATCGAGAACAAGTTGTTTATTATATAAGTCATACTTTGGTGGATTATGAGACTAGGTATACACAGGTAGAAAATTTGTGCCTAGCCCTATCATTCGTAGCCACCAAACTACGACACTACCTCCTGAATCACAAAACTTTTTTCATCACCAATGCGGACCCCATTCATTATATGTACGCCAAACCTCATCTAAACCAATGCATCACTTGATGGCTTATTCTCCTCGCTGACCTCGACCTTGAATTTGTACACCAGAAGTCAATCAAAGGAAAAACTATCGCAGACCAACTCGCGGAAGTCCCTTTACCTAGGGAGAAATTTACCAATTTTAATTTCCCTGATGAACTCATTGCCACTCTTTTACTCAGTGAGGAGTCGTATCCAATGACCCTCTTCTTCGATGGATCCAAATGCCAACGTGGTGGTGGAGCCGATGTTTTTCTCATTCCTCTTAATGCTGAGCCTATGCCTCTTTCATTCCGGCTCGATTTCCCCTGTACTAATAATACAATGGAATACGAGGCCCTTGTTTTGGGTCTCCAGGTTACGTTACACTTAGGTGTCAAGTCTATTAACATTTTCAGCGACTCCCAACTGGTAGTCAATCAAGTTATGGGCATCTACCAATGTAAAAATGAGGAACTTCAAAAGTACAAACATTACGTGGATTCACTTTTGACCTTATTTACTCATTATTCTATCCAAACCATTCCCCGCTCCACTAACAAATTTGCGGATACTATGGCTTGCTTAGCCTTGCAAATTCCTGCCTCACCAACTGACTCTGACATATTCATCTTGGTCTAACAACTCTTTGCCGCATCTTACTCCACCCCAGATGTTTGTATGATAAATAATGTGTCTGCTAATTTGCAGGATACCTGGTATCACCAATTTCACGACTATCTTGCAACCTTTGTTCTCCCACCTGACCTTACTAGTAATAGCAAACGTGCTTTTCTTAAAAGTTTTTCTCGTTATGTCGTCATGGGGGGACTCCTCTATAAACGTGGCTTGATGGGATCCTCCTTTGATGTCTAACCGGTGTGAAGGTCACCTATACCATCCAACAAGTCCACGACGGTATTTGTGGTGGACATTTTAGTGGCCTTGCTGTGGCCAAATGAATCCTTCGTCTAGGCTATTATTGGCCTACTCTTAATAACAACTACTAAAAATATCTTAAGCGTTGTGTTATGTGTTAACAACATGCCAACCTTCAACATACTCCTAGACATCTGCCACAGGTCACACGAGATCTTTGGCCTTTCTCACAATGGGGTTTAGACCTTATTGGTGAGATTCACCCACCATCTTCGCAAAGTCACCATTGGATAATCACAGCCACCGAATATTACACTAAATGGGTAGAATCTATTCCACTCCTTTCAACCAAAAAAGGAAAAATCGTCGAATTCATTAACCATCACATTATTTGTCGTTTTGGCGTTCCTCATTGCCTGATAACAGATAATGGAAAATCTTTCAAAAATAAGTTGTTACAAGACCTTTATGACAACTTTGGTATCAAACTTAGCTTCTCATCACCTTACCATCCACAAGCAAATGGTCAAGCCGAATCTTCTAATAAAACCCTTACCAAAATCCTCATGAAAGTTGTTAACGATTCTGGAAGAAATTGGCCTGATCACATCCCCTTTGCCCTTTGGGCTTATCGGACTAGCATTCGCACCTCCACTAATGCCACCCCATTCTCTTTGGTATATGGTACTGAGGCTGTCTTGCCTCTCGAAATACAAATACCCTCCCTAAGGATATCTCTTTAGGATGTTCTCACTAATGATGATTTCCGCCAAGAGCGGTTAGCCCAATTGGAGCTTCTTGACGAGCGTCATCTTACAACTCTTGACCACCTTCAAATCTATCAAAAACGCATCAAGCATGCTTATGATAAGTGACTTCATGAGCATACCTTTAAGGTTGGTGATCTTGTCCTCAAAGAGAATCAGCATGTAACCAAACTAGAAAAGAGCAAACGTGGAAAATTTGCTCCTAATTGGATTGGGATTTACATTATCACTCATACTTACGGATCAAAAACTTACCATTTAGCTTCACTTACTGGTAAACCTGAGCCTGAACCCCTTAATGCCTTGCATCTTCGACCATTCTACTATTGAATTTAGTGTTATATCACTTCTTATCTACCTTGCGCTCGTCCCTTGAGCTCATTTACTACCTCATACACTTTTGTTCCATGCATCTCCAATCGAATCAAGCTCACATGGTTTGGTCATCACCTCCCCTTAAAGATACCTTCCCCTTTTTAGTCTAGTCCATGACTTAAAAAGTATCAAAATAACACGTTCTTAATTATACGCTTATGGGATATTCTTGAGTCAAACTTCCTACAAAACTAGATACTTCATGCCAAACAGACATCTAGACCTCTAAAGTTATACATAGACTGCTCCCTCAAAGGACAGCTATGTACAAAGCCGCATCTATTATTATACGCTAGACTACTCCTCCGAAGGACAGTTATACACAAAAGCCACATCTACCACTATAAATAGACTACTCCCTTGAAGGACAGCTATATAAAGTTAGCCTCTATCAGAAGCTTCTCGCATTGATCAACTTCGTGAAGACCTCAAGAACAAAAAAATGCATATCCCCTGATGGACTTCCCGCATCGATCATTCTATATCCAGAAAAGTAAAAAGCATTATTCCAAAGCAATTTTGAGTCATGGACTTGTCTATTTAGGTTTGGGTCTCTTTCGTCAGAATAATCACCTTATAACAAGTTCTCTGCACCCCCAGCTATACCAGCTACGTCACCTCACCATTCGTCAACAGCAATAAAACTCAAGGGACGTGACGTATATCCGATATATTGTGATTATACAACTCTTTTCACCTATTGACTTCTCGTCATATGCAAGGTACCTAGGGATTCAAGCTCATCCTACATGTTAATATGTGGTTTGTTTAGCTCTTCTCAACTATGGGACACTTTTGCCTCTTTTACTCAAATTTAGGATTATGTGTTGACCTTAATCAGGACGTGGTTCCCTACTACTTGGGTAAGCTAACTTCCGCTTCACCTATACATACACCAACATCGCCAATTCCTTACCAACACCAACAACATTACCCTACCAATATGACTATTTTTTTTACCAACCAAAAAATTGCCTAACCACAACCAGATTACCTGAATTCGCCTCTCCCTGGTCTTAAGGGAGAACTACATCAGTCTGAGGCCCCTCCTTGCTTTGTGCAATGGGCTATGTAGGCAGCACTTAGGAGACATGGGGTCTCCCAAGGTTAGCTCGACCATCTCCTACCATAACCTATCATGTGTTGTAAATATAAATATTTTTGTGTATTTCTATTTGACTCACATTCATCTTTATCCTTTTTCAAAACAAAACATTCAAAACACAACCATTCTTATTATTATCATCACTAAAATCAACATACATATTTAGTTTTATTTAGATGTTAAAAAAATACATCTTCTCTATCATCGACGCGTAGGTCGGCATCCTTATTTATTCTTATATTCCTATGAAATTCACTTAGACCCTTGCACCTCCTCCTGAATAAGTTGGTGATCGTGATCCTTCGACGCCACTCACTTGGCCTCTCCATCCTCAAAGGTGCCACTACTATTGGTTCCTCCCACTGATCCACCAACATCTCCTATAACATACAAATACGTCCTCTCACATGGAGGAATCTTTCCTCCAATCTCTCCACTCGTAACTGCTGAAACCTCTAACAATCTCGTTGTCTCATTCACCTGTGTTTGAAGCTAGATGAACCAAATCCTGCAGGTAGTCTCTCTCCATTGTAATCACAGCTATGTCAGGACGATCACATACACCTCGCAGCTCTGCTACCCACCATAATCTATAGGCCTCTGTCGTTCCCGCATCCATTACCCTACGATTGGCTGCTATCTCTTCTGGCCCTTCTGGAGGTGTCGGCCAGGGAGGTGAGAATGCTACCTCGGCGTCGATCCTCATGTATGGTCTATAGGCCATAGGTATATCCTGAACAAATCCAAATTGTCACCACACGTGATCTAGAGGAATCCTATCGTACTCACCTGGCCTGTGCCTTGCGATCCACCTCAATCGCTCTACACCCCTCAACTCCTCAGCTATGTTCTCTGTCACCATATAGTTCCCGTAAGGCCTCCAAAAAATATCCGCAATCGTCACCATCTCCCATACCTGCCTATAATACTCGATGTCATCTATCACGGCCTGGGATCTCGCCTCTTGTTCTGTTTGGACCCATCGTCTGAATCCCAACCTCTGCACTCCTTGTCTCTCCCGACTGGACGGGTCAGCCTATCGGTCACACACAAACAATGTGCTCATAGGCTCAACAATGTAATAAGTATGCACAATCTAGTGTCGTCCTGTGATTTCACTTGTAGGCCCATAAACCCCTGTATAGCTCCACCAGATATGCGGGTGCCCATGCGAAAGTCATGCTCCTTTCTATCATCTCCCAAATAACATACATCAATTCTTTTGGAAATCTTCCCCCATCCGCCCTCGGTAATGCATAATACCCCACCGCTATCATTAATACCACTGCCAACCTTGTTTCCTCAGGGTGTGTTGCATACATTGTACCATAAGTGAATGTCAAACCTCGATGTGTCAAATCTCGTGCAGCTGAACCAAATACTATTGTTATTACTCCCCGCACCGCGCTAGGCAACGCCTGATACACTGGTCTTCCTGTAATTGGGAGCCTCAAAATTCTAAACACATCTTCCAACGTCACTGTCATCTCCCCTGTTGGCAGATAGAAGGTATTCTTTTCCGGATTCCACCTCTCAATCAACGCCTGCAACATAGCATGATTGCGGGTGATTCGTGAATAATAGCGGATTCCACTTAACCCCAGATGGTTGATCAATACCCATTCAGCTGGTGTTACATCTGCTCGGACTCGTGACAACAAAGCTGGCACACTATCATTCATCCTCAACCCTGCCTCTACCTGCATATATCAAATCAACAAACAAACCATTCAATAAATCAAATCCCCAAGTATTTTTTCTCACATTCTGGAATTTCATACAATAACCGATATCGGTTATACATAACCAATACCGGTTGCCTAACCGATACCGGTTATCTCTAAACAATATAGTCACTGTCAAACATATATAGCCTACTTAAAAACATCCCCTTCGATAATTATTTTACTCGTTTACTCCTCTCCATACATACAAACATACGCGAAACCCCCGCTTACCTACCCCATAACACTCACCCCATCCCAAACCCTTACCTATCACCTTTTCTTTCTCATCTCTATCCACTTACCTCCTATAATCCTATTCATAAAAGATGCAAGAATTAAATTACAACCAAACAGTTTACCTCTTGGGACGCAGCAGCTTGCGGTGGAACCTATCTTCCCTCTCGTCTCTGCCTGTTGGATGCTTCTCCTTGTCCAGCCATGTTCACCACCCTCTTCAATATAACTTGCCTTTCTGCCTTCTTAATACCAGCTCACAATTGCTTTACCTGTCTCTTTCCTCCTTATCACTCAATTCTCTCATGTAATTACCTGTATAAGTCGTCAACAGCGTCGCCTTCACGTATTTAACTTGTTGCATGACTCTAAAAATAAGAACTCTAAAAATAAGACATTAATTTGCCGCCCAAGCTTGTCTATTTTTAGAAAAGCTCATTTTGGCATAACCGGTATCAGTTACCTAACCGATATCGGTCAATAATCTACCGACGTCAGTTAGCTAACCGATATTGGTCACATGCCTCCTTTTTCTTAAACCTGGGCCTTTTCTTTAGTTTTTGCAATTTTTTGTGGCACTTGCTTCTTTTTCCTACATAACTACACCATTATCACTATTTGTCATCAGAATCACATCAACACATATATATATATATATATCATCACAATTTCATCAACATCATCTATCTACAATAAAACAACCATCAACAAAATACGTACGACATTTCAATATCTACATCAACCCCATTAGTATACACACCATGTGGATCAAAATCATCATCTATATATATATATATATATATCAATGTTTAAATATACAACTTCCCCTGCACGGGGGCCTCTGTGATCTCGAAATAATACAAAGCCGGCACGCAGGCCGCTATCACTGTCAAAATCTCGACTTGGCTAGCAGGCCGGTCTCTCATGACAAAAATATACTTGGCTCGTAGGCCGGTATCAATTATACAACCTGTACTTGGCTTGCAGGCCGGTATATACAACAAGAATGAATAAATAAATCATATGTAGGCACGCAGGCCTCTATATACATGACCGGTTCGTAGACCGGTGTCTATATCCAATATCCAAAAACCCATCTCCGCTCCAGGGATGTCTCAGCTCTCCCCACCACCCTCAGCCCCTCTCCCTACTGGTCCCTATGCTGGCTCTCACCTCCTCCCTATCACTGACCCACCGGCTGTGGCTATGCCCCCCTGGGATCTCTGGCTCCGAGAGGTCTCAGCTCTGTGCGCCACATATGGCTGATAGTCAGCCCTGGTACCATCAAGGATGTCCTGATAATACCGGGCCTCTGCTCTCACCTCCATATAGCGGGCCCGTGCCACCATGGCTGCTGGGGCGGGTCCCGCGACTCCTAATAATAGTGGCCCCTGTCCTATTGGTACACCCTGTGCCTATACCTGTGGTGGTGCCGGTGCCTGTGGTGGTGCCTGTGGCTGTGATGGTGCCTGTGGTGGTGCCTGTGGCTGTACCTGTGCCTACACCTGTGCGTGGGCTAACTGCACCTGTAGTACCCCAATCTATGCCTATGCAGCAGCAAGCTGCCTCTGTAACAACTGCACCTGTCCTAGGAGTCGGTCCCTCTCTGCTATAACAGCTGCTAAATCTGGCTGTGCGGGCTATGCTCTCCTAGCTGCTCTCTCCCCTACCCACCAAACCAAAAAGGCCCCTGTCACTCCGGCATCATCCACAGTATCATCAGCTGGCCTCTCTGCTACCCAATCTGGGTCAACGGGCTGCGGTGCGGGCAGTGGGGCCTCTACATCATCCCTCTGGTACTGTGGAAAGGGAGGTGGCTCATCCTGTCTCAAGCCCAATTGCCGCCGTACCCTCTCTAGGGGTATCCACTCATACTCTCCAGGCCTCCGTCCAGCTATCGAGAAACTATACTGGATCCAGTGCATCTGTGCTCGGGCTCCTCCTCGGGGCGGATGGTCTCTGTAGGGCCTCCATACAATGTCCAGTGCGGTCAAGCCCTTTAACAAATGACGGTAGTAGGCCACATCTCGTCCTGCCAGCACCGCTCGTGGCTAGCCCACAACCCCCAACCACCTTTGAAAGCCATATCTATATACAATCTGTGGCCCTGGCTGCTGAGGCAGCCCTACTGGTCGTATACATATGATGTGCTCATATGCCCAACAATGTAACAAAAATGTCGAGCAAATCCCAAATCACCTCATCCGGCGATAACCCCACAGCTCTCTGTATAGCTGCACCAGATATACTGGTGCCCAGGCATAACACGTATGCTCCTCTACCATCTCGTGTAGTACTCCCATCAAAGTCCGTGGGAAGTGGCCTCCCTCTGAGTCCGGGAGGGCGAAGCATGTGATACCTATCATCATCAACACGGCAAGCCGTGTCTCATGTCTGTGTGCGCGATACATGTCGCCATAGGCAATGCTCATGATGTGATAGGTCAATAATGCAGCTGCATCCCCAAATACCTGAAGAATGTTGTCCATCGCCGTCTCCGCATCTACCTGGAACACTACCTCCCCTACGATTGACAGTCTCAGGATGCGATACACATCCTCCAGGGCAATCATCATCTCTCCAGTAGGGAGATGGAAGACGTTGGTTTCCGGATCCCATCTCTCGATAAGGGCAACCATCAGGATGTGGTCCCTATCCACAGCCCTATACCACTAGACTCCGTCGAGTCCCACCTCTCACATAATGGCCCAATGCGCTGCGGACACATGTGGCCGCATCCGTCTCAATAATGGGGGCATCCTATCCCGCATCGTAAGCTACTGACGTGCTTGCAAAAACAACCCACTTCATTAGACCTACCCTTTACAAAAAAAACTACCTTAACCCTCTATACCCCCTTTAACCACAATTTCTGACCTTATTCACCAATCTCCCTTTCTCACCACATTGCCTATACCCTCCTTTGCTAAATAGCCTTTTTTGACTTCATTGGCCCAATTCACGGCCGCAACCAACCAACTAGGCCCGAGCCAAGGCCAAACCCCAACCAATTGGGCCCACCCAATCTCCCTTTCTCACCGCAACCAACCAATCAGGCCCAACCCAAGGCCGTAACCAACCAATCAGGCCCGACCCAAGGCCGTAACCAACCAATCAGGCCCGACCCAAGGCCGCAACCAACTATTTGGCCCGACCCAAGGCCGCAACCAACCATTTGGCCCGACCCAAGGCCGCAACCAACCATTTGGCCCGACCCAAGGCTGCAACCAACCATTTGGCCCGACCCAAGGCCGCACCCAACCAATCAGGCCCGACCCAACACCGCAACCAACCATTTGGGCTCAACCCAAGGCCGTACCCAACCAATCAAGCCCGACCCAAGGCTGCAACCAACCATTAGGCCTGACCCAAGGCCGCACCCACCTAATTAGGGCCAACCCAACGCCGTAACCACTTAATCAGGCCCGACCCACGGCGGCACCAATTACATACCTAGCCCAAAACCCACAAATTACAATTTTATCCACTCATCATGCAACTTTTTGTTCAATCAAGCTTACTTGTTCATGTTTTAGCATGATTAGGGAACTTGACTTGATTAGTCGACCAACTTTGCCTAGACCGAGACTGTGACGTTTATCTCAACCAAACCAACTATTTGGTACTGCCGAACATGCCTAAACGTTCCTGTACCTTACCCGTTATATCCCCTGGAGCTACTTCCTACGCCTTGGATACCAGGATTATATCACCCTTGTTTGGATAAACTATCGACCTTTGCCTATGAATTGCTTGTTTTCTCTTCAAATCATGTACCCTAGTCACACTACTACATTTCAATGTGCGTCTGCTTCCTTGAACTTACCCCACCATCTCACCATCATCTCAACATCATTTACCCTTTATCAACCCTATCCCTGATTTCACATTACCTCAATCTGTGATAGATTTGAGGGGGATTACCTATATCCTTAAACGGGAGTAACCACTTCTTATTATTGTCAGTGCAGCTTTACAAGACAAGCTACATGACAACAAGGGGCTAATGTAGACACCAAATTTGTGTCTTACGACCCCCTGTGCCCCGCATCTCATTTCACAACCTAGCCTCACCACCTAAACCTTGCACAATTATTTATTAATTACCTTATAATTAATAAATCCACATTTTCAAACCTGCTACCTCATTTCGCCACCTCATCCTGACCTAGCCCTAATCCTAAACTAACCTAATTAAGACCTATAACTTGGTCTACATCCACACCCATGACTAATTATTCCTGACCCGCACCAAAATCAACCTAATAATGACTTGACCAAACCCACAACTAATTCCTTGGGAGAAAAGGAGGGAAGGTTGGCTATTTTACTAAAAATAGCCCACTTTGACTTAACTGACATCAGTTCCTACTCGACCACCGTCGGTTACGTAACTGCCATCGGTTCCCTGTAAATGACCTCCCCCAACCAAAAACAAAGCATCTGGATCTGGAATTCATTGGAAAAATCTGAGATTCACTCGACAAAGCAGAGACAAGTGAAGGAAAGAGAAGAGTTTTGTTGAGAAGGACATCAAGCCCAAGACTGCAACTGAGTAACCAGATCCCAGTGACACTCATCGAAGCATTGGGAGAGAAGATAGCTCATCTTAGATTGTCAAATCATCCTACCTGAACCCTACCTTCGTCATCACAGTCCTTGGACCTGTATCTTCATCAAGAACTAGTAAGTAGGGTCTTGTACGTTCTTTTAAATAACATTTCTTGGACTTCTGAATCACAGTAATTATAAGTCTACCCCCAGATCCACTACCCGGTAACACCCTACATCTAACTGTACCTCCTTTACCCTTACATTGTCCCAAGAACAACCCCTATATTCTCTGAGTCTTCTCCATCACCCCCATTATCTATCCCCAATCATTTACCAGCCTAATAAACACCATAGCCACCTTATAGCCAACCTTCACTAAAATCCCCTAAATCACTGCCCCTACCGATATCGGTTATCAGCAACCGGTACCGGAGATAGTGATCGGCATCGGTCATTGTGATTCAAAACCAAAACCATCGTTTCCTCTATTGTTTTAATGAGGTAATTAAATTGTAATTTGGCAATAACTTCTTTGTTAGAATTTGTGTTAATTCGTATTAGCAGGGGAACTGACCACCTTCGAAAGGAAGTCTAATATTTCCTAGGCCCAAGGCAGTTCCCTCATTTATGTCTAATTATAATCTGGTGGTCTTGTGTTCTTACTTATAGGTAGTCCTTCCCAGACAAAAAGGAGTTCTTCGCAATCGACCCGATCTCTCTCTACGGTACGCGCACACCATCTCAACATTCAACAAGTATTCCTCCTAGCCCTAACCCTTATCTGTTTCTCAAAAGAATGAAAGGATAGAAGAAACTCTATTCCAGGAACGGAAGCATTCTGTGTGAAACACACAAGCTCCAATTTTTGCTCCTTTGTTTCCCCAAATTTGAGAAATCTGACTCTATTTTTCTTTCCAAATATACAATTCTCATAGAAAACAATATCTACATCTTTCAAAGATGGTAACTTAGCCTTTAATATATGCATTCCTTTTTGATTCATATGTCCTAACCGATTATGCCACATGCTTGCATATGAATCTGAAGTAGATAGCACATAAAATGAATTAGTAATACAGGTAGACAAATATAATGCTCCTACCTCCTTGTCTCTTGCTACAACAAGAGATCCCTTTATAACCTTCTAAGAGTTGTCTGTGAATGTAACCATGTAACCAGATTCACCTGGCTGTCCTATAGAAATTAGATTTCTCTTGAGGTTTGACACATGCCTCACATCTTTCAATATCCAAGTATTTCCATTCTACAATTTTAGATGAACTTCTCCTTTACCAATAATATTACATAATTCATCATCTCCTAAATAAACATGCCCAAAATTACCCTGGACATAATTTTTGAAATAACCCTTATTAGGGGTAGCATGGAAAGAAGCTCCTGAATATAAAACCCATGATTCAATTTTACTATCTAATGAGAGAATAATGACATCTTACATTACCTCAGATGCAAATTTTTTTTCCTCTTTACCTTTATCTGGTACATTCTCTTTGTTTTCCTTGAATCAACAATCCTTCTTTACATGTCCTATATTTCCACTAGTTCCAGTAAGTTATCCCTTTACCTATGGATTTAGATATGCCATTCTTAGACTTTTATTTCCCATTATTCTTACTCTTAGATATATCCTTCTACCTCCCCCTTCTTTCTACATTAAAATCATTACCAGATGATAATCCTCCTATAATTTTCCTACGTATTTCTTCATTTAGGGTTATATTAACCACATCATCAAACTTTAAAATATTAGAAGATAACGATGTATTACTGACAACCATTACCAAGTTATCCCAAATACTTGGCAAAGAGCATAGAAATAAAAGTTCTTTCACTTCATCATAAAACAAAATATTCACCTATTTTAATTGATTTACAATAGACTAGAAATCATTCAAATGACTTGATGCAGATTTAACGTCTTGCATCTTAGAATTAAATAATTTCTTCATGAAATAAACTTTATTTGAAGCACTAGGTTTTTCATATAAATTAGCTAAAGATTTCATCAAATCTACCATGGTTGCTGCTTCGGTCATATTCAAAGCCACAAATGCTGCCAGACTCAATCTTATAGATCTTAGAGCCTTTCTTTCAAGAATTTTCCATTCTTCATCAGTCATCTTTGTAGGTATTTCCTTTTCATCCAATGGTAAGTATAGATCCTTTTGATATAGATAATATTCTACTTGCATCTTCTATAATTGATAATTACGGCCATTTAATTTCTCAACTCTGTATTTTCCATCTTCTGCCATTGTTGTAGCTCATACTCAATTAGAAATCCCTCGGTGAGTAAATTTGTCAACACACAAAACCCTCAAACAAATATTTCTAATGCGATTATGAGGATGCCAATCGTGTATATTTTTATCCTTCTCAAAGTCCTCTATAAGGACACTGTTATGTACTAAAAATCTTAAATATCATATTTCTTTGTAATCCTTTATTTTATTGGGCATATGACTTTTAAATCACCATGCATGGGTAACTTGGGAATGCAAGTTACCTAATCAAGAGTGAATACTAATAAAGGAATAAATGAAATCAGGTTCTTTTTAAGGGAAAAGATTAAAATAAACCATTATGATCTTTTTGAAAAAAGTTTCATGATCTAAATTAAAATAAAGGGAAGTACCCCTTAAGGATGGGTAAGTCTTTAGGTGTTGAAACCTAAGGAAATACTTACATACTATGATTTTATTGTAAGTATCAATAAATCAGCTATTATAAATATGCTCAATTTAATGAATACAATTAAGCACAAAATAAGAAAGATGTTATACTTAAGAAGGAAGGTTAGGTATCAACACGAGTACAAAAAATCCAATAAAGGGATGATACGTTCTTATACCTTCCAACAATATGAGATTGTACCTTTTATACTTGTAATGAATATAGAAATATGGTACCAATGGTTCCCTATGGTGTTATAGTTATATCAGTGGCATATAATGAAAATACTTTAGTAAGAAACATAGGCTTATTGGTTAAGCTAAGATAGTAATGAATCTGCTATACTAAACTTAAAAGAAATATTATTTTAATTCCCATATATGGTTATCACCAACTTGCAATCAAATGAGGTAATTAATTTCAATTGGAGAAATTAAATATTCTTAAATCTAATAGAGACAAGACCTCAGAAGTGACTAATTTGAGGAATAATTGTCACGAGGCTTAGGCTATCTTGTCATGGTTTAAAATTACCTTATAAACTAAAGAAAGATACCCTGCTCCAATACAGAATGCTTAGTGAGCTAACTCATTACATCCATTAAGTAGTTGTATCCCTATTAAGACCGTTGTCTTTTTTTAGATACTACTGCATAGTAGATGTGTGGATTTGCCTCACTAAGAGCCTAGATTGTGGTAGGGTATCGCAATAAGTACTAACCATGTTAGAGTTACAAAGTCAGATTGGATCTCACGAATACACTCTCTAATATAAATTTTTGATGGATATGGGGTGGAAAGTGATTCAGTACAGAGACACTCACCTCCCCATAGGCATCATAGTATGACATGAGGGTACATCTTCTTGCAGGTTAATCCGGTAGTGTACCTTGTACAAGGATGGTAGCTGTTTACAACATTTAAGATTGTGAATCCATGAAACTGAATAAGTGATTAAGGTAAAGCGACAATTTCCTAATGATGAGTATGTCGTCATGGGATTTAGCATGGAATACATGAATCATAAACTTTGCTCAAAGTGGTGTAAGATGTTGATTACACTATCAAGGTTTCACCATTTTCTAAGATGTGAGATACCTGTGGATTTCATAGGTGGAACCTAGGTACACACTTAGGGGTTTTCACTTATATATCATGTCTTGTTAAAGGAGAACCAAAGGATACATTTTATGTATGGGCTGATTAGAGCATTGAGGGAGAATGAGTAAGTTTAGTATTCTCTCATACAACGACACATGGTTCATGATAGTTTTCAGAAATGAGTTGCACTAAGGTTTATGAAGATTTAAATATATGGGTATTTAAATCAATTGCATAAAGTTTTATATATATATATATATATATAATTCTAGATGAGAAGTAAAAAAGATTATGTTACACCATGAGTTAAATAAAACAATCACACATAGGCAACTGATGTCGGTTACCCTAACCAATACTGATTCATACTTGTTTTGACCAATACCGGTCACCAGGTGACCAACGCTGGTCTTCCTACTAACACTGGTTACTATGTATTCCAACAAGTTAATAAAGAATGATAATGTGAAGCAGTTAATCTCCACAACTTAACATTTTGGTCAAGTAGAAGATCAATCAACATGTGTAGTTTTGAGGCTATTAATAGGATTAGACTACAGTTGTATTATTAGATGATCTATTAATAATGAGCTTGTATGCTTTTGTATTTATCATATAAAGGCACATGAATATTACTAGCATGTAGTATATTTTGAAGGTGTTTAGGTGGTGAAGGGTAGGTCCCCACCCCTATAAATATGTATTTATTTGCATGGTTTAGTAATACTAGTTTTGTAACAAAGTTATGTTACTGATTTATGGGCGCACATGATTTATGGTGACAATATTATGTATGTATGAAGCTTATATGTTTTACAACAATTAATATATGGATCTTTGTGGTTGGATATTGATTGTTAACACAACTATTAATGATTATTGCATGTTAAAGTTAATCTTGATTTTGGTATGAGTTAATCTTGTTTATGATTGAGATCTAGAACTAGTTTATGCATTGTAATATATTTAATTATTTGTTATGGATCTGGAATATTTGTGTGATCATGCTAACTCCTTGAAAAAGATGACGTAAAAGAGGGGCCTGATACCCTTACATTCTTTGGGTGAATGATCAGTTTAGGCCGAATGATGTGTCAGTGTGCCTTGGGCTTTTGTGGGTAAATCTAGGCTACATGGTTCTTGAGTGAAGAAATTAATAATTAACCCCCATCTTTTGGCCATCTTGTTTTATTTTATTTCATCATTACCAACCCTTTTCATCCACATGCCCAGTCTATTTTAGTCATTTACCTTCATTTTATCCTCGACTGGGGTGCCCAGGCTAGTACTGGGGCACCCATGGGCACCCCGATACCTTTTGATCTTTTTCGCCATCTTTTGGGATCTTTCTAGCCATTTTACATCTTTATATTTCTTGCGGTCGACCTTTACGGGGTTAATTACAAAATTATATCAAGAGAACCCTATAAATATAAAGTTATGAGACCATAATAAGGGACTTAGCATCATTTCCTACTATCAATCCATCTAGAGTTGCATCCATCTATTGTATTGGAGATAACTTGCATCCACATAGCTTCATCATCAAGGCATAAGTCTAGGACATCTGCATCACACTTCATAGGGGGAGTGATTCTATTCTATTCCATGCACACATTCTATTACATTTTCTACACAGTTATTGCTCATTACTTCAAAAAGTGCAACTAGTAAAAGAGAAACCTAGTGCATGTTAACACACACCTCCACATAGAACTACATCGGGTTTGATATGTAGTGCAACACTCAGTTAGTAAGTCCACCATTGTGGTAGCTTAGGTCAGTCTAACCCATTCATATGAATTATTATTTTTACGGTTTTGATGCTTGTTTTTGGGTCTTGCAGGTATCTCTTCAATCTTAAGTTATTGGCGACATCCAAATAGGAAATCAAAGTTGATGTGACACACAACAAAGGTTCTAGGTCATCTTGCATCTCTGTGAAAACCATTTTTAGATATTTTTCATAAACCAAGGCACCTAGATTGTAGAACAGATTGCTCACAAGTTCCCTAGTCCTTCTCTAGGAACTCCAATCCATCTCGGTCCTCCAGCTCCATCCTTTTCAACACCAATGCAAAATCATTCCTACTCCTGATTTTTCCAGTTCTCATCTATGACACAGTCTGGCCACTTCATTGAATTAGCTAAGTTCTTTCCTCTTTCATTTTGCATATTAGGGTTTCTATTTTCATAAGTTTTATTATTTATCTCATTTATATACTATCTTAGTGCATTTATTTGTTGCGTTTATATTTCCTCCTAGATTATATTAACTATCAATTCACTACATATTTAATCCATTTTTCATTAATCCTCAATAGACATATTGTTTTTACAATAAATACATCAAGCTAAGTATGATACAATATCACATATAGCTAGAAAAAGTATGAATTCGTCCAAAGTGGACTAATGGGGTTTGAAAAATGGTGTCAAGTAGAGAGGAGCTAGAGAGGTGGCTAGGGAGACATGAGGAGGTCATGTCAGGGTGTCGGGAATGGACAAAGATGCATTGGGTTTAAGGTATGTGGTGAGCTAGGTAGTGATGTGAAGATCTTGGTGTATAGGATTGAGGTAGATTAGAAAGGCAGGATGTAGTTTGGAGATCGAATGGCTTGGCAAACCGCATTGGATAGGGAGCTTGGGTATTGAATGGATAACTCAGTGTTGAGATTGAAGAGCTTAAATGTAGGAGATGTGGGTCAATGTGGTGGGTTAACACAATGGTTGATGCAGGGAGGAACACAGTGTAACAGGGATGGTTGGGGGTTGGTGGAGTAGATCTTGTAACTTGGTGCATGGGTGAGTAGGTTGTAGCTTGGTTTGTTGGAGGTGGATGAGCCAGTGATGAAGTGAAGAGGTAGATCTAGGTAGGGATGAGAGGGGAGCTCAGTGAGTAACTCACTGAGATGGGCATGGTAGTTCGTGATGTAAGAGATGAGGTAGCTCAGGTAGAAATTCATTGTTATCTAAATAACTCTCCTAGTTATCTGGATAACTTATATTTTCATCTTGACTCTGGTGTTTCACATTTTAGGTTGTGTGCACTCAAGATTGTTCTTTTGACACCTTGGCATAGTTACATTTCCTCTACGTGCCCTTACATGCCTTCCTGCTCCCTTTTTCATTCTTCTCTCCTTCCATTTTCTTGTTCCTTGTGCCTTCCTCTTGCACGCTTACCCAGAGTCAGTTCTTTCGCGCGTCTTCTTTTTCTTCTTCCTTCATGCACCTTCCTTTAGTTGAATGCCCATGTCTTGTTTTATACTTTCCTTCTACAAGTATGTATGCCTTCCTCCCACATGCACACATCCCCTCTATCCCACTTTCATGTACTTTCATTCACCTCTTTCTACTTTCCTCTCATACCTATTTTTTCCACGCGTGCCCTTTTGCCTTCTCCTTTTTTCCCTTCTGTGCCAAGTCATCTTATGTCAGACTTGACTGTGTCGTGCGTGACCAATAAAAGGGTGCCAATAGGGTGCCAAATATAGACAACCAACTAGTTCATGACACGTGGTAGAAAAAGACAAAAAATGAACAGTTGGCCATCATTTCAGCCAACCTATGTGCGCCATGTGTTTTTTGTGCACCAACAACTCTGACATCTTCTGACAGCCATATATTTTGCAGTAGATCTCAGATCGGCACGTGCCTAGACTTGTCAAAGATTTGCTAACAAAAGCTACATGTTGGACCATTCAAATTAAAATTTAGGTGGGATTTGGACCATCAATGCACATCCAATCAACCTCAACTACCAGATTTAATTAGATCTTTCCTTATTCCTTCTTCCACATGCCAAATAGACTTGGGAAAGTGCATATGACAACATTGTAGGAATTTATCACTTGTTGTTGGTGGTTTAAAGATTTGAATATGAGTTTCCCTCATTTTCTCCTTCTTTTATCTCCTTCTTCTTCTATAAATAATAGAGTTCTTCTTTATAAAAAGGTTCCCTCTATGTTGTAACCACACCATGCCAAAATGGTGGCTGAATTCAGATGGTTTTCAAACCTTGGCATGGTCTCTGTAATGTATTCTTTCCTCTTGCCATGAATGTAAATGATTGTGCATCCCTTAAGCAATAAAATCATGTTTTATGGAACTCATGCCTTCCATTTCTCGTTTTCATTACATCTCACCTCTCTATTTGAATTTTCTAGCCTGTTGTGTGTATACCTACCTATAGTCCCCATGTTAATGTGTTGTGTGCACTAGAAGGCCGAGCCCGCATGTTGATTTGTGGCATGCACCATTTTGTCCTCTTCTCATATGCTCTCTCTGTTTCCTTCGCTGCTCATGGAGAGAGATCGACCCTTTCCCTTGAGTTATCATCTTCCTTATCTTAGGATTTCCCCTTTCTACACATCCTTCTATCCTTGGTCCCTTAGCATGTTTAGTCTAGGATTTTCTTTCAGCATTAGGAGTGGCAGGTAGCGTTAGAGTTAGTTAGAGGAACATACCTTCTCTAGAGATTTGTCTCAAGCAAGCAAGGTCCCATAACTTGGATATGGTTTCATTGTTGTCTTAAATTACTCAGTTATTTCATATTTAAGACACACATGTGCGTGTGACCACCAATAGTTTCTGACATGCCCGGTGGGAAAAGAGTGAAGAGATCTAAATTTTCATCTTAGTATGTTTGATGTGTTTTTCTGAGATCTATCCTTTAGAGGAATATTTCAACAAATTTGGTGACTCCAATGATCCAAATGCACCCATTATTTCATTTGCAAAGTAGTCTCCCCTCCTTCTTTCATTTATTTTTCCATGTTTCTATTGTTCTACCTTCTTATTTTGAAGTTGTGGCAATAATGACTTCTTTCCATTCATGGAATTCCCACTTGTAGCAGCAAATCTATTTCCCTTCATCACCACAATATC
Organism: Taxus chinensis; assembly: GCA_019776745.2. Lineage (NCBI taxonomy): Eukaryota > Viridiplantae > Streptophyta > Pinopsida > Cupressales > Taxaceae > Taxus > Taxus chinensis. Next base: position 700,362,778 of record CM034152.1, read on the forward strand.
AAAATCCTCCTCCAAATAAGTTTTATAAGCCCCATTACCTAGAAAATGCATATAACCCACCTCCTACTGATATGAATGGTTATTTTTCTGACCAGGATGTTTATGAAGAACATGTTTATGTAGATGATGGAAAAAATCCATGGTTTAAAGCTGAATTTGAGAGGCACGTGCAAAAAATGGACATGGACATGATGGAACTTAGGGTCAAATGCTCCATAACTGCGGTTAAGGTTGTCTTTAAGGTCCCTTTTCCATGGGTTGGCCTTGTACCTGGTTGGTTTAGGACCTAACAGAAGATGCATTTTCTCACTGAAATGTTTCCCCAGATCACAGAGTGGGTGGAGTTAATGGAGTATTACAAATATATCATGTAGAAACACTATCAATGTGAGAACCGTGCACTACCATCTTATAACCATCCCACTCCTATGTGCCAACCTACATCATCTCAACATGTTTCACCTGTTCCCAACTTCTTGTGCACTACCCCCACTAAGATTTCCATCCCTTCTCCCTCTTCCCTTCCATCCCACCTTCAGTTCCCTACTATTACCCCTTTCACATGCACATCCATTCCTTCATCACTCACTCCTTTCATCCCTCCCCCACACATTTCCATTCATCCTATTTGTGTGCCTTCCACACACATCCTTCCACTTTCTTTTGAGTCCCCCTCTATCTAGATGTGCTAAAAACAAACAACCCCTTGCTTTTACGCCATCCCCAACTAACATCATCATGTCCAATGACTACAAAAATAGATGAATAATGGTATAACTCATAAGACTCTAATTGGGATGATGAGATCATCAGGGAACCTGTTTCAGAGGAAAACTAGTTAGTTATGGAGGTCGCAGTTCATTCTTAAGGATATTGAGTTGCTTGTAGAGGAAGAACCTTACATGCCCCAACTCTATGTAACCTAACCTATAAGTAGTCACCTTAAGAAGGAGAGTTTGTAAGAAAATCCCATCTGTGGGATTGAGCTTCAAAGTAATGGTAAAATCACAAGGATCAGGTCATGCCCGATCCAATATTTGGCTAGTCTAGAGCCAAAGATAGAGTTTCCAGCGGCCATGTTCACTCTAGAACATGAGGGTTGAGCTTCAGCATGCCAAAGGTCAATAGTAGTGCCTCACAGATCCAAGTGTATAACAACTTCAGGAGGTATATATTTCATTTTTTGATACTTTAAGGAGGGTAAAACACCATAATTAAGTTAGTTTTCACTCTTGTTTCTAACCATGTTCAACACCAAATCAAATTACATGGTCACAATTTTTTAGGAAGGGAAGTTACTTCTCCCTTTCTATTATATGTTTTACTTGAGTTCCCTCTACCTCTAGTTAGTTTAGGTTAGAATAGGCTTTTTTTCAGTAATACAAGTGTTTGTGCACACTCAACATGTTCCCTTTGGGAAATGTATGATTTTCAAATTTTGTACATAGTGTTGTGCTTCTATTTCAGTGCACTCCCTCTGGCACCTTTCCTTTCTTGTTGTGCCTATGCACCCCTTTTTTTGCTTCCTAGGATGATAGTTTAATTTTTGTAAAGGCAGTTCCAATGGTCAGTGCATAACTTTCACTCTCATCAATCCAATTTAGAATATATTCATATGAGATAAATAATTCAGTTCAGAGTTTGAACAGAGCTTTAAAGTGATTCCAGGGTATTGTTCAAGTTGTAGATCAGATATTTAATTTTAGGGCTTAACTCCATGCCGAATGGATGCTTCTAAGGATACTGGTCCCCTCATCTAGTAGGAAGATGACCCCTAAAAGTCACCAAAATGTTCTCTTAATTAGCTTCCCTAGTTATTTTGACAACTTATATTTTATTCAAACTCCGATGTTTCACATTACAGATTGTGTGCACTCAAGTTTGTTTCTTTGGCACATTTTATGTGATTGTGGATCTTCTGTGCACCCCACACACATTGTTTCCTTCTTCCTTCTTCTTCCTTTTCCCTACATTCTACTATCTCCTAGCATTTTCCCTTTGTGTCTTCCCTTTGTGTAACCACTTTCATTCTAAGTCATCATGCACCCCTTACATGCACCTCTTCATACTTGCCTTCAAAACTGGTTAAGGTCCCTGACATTCCTCCTACGCGCTTGTATACACTGAACTCCCACATGCCCATTTTCTTGTAGTCTCCGTAGTTGGATGCTCACACCCTGCTTCCATACTTGCATTCTATAAGTATGACTTCTTTATTTCCACACATGTTACTTTTACACACGTACCTTTATGCCTCTTTCTTTCATTTCTTGTGTCTTTTGCACCAGTCATTATTCCATGTCATTTGTTACACTTGAGTGTGCTAAATGTAACCTATCAAAGTGTGATAACAAGGTGCAAAATCTAGACAACCAATTGGTGCATGAAACATGGGTAGAAAAGATAAAACAAATCAACAATTGGTCGATTTCCTTAGTCAATCAACACGCACCATATGTCATTGTGTGTTAGAGTGAACTGTAGACTATTTAACAACCATAAATTATGCTGTAGTACTCAGATCAGCATGTACTTGGGCTTATTACAAAGATAATGACACAAGCTAAACATTGAACTATTCAAATTTAATTTCAGGAGGGATGTGGTAGGAAGAAAATAGGGAAACATCTTTTTGATCATGAATTCACACATCTAATCAACCTCAACCATCAGATTTCAATCAGATCTCACTTTCTTCCTTCTTCCACACACCAAATAGACATGGGGAAGTGCATCCAAGAGCCTTGCAGGTGGATTTGAGGGCATGTATCACTTACTATTGGTGGTTTAATATTTAAATAAGAGTTTCCCTACTTTTTCTTCTTCTTTTCTCTCCTTCTAAAAATAAAAATTTCTTCATTGTAAAAATGATCCCTATCTGTTGTAATGACACCATACCAAATTGGTGGCCAACTTCCCACAGGTTTTAGACCTTGGCATGGTCTTTGTAATGTATTCTTGCCTCCTGTCATGAATGTAAATGATTGTGCATCCGTTAAGCAATAAAATTATGTTTCATAGAACTCTTTGTCTTCCCTTTCTTGTTTTCATTACATCTCACCTCTATGTTTGCGTTTTATAGCATGTTGTGTGTATTCCCACTTGTATTACTCTTGTTCATGTGTTTTCCACGTTGGAAGGATAAACCCACGTGTTGATTTGTGGCATGCATCATTCACCCTATTCTCATACGCCCTCTCTATTTCCTTTTCCACTCTTGGAGAGAGATCGACCCTTTCCCTGGTGCTATCGCCTTCCTTAGCTTAGGATTTCCCCTTTCTGCACATCCTTCTATCCCTAGTCCATTGGCATGTTTAGTCTAGGATTTTATTTTAGCATTACGAGTAGCAGTAGTGTTAGAGGTAGGTAGAGGAACCATCCTTCTCCAAAGATCCATCCCAAGCGCGTAAGGTCCCACAACTTGTAGATGGTTCCATTGTGGTCTTAGAAACCTTGACCCTTTTGAGATCCGAGGCGCAGGTGCACGTTTGAGCAACCAATGATAGATCTAGGTAGGGATGAGAGGGGATCTTGGTGAGTAACTCACCAAGATGGGTATGGTAGTTCATGAGGTAGGAGATGAGGTATCTCGGGTAGGAACTTAGGGATCCAGCTTAACAAGCCAACTTTCTGAGTTGTAGGGGAGTTAGGGGGTAAGATGTGAGATGTGAGGAAATCTACAAAGTTAGAGAATGAGAAAATTAAAAAAATTGTTGTAACAATGTGTAGTAGGGATATTTATCAGGGTTAGATAGAAATTTGTAGAGTTTGGAAGAATTAGAGGGATTTTTAGAAGGATTTAGATGAGCTGTAGCAATACACTAACAAAGGTTTGTTACAACTAAATGTATCACTAAAAATAGAGTAAAAACAACTTATAGGTAATTTTTTTATGTGTTGATTTTGAAACTAATTTTACTTCCTGAAAATAACTACAAACACCTAAAAAACAAAATAGAAACAAATTTTTATTATTATTTATATAAATTGTTATTTCTGCTTCTCCCACGATCTCCTCCAAACATAACAATACACAAACAATAAAAACACACCAAAAAATATTAATCAATTAAAACCACATTCACACAAATGTTAGTAACAAATTAACATTCTATGAAACAAAATGAAAGAAAAATGTGGGTAAGCTCCACCGGACATGCCAGAATGTGAGCATATAAAATCTAACTAAAATGAAAGACAAGAAAAATACATAAGCAAAGATTCTAGTCAGTTCTTCCTTGCAAACCTTGATGACAAGGTTATAAGAAGAATTTGAGCTCTTATAACCTTGTAAATAATGGATTTTGGGTGCTCATGAAAGTGGTCTCCAAATGAGAAAATTATAATGCTACGAACACATATTTGACTTGGATATAGTTTCCAATATGCATATATTGGGTAGCAAAGTTGACAGAGTTTTCTTACAATAATCCAAGAGGAGTTTAGAGTATTTGTAGTGGTTGGAAGTGGTTACATGTGGTTGAATGCACATGCTAAAAATAATAGTTGAGGGAGGTTAAATAGTTTGGGTGAATTTATTCCCATGAAGGGCGGTAAATAAATTCAATTAGCAGAAATTTCATATGGAAAGGTGGTTATATGTGAAATTTCATTTCCCCCACATTTCTAAGATTCTAGAAGTGTAGTTGACTAGATTGGTGAAGTGGAGTTCAAGTGGGGTCCAAAGGAAACCTCAGTGGTAGTTGAATAGGAAAAATGTGTATTTTCCTAATAAGGTAACTAATTTAATTAGCTATAATGTGCAAGATATATAATTAATCATTTATTTAATAAAGGATAATTAAGTTAGCTAAGTATGGTTAGAGACTAATTTAATCAATCTCAATAAGGTCACATGTGCATGATTAATCAATTTAATCAATCAATTATAAGGGGATGAATAACAAGATGTACTAGGATAATATTGGGAAAGAGTGTGTGATTTTGAAATGTCTATAGAGGAAAAACCATTGTTACGAACTATTGGAGCTCAAAATTACACCCTGCCCCAAGTCATAAACAACTCAAGATTTTGAGGCAATATGGTATTGTCTTTGATGCAACCTAGAATCTACTATTAATAACCCATGCACATTGGTAAATCACTCATCGTAAGCTAAGCACTCACCCGAAGCACACAAAGGTACCAGGCCTGTCTTTAGAGTTTCTTGTGTGGGATGTTAGTATGATGATGGAAAAACATATTCAAATCCATATTTAAACATAAACATTCCACAATGCATAATACAGATCTAGATCTTAGAGAATTAAGAATTAAATAATAACTATAATAAGATTAACCATACATGAACCAAATTTAGATATGTTTAACACCATTATCTAGTCAATATTATCCATTACATTAAACACTGTAAAGCACATAAGCTTCTTACACTATAAAGTATATCTATACGTCATGTGCGTATCAGATCTAAAAACATAACTCTACAATAATTCAATCCCCCTAAACTACATAGTTCAATACATATTTATAGAGGTGGCAAATTTCCCTTCACCACCTATGCACTTCTCAAAATAGGTCACATGATAATTGTAGACACTAAAATTAGGTCACACTCCCCTTTCGTCCCCCGACATATAAGCACCCTTTTTTTTCATTTACCTAGCCATGACCCCCTTCACCCCACTAATATTAATTAAATTAAATTAATGCATTATCCTCACTATATTTATTATTTAAATATCTTATTTAAATAATATCTACACATATAGTTCACTTATACACCTCACCAAGCTAACTCAACCTAAGACCTATTCTTGGCAAGTTACCATAACTGACTAAGACTTACCCAAACCCTAAAAATCAATGCCTACATTCCCTCTAACCACATTCCCACATGCTCACAAGAAGCTTCCAGTATAATTTATAGGATAACAACACGATATCCAAGAAAATCAGGAAGATCTCCCTAAGTTTAGTAAACCTAGGAAATCCCACCTTGACAGACATCGGTTGCCCCTAACCGTCACTGGTTAAGCCAGACCACCGTTGGTTACCCATTTTAACCACTAAACTACCTTATTCTCAAGGTTGGAAAACATTGGGAGAAAGGTTGATGAGAAAGAACACATCTCAGAGAGATAAATGCATCTTCCAAGAGTCAATTCCAGTGAAAACTCACATCTAAGGAAGGAGATTGAGCATATTCTCTTGCACAGCCATCCCAACCACGATCTGATCTATTCAAGAAAAGAGGAGTGTGCATACAACCCATGCAGAAGATTTTTTTCAGTTTTTAATCACTTAGCCTTCAAACCCATCATCAGCACCTCCATCCTTCACACACAGACCTTTAGGAATGAAATCCAAGTAAGTATAATGTCATACTTCTCAGGTTTATTTCATTTCATCATTATTGTATCAGCCATTGTTTATCTTTCTCCCTATCGACCTTATCCAACATTTTCACCTCCATAGACCCATTAAAACCTCACAAAAGCTTACTCCAGTCACCCAATACCTTGTCCCGACCAACCAAAATCCTTTGTGCAATCAAAAAAGAGATCAAAACCTATTCTGTGACATTTTCAGATTTCACAGTAACCAGCACTGGTTACACCTAAATGCCGTTGGTCACCCCTGACCAACACCGGTCTCTATGTTTGCCCACATAGCCTTAAATAGAGACCTACCCACCTAATTTTACCTCACCCTCACTCACCCATGACCCACCCAAGACCTTATCAAACATGCAGAACCCAGAACCAATCCTTTGACCTTTGGATTCTATTCTAGCTTAGCCCATTAGATTAGATCTATTTTCTTATTGTGTTTTAAGTGAGATACCTAAATCATTTTAAAATAACAATAGGATTTACTTTGTTTACAACATTAATTTTTTTAAAATAGTGGACTGACAACCATCTAGGAAGTATCATACTTCCCGGATCTAGCTCATGCTAGACAGTTCACTGCCCATATTGTTAATTCCTTTTGGTGGTCTTGTTTTCATTACAGGTAGTTCCTCCTAGCCAAAAGGAATCTCTCAAAGTCGGCTATGGATTTGGAAGTCTTATGCGCACAATAACCCATCAAATAACATTTGAACAGGTATTCCTCCTACACCTATTACCCTATCTATTTTGTCAATGATTCAAAGGAACAATCTAAGAAAAAGGTGAAACATTTTGGCACGCCCGATGGGACCCATCCAGGGTTCCTTGCATTTCATTCATTCCTAGGAAAAAATGTGTGTTTTTTTCCCTTCTAAAAGTGTACACACTAATTTTCTTCCCTGGTAATACACATCTCCTTTTTATTTTCTCTAAAGGAAACTTTTCTTTTGGTGTAATTAAAAAGAATCATTTCTTCATGTTTTATGCATTGTAGTGAAAGATCATCCCTCTTCCTCTTCATCTTATTGTGTCATCCAATTTTGCATTTTTGATTTGGGTTTTAAAATCATTGCATTTCATTTTGATTTTTTGTATTAGCTCACATTAATTAAGGGCAACCTATACGCTGGAAGTCATTACCAACTGATGGTTGACAAACGAATTGTAGAAAAGCACTTCTATCCTTTTCTCTTTCTCTGAGTCTTACCAAACCACACAAAAATTCAAAATACATACATTATTAAACAACATCTTACTTGGAAGAAGCTATAGGTGTGTTGTCCACTCAAAATTCCCTGCTCTTAAGAAAGTGAATTTTCAAAATTTGAGTTTAAAGTGTCTCTCATGTTGACTCGAAAAATGTTAAAAAGGTCAATGAAATGAGAAAATCTACGTTTTGGTCATTTTTGTTGTTTTTCGGGCCTGTCGACATTTTGTCCTCGCGGTCCCAAGTTTCGAAAGTGCGCTCTGTTCCCACGACTCCGGCTCGATTTCCCCAAAGTTGTCTTTTTTTGGGCCCGTCGAAACTGTTTTATCCCAAATGTCTCCAAGTCCAAATTGTGCAAGTCTGTCCATTTTCGGCCGAATCATCCCGAAACCGCGTACTTTACACTCTTGTCCAAATGTCCCAATCAAAATCAAGCAAGTTGTTCCATTTTCAGCCGATCACGCGATCCAACGTGTTTACGTCATTTCGTCCGCATGTCCAAAAGGCATTTGTGCGTCCTTCCCCGCTTTACCTCGAGATCGGCTGAGCTGCGCGTTTATTGCATTCGCGTCCACATTCCATCATGAAACCAGTGCCATTCGGCTTATTTTTCCCACTCTAACCGCGAATATTCATGCTTATTCAAATTGGTAGGTATGTATTAAATGCACATTCATTGTCTTTCTCTCTCCTAATCGGCTATAGTAATGGGCATCCCCCCTTTGCATTTTCCCATGCTTCCATCTATGCCTTGCTCAACCCTGCAATATAAATTTCCTGGCGGTACCTTCTCTATAATTCCCTTCCAAACACTCGCGTCTCTGTCCTCCGAATACTATCAAGAAAGATCAAATTTCAGGGACACGGACAAATCTTAAGAGTTTCTTGTGCGGGATTGTTAGTTGATGATGGAAAAAAACATATTCAAAACCCATATGTAAACAATAAAACATTCACAATGCATAATACAGATCTAGATCTTAGAGAATTAAGAATTAAATAATAACTATAATAAGATTAACCATACATGAACCAAATTTAGATATGTTTAACACCATTATCTAGTCAATATTATCCATTACATTAAACACTGTAAAGCACATAAGCTTCTTACACTATAAAGTATATCTATACGTCATGTGCGTATCAGATCTAAAAACATAACTCTACAATAATTCAATCCCCCTAAACTACATAGTTCAATACATATTTATAGAGGTGGCAACTTTCCCTTCACCACCTATGCACTTCTCAAAATAGGTCACATGATAATTGTAGACACTAAAATTAGGTCACACTCCCCTTTCGTCCCCCGACATATAAGCACCCTTTTTTTTCATTTACCTAGCCATGACCCCCTTCACCCCACTAATATTAATTAAATTAAATTAATGCATTATCCTCACTATATTTATTATTTAAATATCTTATTTAAATAATATCTACACATATAGTTCACTTATACACCTCACCAAGCTAACTCAACCTAAGACCTATTCTTGGCAAGTTACCATAACTGACTAAGACTTACCCAAACCCTAAAAATCAATGCCTACATTCCCTCTAACCACATTCCCACATGCTCACAAGAAGCTTCCAGTATAATTTATAGGATAACAACACGATATCCAAGAAAATCAGGAAGATCTCCCTAAGTTTAGTAAACCTAGGAAATCCCACCTTGACAGACATCGGTTGCCCCTAACCGTCACTGGTTAAGCCAGACCACCGTTGGTTACCCATTTTAACCACTAAACTACCTTATTCTCAAGGTTGGAAAACATTGGGAGAAAGGTTGATGAGAAAGAACACATCTCAGAGAGATAATGCATCTTCCAAGAGTCAATTCCAGTGAAAACTCACATCTAAGGAAGGAGATTGAGCATATTCTCCTGCACAGCCATCCCAACCACGATCTGATCTATTCAAGAAAAGAGGAGTGTGCATACAACCCATGCAAAAGATTTTTTTCAGTTTTTAATCACTTACAGCCTTCAAACCCATCATCAGCACCTCCATCCTTCACACACAGACCTTTAGGAATGAAATCCAAGTAAGTATAATGTCATACTTCTCAGGTTTATTTCATTTCATCATTATTGTATCAGCCATTGTTTATCTTTCTCCCTATCGACCTTATCCAACATTTTCACCTCCATAGACCCATTAAAACCTCACAAAAGCTTACTCCAGTCACCCAATACCTTGTCCCGACCAACCAAAATCCTTTGTGCAATCAAAAAAGAGATCAAAACCTATTCTGTGACATTTTCAGATTTCACAGTAACCAGCACTGGTTACACCTAAATGCCGTTGGTCACCCCTGACCAACACCGGTCTCTATGTTTGCCCACATAGCCTTAAATAGAGACCTACCCACCTAATTTTACCTCACCCTCACTCACCCATGACCCACCCAAGACCTTATCAAACATGCAGAACCCAGAACCAATCCTTTGACCTTTGGATTCTATTCTAGCTTAGCCCATTAGATTAGATCTATTTTCTTATTGTGTTTTAAGTGAGATACCTAAATCATTTTAAAATAACAATAGGATTTACTTTGTTTACAACATTAATTTTTTTAAAATAGTGGACTGACAACCATCTAGGAAGTATCATACTTCCCGGATCTAGCTCATGCTAGACAGTTCACTGCCCATATTGTTAATTCCTTTTGGTGGTCTTGTTTTCATTACAGGTAGTTCCTCCTAGCCAAAAGGAATCTCTCAAAGTCGGCTATGGATTTGGAAGTCTTATGCGCACAATAACCCATCAAATAACATTTGAACAGGTATTCCTCCTACACCTATTACCCTATCTATTTTGTCAATGATTCAAAGGAACAATCTAAGAAAAAGGTGAAACATTTTGGCACGCCCGATGGGACCCATCCAGGGTTCCTTGCATTTCATTCATTCCTAGGAAAAAATGTGTGTTTTTTTCCCTTCTAAAAGTGTACACACTAATTTTCTTCCCTGGTAATACACATCTCCTTTTTATTTTCTCTAAAGGAAACTTTTCTTTTGGTGTAATTAAAAAGAATCATTTCTTCATGTTTTATGCATTGTAGTGAAAGATCATCCCTCTTCCTCTTCATCTTATTGTGTCATCCAATTTTGCATTTTTGATTTGGGTTTTAAAATCATTGCATTTCATTTTGATTTTTTGTATTAGCTCACATTAATTAAGGGCAACCTATACGCTGGAAGTCATTACCAACTGATGGTTGACAAACGAATTGTAGAAAAGCACTTCTATCCTTTTCTCTTTCTCTGAGTCTTACCAAACCACACAAAAATTCAAAATACATACATTATTAAACAACATCTTACTTGGAAGAAGCTATAGGTGTGTTGTCCACTCAAAATTCCCTGCTCTTAAGAAAGTGAATTTTCAAAATTTTGAGTTTAAGTGTCTTCTCTGTTGTACTGAAAATGTTAAAAGTCATGAAATTGAGAAAATCTACGTTTTTGGGTCATTTTGTATGTTTTTCGGGCCTGTCGGACATTTTTGTCCCGCGTGTCCCAAGTTCGAAAGTGCGCTCTGTTCCCCGATCGGCCGATTTCCCCAAAGTTTGTCTTTTTTGGGCCCGTCGGAACTTTTTATCCCAAATGTCCCAAGTCAAATTGTGCAAGTTGTTCCATTTTCGGCCGAATCACCCGAACCGCGTACTTTACACTTTCTTGTCCCAAATGTCCCAAGTCAAATCAAGCAAGTTGTTCCATTTTCAGCCGATTCACCCGAGTTGCATGTTTTACGTCATTTCGTCCCGCATGTCCCAAAAGGCATTTGTGCGTCCTTTCCCCGCTTCACCCGAATCAGCTGAGCTGCGTGTTTCATGCATTCGCGTCTCACATGTCCCACATGAACCAAGTGCCATTCGTGCTTATTTTTCCCACTCTACCCGAATATCATGCTTATTCAAATTGGTAGGTATGTATTAAATGCACATTCATTGTCTTTCTCTCTGCTAATCGGCTATATAATGGGCATCCCCCCTTTGCATTTTTCACACTGCTTCCATGTTATCCTTTGCTCTAACCCTTGCAATATAATTTCCTGCACGTGTATCCTTTCCCTCTATAATTCCTTCCCAAAGTCTAGCTCGTGTCTCTGTCCTCCGAATTACTATCAATATGAAGATCAAATTTCAGGGACAGGAGCAAATCTTGCCACTAGAATCTGCCGTTCACAATATTGGGGACAATGAAGCTCGTCATCTTGATTTCAGTGATTTTTGGGCAAGGATGGCAGATGCAAACCCTACACCAATGGCATAAATGATTCACAACAGCGGTTTGGCTTTTGCTAGAGGTTTCCCAATCTCGGTACAGTGTACTGAAATAGTGCTTTCATGCGGAGCTCACTTCGACCCTGATTCGAGTGAATTAACCAATGTACACGGGGAACTCATCACCAAACTGGATGCTGCCGCCATTAGCACTACTTTGAGGATCCCAGAGATGGATAATGCCATAGTTGTTTCCCGGGATCAAGCACAGGCCCTGTTTAGTCAAGATAGTGACAAATACAAGGTGTGGGTGGCGAAGTCATGGCTTAAAAACCCTAAGAAGGGAGCATCTCATCTTTCTAAGACTCTCTTTCGAGCAGATTTCAATGAAGAGTTGTCAGATTTCATAATCCTACTGGCTCGGGTTATGGGCTTACCTTCTACTAACGAGTTCCATTTCTGGATGTGCCTACTCATCTCCATGGTGTGTGAGGGAACTCAAAATATCAACTGGGTGGAGATCATCAGCATGAACTTGGTGGAGCAGCTGTCCAATGTACAACAAACGAAGAAGTTCTACATGACTTCGTACCTGATGTATAGTCTGGCGGCATCAAGGCAATGGTTTGGTTTTTCTTACATTGATGCCCACAAGGATGATCCTGTATATGCCTACTGCCCGCAGTTCACCCTAGAGACCAGCAATCACAATTTCAGAAGGGTAAATGATGCTTTCACCATGTACGTGGTCAGGCTGCTTGAGGGTGACACTGCTAGAAGGTTTTCAGATGAAGCCATGAAGTTGATATCTCACTAATGTGCCTATTTTATTCAATTCAGGAAATTCTCTTATATCAGGCTTGCTGGCTATGAGAGCACTCCTTTGAGGCTACCCATGTTCTGCAGTGACAAGATGGCTTTGATAGAGGTATGCAGGAAATTAGACAAATTACACAGAACGTACAGAGACAAGAAGATTTCTGGTTTGCACTTTCCCATCTCTTTGGGAAATTACACTTGTAAAACAGCCCTGGACGCACAGAACATAGAAAGAGCCCTGTTTCCTATCACCATTCATTTCTTTAAGCCAAGAAATTGCTTCGACTTGAAGAAGTTCATTGAGCAGAACATCAATATAATCTATCATCATAGGGCAGATATAGAGGACTATTGGGCTGACTGTGTGGATGATTTTGAAGCTAGAAGGAGGCACTATGGCAGGTTCTCTTTGCAATTGATTCAAGAACTTGGCTTGTACCAAGTTGCTGAAGGACTCCAGGATGAAAATTCTGATCCATACTCATATGAGTATGACAATGTGGTTAAGCACACTCCCTTGGAGGACTTGGATTGGAACAAGAAAGAGAAAGATGATTTGGCTGAGATCCTTGCTCCAGTCTTAGTCAGGACTAAGGTCTGGTTTGACAAGAAAGTTTGAGAGCTTAGAAGGCACTCAGGAGAATCCTCTTCTAAGGATATTTCAACACCAAGGAGGGAAGCATCGACTCCCATATCAGACACACCTGTGCAAACCCCTCCTACCTCATCAATTGCAAGGACCTGTAGCTTCCACTCCTTCTTCATCCACTCAAGTGTACCGGAAGAAACTGAAAGAGGTTAAGAAGGAGCCTGTGGAAAAAGATCCTCAAAGTAAACAAGTAGAAGTGCCCTTGGGACCAGAGAACATCATTGTTCTTAGTGAAAGTGAAGAGAGTGAAGTGCTAGCCCCTGCAAATGCTCCTGAAGATCCAACAGATAAAGATAAGGAAGTCCAGAGCACTGAACTTCCAAGTGCTATTGATTCTTCTGTAGCAATTATCTCCAGCACCCCACTCACATCTCAACTTGAGACCACAGCTGCGCAAACCTTGAGCGTCATGAGCTCTATGTCTCTTGGTCCTCTTGCCCCTCCTACTGCTTCCTCTTCCTCTTTTGCATGGGTTCAACCTCTTGTTGACAGTAGAAAGAGGAAATCTTCCTCTCGGAGCTCAGGGCCAAATTTTGATGTTGTCGCAGCCTTATTGGGCACTACTCCTTCTCGTGCCAAGAAATCCAAAATCACCTCCAGAATAGTGTCTGATGCTCAAGGTCAGCAATTCCTGGAGATTGCTAAGCCTACAGTGGACAAATCAGAGCAGGACTTACAGGCATCTGACTTAGAACTCTCAAGAATTCCAATGGGAGAGTCTACTACTGAAGGTGAGATCCACAACCTCTAGGAAACAGTCACAAGAGTCATTGGGAGGGTAGAGAAAGGGTAGAAAAATATTGAACAGTTGGAAAAACAAGCCTAGATTCTCACAGGTTTCATCAAATCTCTTTTGTCTAAGGACAAAGTTTTGGACCCCTACCCCATTGACTACTCTTCCACCACCTGTAATTTTGAGCCAAGATGAAATACAGAGTATCAAAGACATGCACAAGTATTCTGTCTATGGCAGAGCTATGGAGGCCATGGTGGAAGATATGCTTGTTGCAGGATTGAACTTCATCAATGAAGCTTTCAAACTCCATGGAAAGGTGAACAATTTGCAACAGAAGCTCTCCTCCACTATTGGGGTCATGGATAAAGAGCTCAAACTCTGGAGCAGTTGCATAGTAGACCTTCGTCTCATGGGACAGAAAGATGAGAACATTTTATTGGCGAATAAGGTTTTTGATGATGCAAAGGATAATCTATCAAAGTCCTGGGTTTATAGCGTGGAGTGGAAGATCAAAGTCTTGGAGGAGGCTTTGGGAGAGCTGAAGAATAGCTGGCAGAAAGGTGAGGCTTTCAAGACACTGGTTGTATCTTCTTTCAAAGATATACACTGTCATCTTCAAGATGAAACTTATGGTGTGCCCCTTTCCTTGCAAGAAATCAAAGCTCAATTCAGAGCTTTTGTCAAAGATAATTTATTCAAGGAAAGCTCCATCTCCAAAGAGAAAATGAAGGAGATTTGCTCTCTTCAATCTGCCATCGAAGAAGCAAATAAAGATTATCATACTCATGTCAAGTTTGATAAAGAAATGGAGAAGTGTCTCGGATTTTGGGGTCAGTCTACAGCCAACACGTCAGTCCCTCATGGCAGAGACATAGCTGAGGTGTTGAAGAGATTCAGGTAGCAGATTTTGAAGTCAGTGGGTCCCTCCCAGTAACTAACCACCTGTCTTCTTCTCCTTATTCTTTTCTCTTCTTCCCATTCTTTTTCCGTTTTCTTTGTAAAAAGTTGAGGTATTGCGATTGGCAGTCCTTAACTAATCTTAGTTAAAAGAAGCGGTTATGAAGAGTAACTGATTTGTAAGATATATAATGGCCCCTCCACGCCATTTTGTAAAGGAGGAAGAACTGGGTTTATTTTCTGAAGGTGTAAATAGATCATAAAGAAATCAATACAGAAGGGCTTTCCATTCTTTGTCTATCTGATCTCTGTTATCCCTAAGCTTTCATTTAATTTTTGTGAAGATCATTTGTCTCTGGTTTGTTAATCTTGCCGATTGCATACTCTCCAACTTTGCAAGCACGGTGATCTTGTATAACCAAGAAGGAAATTTGTGTCCTTGATTAATGAATCTATGTTACATTAAGAAACTTTGTGTTCTGGCAGATGTTATTTACAAAACTTTGTGTCTTTAAATTCCATCTTATTTATATGATACAAGTGATCTTGTTTCAATTCACTGTAACGCATACATAAAGAATTACTCTGTTATCTATAATTCTGCATGTTGCCTTTCTGCTCATTCTCATATTCTCATTCCTCAGTCCTTTTGTAATTGATGATCTTTATAGAAAACACTTTCGTAATATCCAAGTTCAAACCAGAAAATCATGTTTTGTATATTTGTAAATAGGTTCGTTTCTGAATAAGGGAACCTCTCCCATTAAAGAGGAGGGACTTCTTGTCCCCTGACTGTTGCTCTTCGTAAAGTCCTATTTGACGACCAACAAGGTGATTACATAATCACGGCACAATGGGCACCCAACTCGCTGCTCTTTTGAGTCATACTTTAGAGTGAAGCCCGCCCCCACCATAACATACCTAAAACCTCACCCTTTAGATCTCCTTCTTTGTAGGAATCCATCCTCACCAAAAACTCTATTTCAAAATTCATGTGTCAGTCCCTACATAGCATAAGCTAAACAAACATAATAGAAAGTGCACTCCTAGGATCACATTTTCTTAGTGTTTCTACTTGGCTTGTGTTTTGAGGTAAAAGATCACGTTCATCACTTTTTTGTTGTTGTTCATCCTTGCACGCTCCTCATCATAGCTAGTGTATTCTGGCTTCACCTGAGTGTGCCTAGGCCATATCATCATCATTTTCAAAATTATGGGTCTGATTCTACATCATATTTTAATTCACAACCAATTTCTTTCATCATTGTTTCAGTTTCACAGTAACCATCATCGGTTACCTCTGACCACCATCGGTTATAGCCAACGAACATCGGTTCCACATCCTTTTTATAACCTACTCAAAAGAACATTTTCACTTCACTTTCTTCCACTTTTCACAGTCTCTATCACTATCATCATTCTCATTGACGTTTTACACATCTTCCGATTTAGCATACCTATCATATTTTACCTTCTGCCTCACTATTTACTCATTGCCCATTTTCTACAGTGAATGACAACGGTTACCCCTGACCGACGTCAGTTTTTTCCTAACTGACATCGATTAGCCTGTTTCACATTCCACCCACCATTTGTTACTTCATCCATTTTTTATTACCAGATTTACCTGTTCCTACTATTCTCTGTATTATTTACAGAAAAGTAGCCCTACTAGGTCATTACTGGTTCACATGGTGTTGACTCGAAGACAAGCAAACGCTCTTATTCCGCACAAGTTGTTAACCACTACCACCTAGTCCCTCACTACCTTCTATTTTATCACCAGCCATGGATCCCATCTAACCTACCACTATCACTATCGGAGACGAGGAGTTTACATGACTCCTTGACCAGAACCCTGCCGCCTTGCAGTTTTACCTTTCCCACTCATCCACGCGAGACACCTCGAGTTAGTTGATATATGGCATGCTTGTATCTATCCCCCCGACTCTCACACCCACTTCACATTGGATCCATCTGGTTCCGTGCTTCCCGCATCCATTTTACCCCCAGTTGTTTCGTAGTTAGGTTCTATACCCACTATGACTGCCATGTCTGTTACCTCTGTGGCACCCATTACATCCACCGTACCCTCGAAAACTACCCCAAACACAACCTCATCCGCCCCTAATGTCTCATACATACCTGTAGCTACACTCCCACCTCTAGTGTTGGTGACTCCTACCCTATTTCAGAATGTGGTTCTTTCCATTCCACAATCATTAGCCCCTATTGCCACTAGGGTTACCATGACCCTTCCACCCCCCATATACATACTACCAACAACCACCTATTTCATCTATTATTTATTTCGGGTACGTACCCCCTATTTCATTACCTTCTTCTCCACCACCTTACATGGCAACCCCATACACTAGAATTCCACCCCCATTATATTCCCAAAACCAACCTCCTCATGCTCTAGGAGGCATCCAATCATCACAACCCACCAATGACCTAATGAAATTGATGTTGGACAAGATGCAGACACTGGAGGCATTGGTTTCCAGATCTCGCAACACTCTCACCTACGAAGAGATTTGCAATGAGCCTATTCACCCATCCATTCCTATCCATTCATACCCTGTGCATTGGGAAATGCCTAAATTCAACTGCTTCAATATTAAGGAAGACCCACAACAACATTTGAGCTCATTTAAACAAGGGTGTTATCTGATCGCTAATGATGATGCCCTACTTTTGAGAAATTTTCCCATGTCCCTCACTAGAATTGCATTAGATTGGTATAGTGGGTTACCTAAACACTCTATATTTTCATTCAGTAAGGTAGCCCAAGCTTTCTTATACCATTTTTCTATCAATATCACCAAGAAGGTTACCATGACCGATCTATATTCCACACGTCAGTACGAGGATGAATCTATCATAGATTTTTTCACTCGCTAGCAAAGCCTGATCAATCAACTTACCTTCCAACTTCCACAAACTGAACTCATCGAGCTCTTCACATGATATTGCACCAGACATATCTCCCCAACCTTGCAATTCCAAACTTTCCAAACATTCGATGAGGCATTCACTATGGAATGAAAGTTAGAGATTCGGGCCATCGAAGAGAAGAAAATCTAATTACGAAATAAGAATTTGGCATTCAAGTCTAATGAAACCTCTTCTTCCAAACCACCAACCAATTATTCAAAGGCTAAAGGTACTGCTAACACAGTGGTACTCAAGGCCGGCCCAGCTCATCTGTCCAATCAGGATACACCCTCATCTAATCTATCACCTGTCCAGGCTTTTTGATTCAGACAAGAGCAACAAAAAATACCCCAATTGGTGAACCTTACTCTTCTGTCTTAGAAAAGCTTATCAAAGTGGAAGCCATAACCCTTCCACCCATAAAACCACACACTGGTTTTGACCCTACTCTCCCCATTCCCGCGTGGTATAAAGAGCATGATTTCTGTAACTATCACCGAGTGAAGGGTCATAGTGACGACAACTGCATCAATTTCAAGAATATTGTCCAAGAAATGCTTGAGAAAGGTGAGTTAACTGTGGATAATCCCAACGCCACCCCCAAAAAAAATCTACAAATATTCAAAAAACCATTTCCTAATCATGCCCCTTCATCCAATCAAACCGGTGAGACATCCACTCATGATACCCATACCCATGAGGTTCACATAATCTTTAATGAGGTACCAGTCACCTCTCAGTTACCTCACATCCCTTCCATAGAGGAAATCCTAGCCTGAAATCCTCCTTCCACATCTGAACCAACCTCCACTGTTCCTTCACCAATAGAGGAACACCTTTCATATCCTACATCACCTACGGAGGGGTCTTTTGCTAACATTGAGACCATCTCACCCCTTGCTTCTCCACTTAGAGAACCTTTACCTATTGTACCTCCTCCACACATAGAGGATCTCCCATTACCTCCTCCACCCATAGAGGAGCACCCATTACCTCCTCCACCCATAGATGAGCACCCATTAAGGAACACCCATCACCTCCTCCACCCATAGAGGAGCATCTATCTATTCCTCCACTTATAGAGGAAATACCATCATCTCCTCCACCCATTAGGGACCCAGTGGAGATACTTTTACCTCTTGGAAAGCATTCTCCATCAGTTACCACAACATCCAACAGACCTACTTTTCGGCTCTCTTACCCACAGAAGCTGAAGTTGGCCAATTCCCTATCTCTAAGATGCATTTTATGGGAATTCCTATTAGGTCCTCACCAACTCCACCCACAGACGTGCCATTCTCATGTTTAGCTGATCACTTAGATTATGTGGACAAGGGCTTTGTTATGGGGGCACCTCTTACTCCCTGTCTCAACATAGATGTAGAGATCCCTCGATGACACCTCCACTATCTACCCAAATACATTTCCACCCATCAAACTAGATACAACCACTACTATCGTAACCCCTTCCATGTTACCCGTTAGCACTCACACAATACCCTTACCCATAACCTGACCTATACCTAAACCCAAACCCATACCCACAACATTTACCTCCACTAAACCTATTACCACTTTAGGGGTTACCCCAACCACTAGCCTTACTCATCCACCTATTAAACTAGATTTAGCTACATCCTCCAATGTCAAAACCACACCTACTCCGACACCCAAACCAAAGAAAAAAACTCCGCGACCTCATACCCTTACCACACCAATCAGGCCCACACTTGTCCCATCTACCTTAAAATCTCAGTTGTCCAACATGGTCAAGCACCCTTCACCCATCCATAGACCAATAACACAACAACCCATTCCTTCCTCACATACCTCTAACCTACCTAGGCACACAACATGAATTATACCTGTACTTGTAGTCTCCTTACCACCAATACCACAAATACCTTCAGCTATTGCTTCACTACCCACTACATTTCAATCTTTGTCCCTCACACCCTAAGCACGACCCAAGTCATCTACATTCATAGCACCCCCATTATCCCTATGGGTAACTCACCCTCTTCCTCTATCTACTTTTCCTTCTAGACCTCATACACCCACACCACCTTTACCCAAGAAGGTGCGACTTAAAAATAAAACCTGAATACCCCACAACAAGGTAGTCACAACAACCCCACACCCTCCTACCCATCCATCTACTGTACACCTACCCAAACAAACCCGACTGATACCTCAAACCACATAGTCACCTAAAACCATAGCACGACCCATTCCTAATCTTCCAAAAACAATTCCCCAACAACCAACCATACCTATACCCAAACCCACATTCACTTCCCATTGTGATCCACTAGCAGGGTCCTATGCCAAAATTTTAACCAACCTCCTCGAGACTTCTGTTATCACATTACAGCCACTCCGACCTTACGACCCCCTCAAACCCAAGCCAAAAGGGTTTGATGATACTAAAATTTGTGCATACCATCATGTCCCAGGGCATGATGTGGAGAGCTGCAAGGCCTTGAAAACCATCCTTATCCAATTGTGTCCACCAGAAACCAGCTTTGATGATGATGACCTTCTCGACGAGGATCCTGCTTCACCAACACCCATTCACACACTTCCCACTCAACAAACACAACCTCCACCCTCACAGATCATAGAGCCACACAAAAAATTTGAAATTAACATGGTTCACACCAGAGAAATTGCCACGCCACCACCCAAATGTCATTGTGCTCAGCTGACCTCATAGGGTTTTTCTCCTCCGGTAGTGTTTTTCCCTTCATGTCATTATACCACTCACCCTATACCTTCCCCATTTGCCAACTTCCCTCAAATCAACATGGTACATGTCACTACACATGCACAGAAGGGCAAAGACAAGGCAACTGACCCACCAACCAATCCTATAACCCACATACCATCAGCACCCATACCTAAAATAACTATCTGCAGTCCTGCATACCCCATTTATAATGGTGTCACACATCGCACCATGCTAAAAAAACTACACCAATCTCCCTTCAAAATGTCCTTATATGACCTCATCCAAACCTCATAATCCCATCGTCAAGCCCTCATGGAGGTTCTTCAATCTATTGAGGTTTTACCCAATGACCCTACACCCATAGCCTCCATCATCACACCCCATCATGTAGCCTCTCTCACCAAATTACCACCTACATCCTCACCTCACCTTGTCCCACCAAGTAGCCTCCCTTAGCTTCTCAGAGGAAGAAATTGCACCATACCAAAATAATGACCCAGACCCATCCCTCTTCATCTCTATCCACATTGATGACATATGGGTACGTCGTGTGATGATTGATGGGGGCACTAGCATTAATATCATTTCATCCCATGCATTCACTCACATGCGAATACCTGACAATTGCATGCATAAACATCCAGTCATGTTGCATTCATTCAACAACGCTATCACCTCCACACTAGGCACTATCATCCTTCACGTTCATGTGGGACCCCGCACTGTTCCAGAAGTGTTTTATGTTTTGGAGGGAGAATTCCAATATAACTTGTTTCTTGTGTCATGGGTTGTGTTCCTTCTACTTTGCATCATTGTGTGAAATTTGAACATGAGAGACACACTTATACCATTCCAGCTGACCCATCACCTTTTAAAACATGCAACATGCTTTACTGACCCAATGATGTGCTCATACCTGTCAAGTCATCTACCTCTGCAACCACTACCACTTCAACTATACCTCCACCTACTAGTATAACCGCTACTTTCACCACACATACCACCTCTATTCCTACCGCTGCTATAACCTTCATGGCTGACCCATTAGCTACCAAATCCATTAACTCCACCTCCGCATCAACCTCTAACACATCATCCATACCAACTACCTACATACCAACCATTGATCCCTTGGAAGGTGTTTTTAATGCCTCACTCTGGGGGAGTGCCACCTATATAATGTCAACACATTCCTTACTCCTCACGAGTATGGAAGCCTTCACCAACATCCTCGCTATGATCACCATATAGGAGAACACCTCCTTTATGGTCCTCCTCATCTTCGTGCTACTCTCACCTATGGGGGACTTGATACTACCACTTACATACCTAAACCACCATCACAACCCCACCCATTTTCTGCTAACTTCCAATCACTTACCAATTTCCATTTTTTCCACACCTTCCTACACCACTGTGCATGGAAGGGTTTTGGTTTGGGATTTTACGAGCAAGGCCTCCATACTGTTATTCCATGTACCACCCACAAACATAATGACCGTAGTGGTATCGGCTTCCCCGAACCTCCTACCAAATAGGCCTGTATTGAACTCATTGCAGACCCTATCCCTTCTCCACCTTCATCACCACCCTCACCAACGAAGTCGATGGATCCTGAATCTATCCCTCCTAACTTTTTTTTTTCATAAACACCATTTCCTTGGGGCCCTTGACTTATCAACGTGAAGACGAGGCCCCTTCCACTCTCCCATTCCTATATCCTATGATGGTCGATGACGACACACCTACCATTAATGTTGTTCAATGTCAGGATGATGAATCCATACTCACCTACCTTGGTGCAGAAGACTCATATATTCATCAGTCGTTACCCTCTGAGATGAAAACCATGTTGAATGAATCAACCATCGAGATCAACAATCATACTCAGGACAACCCACACATCCTAAAGATCAGACAATATTTAGATGCTGCTGAATAGGAAGCCATCACTTCTTTTCTCCGAGATCATAACCATGCTTTTGCTTGGTCTTACACAGACATGCCCAGTATTGACCCCACCATAGTGGTCCACAATATCGTAACCGTTCCTGATGCCAAACCTATCAAACAAAAGCTGAGGAAAATACACCCTCGCATTGCTCTTCTTGTCAAAGAAGAACTTCAATGCCTTCTTTCCATTTCCTTCATCTTACCCATTGATTATCCTCGTTGGATTTCTAACATTGTCCCTATTACTAAAGCAACAGGGGGACTCTTAATTTGCATGGAATTCCGTGACCTCAACCTCACCTACTCGAAAGATGACTTTCCCTTGCCCGATATTGATCAATTGGTTGACCTCACCGCTAGTCACGAGATGTTCTCACTCATGGATGGTTTCTTGGGTTATAACCAAATTTTGCTTGCCCTGGAAGATCAGCACAAGACCACATTCATTACCCCTTGGGGGACCTTTTGCTATCGAGTCATGCCTTTTGGCCTTAAAAATGCTGGTGCTACATATCAGCATGTTATGACTTACATCTTCCATGATATCATGTATCGCATATTGGAAGATTACGTGGATGATCTCTTGGCCGAATCTAAACATCGTGCCAAGTACCTCACCATCCTCAAAACCATATTTGACCGCCTCATTAAATATTGCATCCGCCTTCAACCTAAAAAGTGTGTCTTCATGGTTCTCTCAGGAAAGCTCCTGGGATTTATTGTTTCCCTATGTGGTATAGAAGTTGACCCTGCCAAAGTCAAGGCCATTCTAGAAATGCCTCCACCGCCCACTAACCTTAAAAAACTCCGTAGCTTGCAAGGTAAATTGCTGTCCATTCACCATTTCATTTCACAACTATCTGATCGGTGTCAACTATTTCATCATTTACTCATGAAGGATGTCTCCTTTAAATGGGACGATGACTATCACAAAGCTTTTGATGCCCTAAAACAATACCTTCTCTAACCACCCGTACTCATTCCACCTAAAGATGATCAACCATTTTACCTATACATATCAGCTACCGATCATTCCTTGGGAGCCATTCTCACTCATCGCAATGAACAACACAGGGAGTAGGTGGTTTATTACATAAGCCATACTCTTTTGGACTATGAAACTTGATACAACCATCCAGGAAAGCTTTGCTTAGCCTTAGTTTTCATTGCCACCAAACTCTACCATTACCTACTCAACCACAAAACCTATGTTGTGACCAACACCGATCCTTCACACTTCATGTATGCAAAACCTTATCAAAATTAGTGTCGCGCACGATGGCTTATGCTTTTAGCTAATCTCAAACTCGAATTCATTCACCAAAAGTCCATTAAGGGCCAGGCTATTGCCGACCAACTAGCTGACACACCTATTGCCGGGGACCAACCCTCTAATTTTGACTTTCCTGATGAATCCATTGCTACCCTTTCCCTAGATGAACCCCCTTACCAAATGATATTGTTCTTCGATGATTCCAAGTGTCAGTGTGGGGGTAGGAGTTGGTGTTATCCTCATTCCTCTGGATGGAGAACCCATGCCTTTTTCTTTCAAACTAGACTTTAAATGCACCAACAATATTGCCAAGTACGAAGCACTCGTACTCGGTCTCTAGGCCGCCTACGCCCTAGATGTTAAATCAATTCACATATTTTGTGATTCACAATTGGTCATAAACCAAGTCAATGGTATGTACCAATGTTGTAATGAGATACTTCAAAAGTACAAATATCATGTAGACATACTTTTGACCACCTTTGATCGTTATGCCCTTCAAACCATCCCATGTTCAACCAAAAAATTTACAGATACCATGGCCTGTTTAGCTTCCCAAATACCCACTTTCCCTGTCGATTCCAAAATATTTTTCATCGCACACTACCTCCATTCACCTTCTTATTTACTCATGATGTTTACTCAATCAGAAATGACATCCCTGACCCGAGTGACCTTTAGTATAAACAATACTCCAACTACCTTTCCTTCTCCATCTTACCTCCTGATCTCACTTGTAAGGGACAACGTGCCTTCTTTAAAAAGATCTCTCGTTTTGTTATCCTAGGGGGACTCCTCTATAAGCACGGCTTTGATGGTATTCTCTTACAATGCCTCACAAGTTCTACAATTCCTTATACCATTAAGAAGGTTCATGATGGTATATGTGGAGGTCACTTTAGTGGCCTTGTTGTTGCTAAGCGTATTCTTTGCCTAGGCTATTATTGGCCGACCCTTAACCATGATTGTTGCGACTATGTCAAATGTTGTCTGAAATGTCAAAAACATTCCAACCTTCATCATACATCCAGTCATGCCTTACAGGTCACTCATGACCTTTGTCCCTTCTCTCAATGGAGTTTGGATCTTGTCAGAGAAATCAATCCTCATTCTTCCCAATGCCATCAATGGATCATAACTACTACCGAATACTACACAAAATTGGTGGAAGCCATACCACTCATCTCCATGAAAGCTGATAAAATATGTGAGTTCATTAACCATCACATCATTTTCTGACTTTGGTGTCCCTCATCGCCTCATCACTGATAATGGAAAAAAATTCAAAAACAAAACAATGCAAAAAATTTGTGATGCCTTTGGCATTCAACTTAGTTTCTCATCACCTTATTATCCACAAACCAATGGCCAAGCTGAATCCACTAACAAAACCCTCAACAAAATTCTCATGAAAGTGGTTGAATATACTGGGAAGGATTGGCATATGCACATTCCTTTTTTCCTATGGGCATACCACACTAGTATTCACACTTCCACTGTAGTGCCACACCCTTTTCATTAGTCTATGGTACAGAGGTTGTTCTACCTCTCATAGTCCAGATTCCCTCACTTTGCATTTCTCTCCATGACATGCTTACTGATGATGACTTTCACCAGGACCGCTTAGCACAACTAGACTTATTAGACGAATGTCGTCTTAATGCTCTGGATCACCTTCAAGTTTACCAATAGTGTATCAAATGCACTTATGAAAAACATGTGTCGATGAACGAACCTTCCAAATTGGTGACCTTGTCCCGAAAGAAAATCAACACGTAACCAAAGAAGAAAAAATTAAACGGGGAAAATTCACTCCTAATTGGCTTGGACCATACATCGTAACTCATACCTATGGATTGGGTGCCTATCATTTATCCTCACTTGATGGTAAACCATGAACCTGAGCCCCTTAACGCCTTGCATCTTCAACCATTCTATTGTTGACTCATTGTCCTATCTCACCCTTTGTCTCTTTACAGGCTTGTCCCTTGAGCACTACCCACTCCATACACCTCCCTAATGATTACACAAGAATCATGTGAGTACCTGTCACTTATTATCTTCTCTTGAATATGTGTACCACAGCATTGCACATAACATGATTCTCATGGATACTTTTTGTCTACCTTTAGATGAGATCCCATGGTCATTCCACCTTTCCTTTTGAATAAGATTCCTATCCTTCACCTTGGCCTTGTCCATGATTTCAAAGGCCTCACATGGGACCAAAATCCTTGAGTCAAACTTCTAATAAAAAGATGACTCCCTCAAAAGGACATCTTCCTCTCGACAAAATTGCTACTATAAATAGATGCTCCCTCGAAGGACAACTATGTGCAAAAAAACAAAAAAAAAGCGAGAGAAACTGAAGCTTCCCACATCGATCAGCTTCACGAATACCTCAAGGAGTACCATATTATTTATCCCATATAGACTTCCCACATCGATCAGTCTATCAAAACAAAAAGGTTTTTTAGTCATGGACTTGCCCATTGTGACCTTGGACCTCTTGCTCGGAAGATCCCTGTCACTCAAAACATATAAAATTAACTACCTTTCACCCACCTTACCATTTCCACTCTCATTTCCTACATCGCCTCAAGGGACATCTTGGAATTTTGACATTCGGTGATCTTGTGACTACCTTCATCATAGAATAGTTAATCATGCAATGCCTTTCGGGTCTTGTGTTCATCACCCCCTTCAAGGTATGATCTACTCGGTATGATCCTACCCAATCAGGTGGCTCTATTGCCCCCCTCTTATCTTTTAACCATCTTTGTTGACATTTTGATTACCTTATACGGGACTTGGTACTCGACACTTACCTTTGGGGTAATCCTCTTCTTTCACCATAATACCTTCACCTACATCATTTTACCTATAATCTACCCACACCTAACAAACCTAAACCCACAACATGCCCAAGCACCTACTCAACTCATTCTCATTTTCTTCCCTAGCTTATGGAGAACTACATCGGCCTAAGGTCCCTTTTCGCCGAGACTATGTAGGCAGCACTCTAAGGGCATGGGGCCCTTGGAGGTTAGCTCGGCCATTTCTCTACCCTAAAAAATTCATCAACCATGCCTAACTCACCATTTACCCCATGCTTTCACTTAGTTCCCCTTTTCTAACAATATTGAGAAATTAAGCCACATACATAACAAGTTGTTTACCATTTTATACATTTGTTACACCTACCATCTCCTCTATCATCACTATGCATAGGTTATAGAACATTTCACATATGACCCATAGTATCATTCATTGCCACACAATAATGAATCATAAACCAACATGACTCAAACCATGCCTAAAACTTGACTCAATCCATGCCTAACCAAACCTGACTCTGATCCATGCCTATAACCTAACTCAATCCATGCCTAAAACCTGACTCAATCCATGCCTACCAAACCTAACTCAACCATGCCTATAACCTAAATCAATCCATGCCTATAACCTGACTCGATCCATGCCTAAACTGACCTGACTCCATCATGCCTAACTCACCTAATTTCCATCCATATCAAAGTACCACATCCATATCTCATCTAAAACAAGCCATAAATCCGATATCTCATAAACATATTAGCGCATCACAATCATAACATGTATCTCATCATATAAATCAATAACTGTGTATCTCAAAATACATGTCTATCTCATGGCCATCATCTCAAAAATGTCAGCACACAGGCCGATCTACAATACAAAATGTCATCAGCATGCAAGCCAGTCTCATATATACAAAAGAATGAATCCATACAAAAAATATTCGGCACGCAGGCTAATATATGCTCAAAATATACAAAAAATCACTCATACATCCTCACTATCTTCGGCACGGTAAACCGGTGTGTGATCAAAAATATAAAAATCTAAGGCACACAGGCCAACATATATATCAACAATAAACACTAGTATACATCAAAAATAGGGAGGTTGCATATCAGACATCTTGCCAGATGTCCTCCATCTCTGTGTCACCTGCACCCTTGGCCTCCTATGCCCCTGCTAGCACATCACCTCGCTCTAGTCACCGTGCACTGGTGGCCTCTCCCTGATTAGGCCTCAGAGCTTGCTGCCCTCCTATGCTCTCCACACTATGTGTGAGGGATCTCATCCTCTCACTAGATGCCTGTTGTGCTCTGTACTCTCCGTAAGAGAGGAAGTCTATCCCAGCTACCATGAGCTAGTCCTGATAGTATCACACCTCACCTAGGGCATCCATAACCTGGATATAGGCATGGTTTTTGGTGGTCCCATAGGTCTCAGCCCCTGTACCTAGCCCTGTGCCAGCCTGTGAACTGGGACTAGCTCCCTACCCCTGCTCCTGTGGTGTTGCCCCCTGCCCCTGTGCCTATGGTGGTGCTCCCTGTCCCTGTGCCTGTATCTGGGCCTGTAAGACACCAATTTGTGCCTGGGTTATGGCCAAATGGCCTTGTAATCCTACCACCTAAGCCTGTAAGGCTTCCACCTAACCATCTCTGTCTCCATCTCCTCCATCTCCTCCACCCTCTCCCTCTGCCATCTGGGCCTACAGACTTGGCCACCTGTACTTGTAGCTCTACTACCTCTACCTCTGACCCCTCCAACTGTCATTTACAGTATACCTATCTATGTGATTAACATTGCTACCTACCCCTGTAGGGTGTCTCTCTGCACTATCATGGTAGCTAAGTCTGGCTGCCCTGGTCTAGGTGGTATGGCTCATAACTGAGCCACCCACCACTGCCTATACCTATCTATGCATCTGACATCATCAATCCACTGATCCACTGGTTGGTCCTCCTCTCTTGTAGGCATAGTAGGTTGTGGTAGAGGGAGAGGCCTCTCCACATCATCTCTCTCAATACTGTGGGAAGGGCGGAGGAATATCATGTACAAGCCCGAACTGCCGTCAGACCCTGTCTACCGGGATCATCTCATCCTCCCCGGCACGACGAACCTATATCCACATCTCTAGCTAGAGCTCAACTAGCTCCTAAATGCATGTGCCTATATGAGGGGAATCCCACATATGGCCTCTAGATAATGTCCACTCTGGATAACCCCTCCAACAACTACCGAAAATGGGCCACATCATATGTCATCCTATCTGACCTCCACTCTCCTGCAACCTAGCACCCATCTCCTGTATCCCAACCACACACATCTCGGTAGGAATGTATCTACTTAGGGCATCCCTATAGGTCAAACATAGACTATGTGCTCGTAGGCCTGGTAGTGTAGTATAAATGTACAGCACAGGCTAAACCTGCGCAGCCGCCCATACACCCACAACTCTCTGTAAAGATACACCAAGAATGTTAGTGCCCAGGTGAAGTGTGTCTCATGCACCATCATATCATGGAGCACCCCCATCAGTGATCAGGGAAAGCATCCACCCTCTGCATTAGGTAGTGCATAGCAGCACACTGCCTCCATCAATAAAACTACTAGCCTCATCTCATCCGGATGGGCTAGGTACATCTCGCCATAGCTCAAACTGGCGACTATGGAAGCTCAACTCCACCTGCCCCCTCACCAAAAATTATCTCGATCAACTCCTCTGAGGCCTTGGAGGAGATAGAGTACACCTGGGCCCCCAATATGGGTAACCTAAGAATCTAGAACACGTCCTTCCAGGGTGATAGTCATCTCACCCGTCGGAAGGTGGAACATGTTGGTCACGGAGTCCCATCTATTGATGAGCGTGACCATCAAACTAGGCTACCAAACAATATGTTAGTAGTGTTGAATACCACTCAAGCCCACTGCCTCCATGTGTTGTAGCTCCAAAGGGGTCGCTAGGCCATGTAATATCACCAGCAATGGTAGAACCCTATCTCACATATGTAACTACGATCGACCCTGCATATAATCCAAAGCACAACATTAATCTACCTTTACCATGACCTTATTCATCAATTATCATTACCCACCACCCTATTTTTACCTTACCCATCTCAACCACCTAACCTACATCATTTTTTTGGACCCTTGAGCCTAAAATCCCGACCGGTGCTGGTTCAGCCTAACTAACTCTGGTCACCCTTAAACCGGCATCGGTCACCTATTTGGTGACCGATATTGGTTTAACTTGACCGACCATAGTTCCATGTAACTGGCATCAATCACCTGTTAGGTGACCCATCCTGATTCTACCTGACCGACGTTGGCCAAGCTTCACTGACATCGGTCACTGTTGTGGAAAAATCCGCAACTTACCAAACCCCCCCCTTTTTTTCTAAACCCTCCCACCTATCCCTTTTACCCTACCTATCTGACCTACACTACCCCAATACCCTAACCCACCCCACCTATCCAATTTCCTACCCCCCTCCCCTCTTTTTTCCCATTTTCCCCCCATACCCGATTTAACTTTTTTCTCACCCACAAAATACAAACACCCATAAAACTCTACAAATGCCAATTAGTACACCATCTACTCTATTTGATTAACATTACAGAGTTAGGCACTTACCTCGTCACGCTACTGCCATCTCAATGGCACATTTGGCCACTTGTACTAGTGGTCTACCTAATCCCTCTCCTGCCTCTACCATCACCAAATATCTACTTACACCCTCCGACCACTCGAATCCCTTGCTAAGATCTCATGGACCCACTACTCACCAACCCAACCACCATCAAATCACACTGCCAGCTCACTGTCCCATTCCCTCTAGATGCTTTTCTCACTTTTCTCTCTTTCTTGTCCTTTCTTCACTTTGCAAATCACAAATGAATAATAAAAATGTGGCCTTTTTTGTTTTTATACAAAACCCAACCTAACCGACGTCAGTTTCCCCTAGTATGACATCGGTCTTGTGCCCTACCTAACCGTCGCTAGTTTTCCTATACTGATGTCAGTTATATATGACCACCATCGGTCACTCTTACCTACATATTGACCTTACTTTTCCATTTTACCCCACCCTCTACCTTTCTCTTTACCCCATACCTTTACCCAACCCATTACCTTACCTTTCCTGACCTCATCATTTACTACCTCCATTTTTCCTCCTTTGGGGACTCATTATTTTACCCTTACCTTGGCCTTACCCATGTCGTGACCTAGATATTTGGACCTGGACCATCGCTAGTGACCTTTGACCTCATGTGTTTGCTATACCTTATTGTACTGTTACCTGTGTTGATTGACCCAATGACCTTACCTAGCCTATTTTCATGACTGTTTATCCTAACCCTACCTTTGGTGTACCAAAACATACCTAAACGTTCCTGCACCTAAACTACGTTGTGCTTCCTGACCTTATCCTATATCGTGGATACCGGATTCACTTCAACCTTGTTTGGATAAACCTATCAACCTTAGACGATGTTGAGTTTGCCTGCTCTTCAACCGGTAGTGTGCTATAGTTTATACGTGTGCATGCATTTGATTATTGCTACCTTTGACCCTGACCCATTACCTAGATTTCCCGAGTAGACATTTCACTCCTTTTTTGCCTGTACCCACTTGCCTTTTCTTCACATTTACCTTTTATCAAACCACTCACCGCTTCAGCCTGCTGCCTCGTCTGTTCATGGTTTGAGGGGGATCACCTTCACCCTCACATGGGGCAACCACACCTTATTTTTGTTTGCATCACTTACCAATACAAGATACGCAACAAAAAGGGGCAAAATGTCGACACTAAAATTAGGTCACACTGCCCTTTCGTCCCTCGACATATAAGCACCCTTTTTTACATTTACCTAGCCATGACCCCCTTCACCCCACTAATATTAATTTAATTAAATTAATGCATTATCCTCACTATATTTATTATTTAAATATCTTATTTAAATAATATCTACACATATAGTTCACTTAGACACCTCACCAAGCTAACTCAACCTAAGACCTATTCTTAACAAGTTACCATAACTAACTAAGACTTACCCAAACCCTAAAAATCAATGCCTACATTCCCTCTAACCACATTCCAGCATGCTCACAAGAAGCTCCCAGTCTAATCCATGGGATAACAACATGAGATCCGAGAAAATCAGGAAGATCTCCCTAAGTTTAGTAAACCTAGGAAATCCCACCTTGACCGACGTCGGTTACCCCTCACCATCGCTGGTTAAGCTGGACCACCATTGGTTACCCCTTTTAACCCCTAAACTACTTTATTCTCAAGGTTAGAAAACACTGGGAGAAAGGTTGATGAGCAAGAACAAATCTAAGAGAGATAACGCATCTTCAGAGAGTCAATCCCAGCGAAAATTCACATCTAAGGAAGGAGATTAAGCATCTTCTCCTGCACAACCATCCCAGCCACGATCTGATCTATCCAAGCAAAGAGGAGTGTGCATGCAGTCCATGTAAAAGCTTTTCTTCAGTTGGTAATCACTTGCAGCCTTCAAACCCATCATCAGCACCTCCATCCCTCACACACATACCTTCAGGAATGAAATCCAAGTAAGTATAACGTCATACTTCTCAGGTTTATTTCATTTCATCATTATTGTATCACCTATTGTTTATCTTGCTCCCTATCGACCTTCTCCAACATTTTCACCTCCATAGACCCATTAAAACCTCGCAAACGCTTACTCCAGTCACCCAATACCTCATCCCTGACCAACCAAAATCCTTTGTGCAATCACAAAGGAGACTAAAACCCTATTCTGTAACATTTCCAGATCTCACAGTAACTGGCATTGGTTACACCTAACTACCGTTGGTCACCCCTGACCGACATCGGTCTCTGTGTTTTCCCACACAGCCTTAAACAGAGACCTACCCACCTAATTTTACCTCACCCTCACTCACCCGTGACCTACCCAATACCTTTATCAGACATGCAGAACCCAGAACCAATCCTTTGACCTTTGGATTCTATTCTAGCTTAGCCTGTTAGATTAGATCTATTTTCTTATTGTGTTTTAAGTGAGATACCTAAATCATTTCAAAATAACAATAGGATTTACTTTGTTTACAACATTAATTTGTTTAAAATAGTGGACTGACAGCCATCTAAGAAGTATCATACTTCCCAAATCTAGCTCACGCTAGGCAGTTCACTGCCCATATTGTTAATTCCTTCTGGTGGTCTTGTTTTCATTACAAGTAGTTCCTCCTAGCTAAAAGGAAGCTCTCACGGTCAGCTGTGGATTCAAAATTCATACCCACGTAACAACCCATCAACCTACATTTTAATAGGTATTCCTCCTACACCTGTTACCATATCTGTTTTGTCATGATTCAAACAAACAATCTAAGAAAAAGGTGAAACACTAATAATAGCTATGCACCTTTACAATAGCATGCATATATGTAAGTGTTCTAATAATAGATGTCCTATAGTTAACTAGAAGAAGCAATCCTATTATTAGCTCAAACCATGCATGGCGCTTATTAGCCGCTTGTTCCCAAAATACCATTGCATGTAGTGCAAGTATTCATTTCTATGTGTTCTGTGCATGTTATCTCCAAAAATAGCCCATATCCAACAAAATGGCTAAGTCCCGAGCCAAAGTGTTTTGGCGCACATTTCCTTTCCTATCTTTCCATGCCTTCAATTGCGCCTTGTTTCCACGTATGCATCCTTTGTGTGTATTCTCCTTAGAGAAACATTTTTTCTGCTCAATGTTACCCCACACTAAAGTAAAATGTTGTCTTGACAATGGGAATCATTCCTGATGTTATCAATAATAAAGAATAAGGAATTGAAAGAATAAAAGAATCATTATACAAAACAATGAACTTTGACTCTACAACACCCTCTTCTTTAACTGGGAGGATTAACTCTAGATATTCATTTTTGATTTTAGCCTCCAATGTCTACCAAGCATTTAGCACAGTCCTTTTATTTTCTGGAATATTTGTGGTTATGACATCTAGCTCATTCTGAGTGATCTTTTCCTTCTCATTCTATAGTACTTAGACAACATTGGCCATACCTAACATCATTCCTTCCATGAGGTCCATATTTTTCTCTATGAGCTTCCCAATCTCATCAATCCTCTCTTTATGTGGATCCTAGGCTGCTGTGAGGGCCTCACACTTTTGTTTTACCAGCGCCAATCTTTTTTCCCATCCAAGTGTCTCATCTTTCATTGCTACTAGAAATTCATTATCTTCAACTAGATTTTTGGTCCTTATTACTGCCTCTGGTGCTGCACATAAATTGAGAGCTTGGTCTACTTTCTTCAACTCATCCTTCAAATTTTTGAGCAATGCTTCATAAGTTGAATTTTTTCCTGAAAAATCATAGAGGCCTCATATCCTCTCTGGGCTTTTGTTCAACATAATTTTCATGAGGCGAGACACCCCACCCGGTTGAGCTGGCATACGTACGTAGGTGTGCAGAAGGTGGAGGTGTGGAGGGTTAGGTTCGAATCTAAGGTCCCCTTCAAAATTTTTCTAACTCCCCTGTCTAGGTCAAAAGAGAACAAGCTCTGAGAAAATGCGAGAAAGTTACAGAAAATAAGCTTGGGCCAGAAAAATTGTGAAAATCGGCTAAGTCCTAGTCCCCGGGACAGTCGGGACATTTGGGACGTCAAGCGCGGATCGGCCGAAAAGCCTCCAGGCGGCCCAAACAGCAAAGGGACATCTGGGACAAATGGACGTGAAATGCCCGAATCGGCCGAAAGAAAGAAAATTTGTCCAAGTCCTTCCACCAAGAGGGGCAAGCGGGACAAGAGTACGCGGAAGACCCAAACCGGCTGGGTTTGGCCGAAACAAGAAACTTTCGCACTGGGACATCTGGGCCGTGACATGCGCGGAAGAGAACGTTCACAAAAACGCGAACCGGCCGGTTCGCCCGAAATGAGAAAATTTTAGCACAAGGACAAGTGGGACAAGGGACGTGTGGGACGCGGATAGCCAGGAAAGGAGCCGAAAGCCAATCAGATGACACGCCACGTGTCACTGGCAGAAAAAGGGACGTGGAGCCCATTTCAGGCGAGGCGAAATCGGAAGAATTTGCCCAGAGAAGTTTGGGACATTTGGGACAAAAGTAGGACGTGTGGACGTGAAAATCTAGCAGGCCCGTGGACGAATCACAGCATGACACGTGTTGCCAAGAAAAAGGTCCCAAAAGTCAAAGGGGCATGCCAGTTTTCGAGAGCACTGATCCAAACCAATGAAATAGTGCCACGTGTCCAAGTTTAAGGGGCCCACAAGAAAACCCGGGTGAAAAGGTGGAGAGAGGGAATTGCTCAGCGACCAGCCCTGCCACGTGTCGTCCAGATGGCAGAACGCGGGAAAAGAATTTAAAAATCTGTTTTCACCTGTTTTGTGCCCTAAATCTTCAGACCTTCATATCTTTCGATCCAGAGCTCGGATTTGCACGTTCTTGATATCAACGGAAAGTTGTTGAAATTCTCTACATGATGATTGGGGGGATCAATCTTGCATTTTGGTGTGCATGTTTGGAGGGAGAAAATTAAGAAAACGTCTCTGACGCGTGGTGATAGGACAGAAGTAATGCTTCAACAACCAACTTTAATGCAGCAGACAGCTCGCCGCTCCTGTAGACAGCTCACCGTTTTGCCAGAAGCCGCCGCTTGGATTACCATAATGAGATGATTTTAAATGTATCTAGAAGTGGTTGTGGTAGATTCGACTTTCCTCTCTCTTCTTCTCTCATTCTTATATATATTGTAAAGAGGAGCTCCTTTAACAGGTCGATAGACATTTTGTTTTGCATCCTCCCTTCTTCCCTGCTTGCAAGAGAATTTGTGGAGCTTTTTCAAACCTCCCAACCCAATGGATTGTAATGGCCAGTTTTTTTGCCTCTTGGCCACTGGCAATGTACTGTATCGACTCTTGAGCAATATATATATGTTTGTGATTGATTCTCAACCCCTCTCCTGTATTCATTGCTGTTATTTTGATCTCTTATTGCAGTTTGGTTACCTGTGCATAGTGTTTGTATTGCATCTATGTGGTCTGTGTTAGATTTTCAAAAACAAGTGTCTAACATTCCTTGGTGCATCACCTCTGTAGTTTAGGTTTTATTCTATGCATTTTTTTTCTCACCCTGTCTCCTTGACAAGTTAGATTAGGTTTTAGTAAACCTCTGCATTTTTGTGCATCTGAACAGAGGAATAGGAACCAGCCTTCTCTGGAGAATCCTTTCTCATCCTTACAAGTCCCCACACTTGGAGAAAGGATTCCATGTTGTGCAATCACACTGGATGCCTGAACATCAACCTAGAAGCCTGATCTGCATCCAGGGTGCTGTGAGTCCTGCAACAACAGTTTTGGCACGCCCGGTGGGACACTAGAGGTCTCATTTTTATTGCAGCAAAAGTTGATATGCATCTGCTGCAGTTTTCTTGCTTATAAGAGCTATTATTTGCATATCTGGCGACTCCAAGGGGAAGAATCAACTGGTTTCAGCAAGTGCAGGCCTGAAAACTCATGAGAAGAATCACCACAAGGTCAAGAGTGGAGAAGAAGAAGTGCTGTTTGAATACCTGCAGTTATCTCCAAGAAGAAGGCAAAGAGGAAGAAGGATTCAAAGGTCTCCATCTCACCAAACAGAACTCTCTCAACTCCTCCACCTGACAGGCCTTTCATTCAGTATACAAGGGTTTTAAGACCAATCAGAATGGCTCAGAACAATCCCTACGTCAACTTCACAGGCAGCAGCCCACTTGCTCTCAATGCACACACATCCAGTTCCTATTGCAGCCTTGAAGAACATTCCCTACTTCACTGGAGAAAATCAGACTACTCCAGGTGATCATGTTAAAGATATTGCTAACCTTTGTGCAATCCATGAAATCGATGAAATGCAAGTGGCTATCAAGTTACTGGCATCTTCCTTCAAGGGTAAAGCATTGCAATGGTTTAGGAGCCTTGGAGCTGGTTCTATCACAAACTGGAATCAGCTGTGTATTGCACTTCACGAGCAATTTGGAGAGAAGGGAGACAACTTGTCTCTTTTGGAGCAGCTGAAAACTATCAAGAGAGCCCCCAACGAGCAGCTGACTGACTTCAACTTCAGATTTCAAAGGTCTTGGGATAGGATTCCAGTGGCAGTCAGGCCAACAGCAGAAGGTGCTTTTCTATATTACCTTAAAGCTTTGAATTCTGATATTTCTATGTTAATTCAGTCCATGGGAGGCACAACAATCCCTATGGCTTATAGCATTGCCATTAGGGCTGAAAACTGTCTTATTCAAGCTGGTAAACTGGCTCCTAGGCCTCCCATGCCCTTGTATCCAAACTTAGAAAATCCAAGCACTAGTCAAGCACCCACTTTGGCTCCTGTTCCCACTCCTAGAAATCAGAGTTCAAATGAAGCTTCCACTTCATCCTCTAAGTGCTTCAAATGAACTCCAAGAGGTCATGAAACAGTTGCAAAATTTGGGAAATGAGCTGGTTACTATATCAAAAGGCAACAAGCCCAAGGTTTCAGACCTTCCTATCAACCCCAAGCTCAGCCTAATAGGCAGCCATACCAACCACACAAAGACCACCTAATCCAGCTGCAAAATCAAAATCAAAGCCAAGTAAGGCCTCCTGCCAATAGACCATTCCAGCCCTATAATCCAAATGCCATATCTGCCTCTAAGGCATTAGTGCCAACACAGAATAACATGGCCCAAGAATATGATTGGTGTTTTCCATGCAACGAGCCTCATAACCAATCCATGTGCTTCAATGGTGCTCTCAATCAAGCATTGATGGTGACAACTACTGGTGTGGAGGGCGAGGGCAGTCAAGGAAACAGTCAACAACAAGAAACATTCCAACAACAATCAGCCCCAAATGACACCACAGTTGTGACTGGCAAGCAGAAGATTTCTGTGGCATGAATCAGGCAGTTTCTCAAGTGTGTTTGCAGCCAACACAAGGTCAAAAGGAGGAATCTGGGTGAAGAACAACCATTAGCCCCAGCCAATCCACAACCTTCCATGGTTTCCACAAATGATTGGCAAGCAGAGTCAGTTTCAAATGCACAAGGGCAGCCAAGAACAGCAGCCCCTAGGCCAACTCAAATGCCATTGTGTTGCTGCCCACGTGCAAGGAGTAAAGTGTGCAAACCAAGGGACAACAAAGATACTTCATCCCCGTTCAGTATCATTGAACAGATGAAGAAGACAAAACGTCAACATATCAATGTGGGAATCCCTATCTATCCCAGGCCAAAGAGATCTGCTAAAAGCTGCCATGAAGGATTGGCCCCCAACTTCAAATCAGCGGGTTCAGATGCAAGACAAAGTGCTTACAAATGCTGCCCAGCCTGAAGGAAAGTCATGGAGGACAACAAGTAAAATGTTGAAGCCCCCTCCTTTCTATGTTTCATTAATCATTGGGGATAAACTAGTACACAATTGCATGATTGATTCCGGGGCAAGTAGCTCAGTGATGCCCAAGCAAATAGCTGATCACTAGGGCTCCAATATGAAATAATATCTAAAGGGGTAGTGCAGCTGGATGGGACAGCAATAGCAACAGTTGGAGTGATTAGAAATTTGAGTCTTACCTTGCATGCATGTCCAAATGTTGTTGTTTTACAAGATGTATATCATAATATTTGACCTTCCACCACTCTTTGCCCTTTGCTTGTCAAGGGACTTCACAGCCAAAATTGGAGGCTATTTGTCTGCTGATTGGTCTCACATGCTGTTTAGAACAAGGTATGGAACTAAGGCTACAATTAGTTCTGAACCCTATTGCAAACTTCCATATAGAGCCTTACACTCCAAGTCAGATTAATGCCAATTGCTCAGCATTTGATCAAGAAGATCACCCTAGTACTGATGAGGCTGACACCAAGGTTGGAAGTATCCCGGACCTAACTCTTGATGAATGGGCAAACAAGATACATGCTTTTGATCCCTATCAAGAAGTAGAAGAATCTGAGCTGGGAGTCTATTGTATACATGAAGAAAATCAACCTGTTCCTAGCATCACCAAGCCAAGCCATAACGATGACAATGAGGTATGGAAGCTGTTTTTTGACGGATCGAGGAGTAGGCAAGGTGCAGGAGGTGGAGCCATGCTTGTTTCACCTCAAGGAATAAAGTACTATTCAGCTTTAGATTTCAATTTGCATGCTCTAAAACACTGCTGAATATGAAGCCTTGGTGCAGGGATGCATTGGGCAATCAAGAGAAAGATAAAGAATCTGCAAGTCTTTGGGGACGTGAATTGATTGTGTAAATCAGGTCAAGGGATGCATGCTACCAAGAATGATCTGCTCAAGTGCTACAAGAACAGGGTGTGGGACCTCATGGAATATTTTTGAAGGTTTTTGGCATTGAATCCATTCCTAGGAAAAGAGAATCAAGCTGCTGACAGGCTTGCAACAGTAGGGGCAGCCTTTGACATTATGAAAAGCATTCAAAAGACAAGGTACAGCCAAACATCCATGTGATTGTGAGGCCTTCAGTG
This sequence comes from Taxus chinensis, assembly GCA_019776745.2. NCBI lineage: Eukaryota > Viridiplantae > Streptophyta > Pinopsida > Cupressales > Taxaceae > Taxus > Taxus chinensis. Next base: position 700,401,929 of record CM034152.1, read on the forward strand.
CCGGATAACAATGTCAGTTGGCAAGTGTTTGAGAATGACCAGCAAATCGTCAATTTCCTACAAGAAGAAGCTGAAGTTCTCGGCTAGGAATCAAGACAAGTGGAGCAGCAAGTATGGTGACCAAGTAGTGCAGCTGAGAAACAAACAAGCTTACCAAAGGCCTCATAACTTGGAGTCAATCTTCAACCCGACATGATCAGTTCCCATAAGGAAAGGCAAACATTCAAGGTAAGGGAGAAGATTCAGAGCCTATTCTGGTGGAAGAAGGCAAAAGCATTCAAATTGGCAAAGTAAGTACCATTGAGCAGGAAAAATCAGATTTTATAAAACTTTGCCAAGAATTTCCAGATGTCTTCGCTTGGAGCTATGAAGACTTAAGAGGATTCGATCCAAATTTGGCACAACATACCATAGAATTGGATCCAGATGCTAAGCCCATCAGATAGAAGTAGAGACCAGTCAACCCTCACATTGAGCCTCTAATGAAGAAAGAGCTAAATAAGCTAATAGAGGCAAGCATTATATTCCCGATCAAGCACTCAAGCTGGGTTGCTAACTTGGTTCCGGTTAGGAAGAAGAGTGGAGAAATCAGGATGTGTGTGGATTTCCGAGACCTAAATAGGGCATCTCTCAAAGATCATTACCCACTCCCTTCCATGGAGCAAATATTGTAGGTTGTAGCTGGTTTAGAGAGATTCTCTCTCCTAGATGGCTACTCAGGGTATAATCAAGTGATGGTGAAAGAAGATGACCAGTTCAAGATGGCTTTCACCACCAAATGGGGGACCTATGCCTACAAGAAGATGCCATTTGGGCTATCCAACGCTGGTTCTACCTTTCAAAGGGCAATGGACATGGCATTCGAAGGCTTGATCAACAAGATAGTGCTGATATATCTAGATGATATCACTGTCTTCTCAAAGAATGCAACAGACCATCTCTTTCACCTCAGGCAAGTGTTTCAGAGGTGTAGAAAGTTTGGAGTTTCTTTGAACCCCAAGAAGTGCATCTTTCTTGCACATGAAGGAAAGCTCCTCGGCCATATTGTCTCAAAAAAAGGGACTGAAAATTGATCCAGAGAGGGTTAAAGCCATAAGAGCACTACCATTTCCAAGTCACAAGAAGGCTCTTCAAAGTTTCTTGGGAAGGATCAATTTTGTCCGCAGGTTTTATCCTAGATTTTACAGCCCTTGTCAAGCCCATCACCAAAATGTTAAAGAAGAGCATGGCTTTTAAGTGGACAGTAGAAGGCAAGGAGAGTTTTGAGGCAATCAAAGAAGCTCTCTCAGGCACCAACTCTCATCAACCCAGAATTCTCCCAGGATTTCATCCTCTATGCATTTGGAGGTGATGACACTATTTCCACCATTCTAGTATAGAAGAACAAAGATAATGATGAGCAGCCAGTTGCCTTCTTCAGCCAGAGCCTAGATGACTGCGAGGTGAGGTACTCTTTTATTGAAAATCATGTACTTGCAATAATCAGAAGCTTGAAGAAATTCAAGCATTTAGTCTCAAACAACAAGGTCCAGTTGCTGGTCTCACATGCTAGAGTTAAGGAATTCCTCCTCAACAAGGATTTGAATGAAAAAAGGGCAGGATGGATCACCCGTGTCATGGAATATGAAATTGATATCAAGATCACCAAGCTGGTGAGAGGGAAAGGACTGTGTGAGTAGTTGGTTTTGGGGAAGCAAAAGGGAGTATGCAACAAGGAAGAGGTTGTTTTAACAGTCCAAGATAGCCATGAGCCAAGTGGTGATCAAGAAGAAGACAATGCTTCCCCCACTCCGTGCTGGACCCAAGATATCATATACTTCCTAGGCACAGGCCTATGCCCTCCAGAGATGAACAAGACCCAAAGGAGACACTTCAGGTTGCAGGCTGTTCCGTATGCCATTGTTGATGGAGTTTTGTTCAAGAAAGACGTGAATGGAGTGCTGCTGAGATGCATTAGCACAGGTCAAATTCAAAGGGTGTTGGAAGAGTTTCATGGTGGACCAGCTGGCGGCCATTTCGCACCAAGAGTGACAGCTCTAAAAATCATGAAGGCTGGTTATTATTGGCCTAAAATTTTCAGTGATTGCTATGCATGGATCAAGAGGTGTAAGAATTGTGCATTCTTCACAGGAAAAGAAAGACTTGCTGCCCTTCCATTGCATCCAATCTCAGTTGACCAGCCATTCATGCAATGGGGTTTGGACTTCATTGGAATCATTAATCCCAATTCAAGCCAATGGCACAAATGGATTTTGACGGCCACGGACTACTTCACCAAATGGACAGAAGTAGTAGCACTCAAAGAGGTGAATGAGTCTAACATCTTAGACTTCTATGAGGAGATAACAACCAGATTTGGTGTACCTACTACAATAATCTCTAATAATACACTGGCATTCATTGGATCCAAGGTGACTGAGTGGGCTGTTAAGAACGGTATTTACCTAAGCACTTCATCGAACTATTACCCTCAGGGTAATGTCCAGGCCGAGTCTACAAACAAGAACTTGCTAAGGATCATTAGGAGAACTCTTGATGAGAATCAGAGGTCTTGGCATACCAAGCTGAAATCAGCCTTATGGGCTGATAGAATCACTCCCAAAAGATCCACAGGTAACTCTCCATTTAGGCTTGTCTATGGAAGAGAGGAAATCTTGCCCATGTCACTTGAGTTGCCAACATTGGAACTCATGAAGCAGCTGGAGTTACTTGAATTTGAGCCCATGGAGGTGAGGTATACAGAGTTGATGGAGCTGCAAGAGATCAGAAATTAGGCATCCCAAGCAATGGAAAAGGATCAAGCTTTGATCAAGAAGACCTTTGATAGGAAGGCCAAAGATAAATCTTTTCAAGTTGGAGATCTAGTGTTGAAATGGGATGTGGATAGAGCAAAACCGGGAAGGCATTCAAAATTTGATGCCATTTGGAGTGGCCCATATGTGGTCACAAAGTGCAAGAACAGCAATGCTTTCCAATTGGCCTCATTGGATGGTGAAGAACTGCAGATTCTGGTAAATGGAATCTATCTCAAACATTTCCACTGAAAATGAGAGGTTCACCCTTGTAAATATTAGCCTATATTTCAATTCCTCTAAGTGCTTGTGCACATTGTTTTGCTATAGGTTAGCTTTGTTTTCCCTAAGTGCTTTGGCACAACTCACTGTCCGTGGAGATGTTTTGCTGTCCTTGCTTTCATCTGGTAACATTCCATCTTCCTCCTTGCACATCCTGAGTCAGTTAGGGTCCTAAATAGAATATTCGATGACTCCATGCCCAATGGACTACTCCAGGCAACTGGTCTTTTCATCTAGCAGGCAGATGACCCCGTTGAGTCACCAAATTGTTATCCAATTTCACCCCCTCAGGGTTGAATTGATAACATACATCAGAATTCTCAAGTCCCAGGAAAATTGATTAATCCAAGGCAAAAATCATGTTTCTAAGGTCCCTTCAGAAAATTTTCTAACTCCCCTGTCTAGGTCGAAAAGAACAAGCTCTGAGAAAATGTGAGAAAGTTGCAGAAAATAAGCTTAGGCTAGAAAAAATTGTGAAAATCGGCTAAGTCCTAGTCCCCGGGACAGTCGGGACATTTGGGATGTCAAGGCGTGGATCGGCTGAAAAGCCTACAGGTGGCCCAAATAGCAAAGGGACATCTAGGACAAATGGATGCAAAATGCCCGAATTGGCTGAAAGAAAGAAAATTTGTCCAAGTTCTTCACCAAGAGCAAGTGGGACAAGAGTACGCGGAAGACCCGAACCGGCTGGTTCGACCGAAACAAGAAACTTTCACACTGGGACATCTGGGTCGTGAGTGCGCAGAGGATGAAAACCAGCCAGTTCGCCCGAAATGGAAAATTTTAGCACAAGGACAAGTGGGATAAAGGGACGCGCGGGACACGGATCGCCGAAGGAGCCGAAAGCCAATCAGATCACGCCACGTGTCACCGGCAGAAAATGGACAAGGAAGCCCATTTCAGGCAGATCGGAGGATTTCGGCCCGCGAAGCACTGGGAAATTTTGGACAAAAGGATGGGGTGGACGTGAAAATCTGGCAGGCCCATGGACAAATCACATCATGACACGTGTCACCAAGGAAAAAGGTCCAAAAGTTAAAGGGGCGAGTTTTCGAGCATTGATCCAAACCAATGAAATAGTGCCACATGTCCAAGTTTAAGGGGCCCAAAAGAAAAACCCGTGAAAAGGTGGAGAGAGGGAATTGCTCAGTGGACCAGAGCCTGCCACGTGTCGTCCAGATGGCAGAACGCAAGAAAAGAAATTTAAAAATCTGTTTTCGCCTGTTTTGTGCCCTAAATCTTCAGACCTTCATATCTTTCGATCCAGAGCTCAAATTTTCACGTTCTTGATATCAACGGAAAGCTGTTGAAATTATCTACATGATTCTGGGATCAATCTTGCATTTTGGTGCTGTTTGGAGGGAGAAAATTAAGAAAACATCTCTGACGTGTGGTGATAGACAGAAGTAATGCTTCAATAACCAACTTTAATGCAGCAGACAGCTCGCCGCTCCTGTTAGACAGCTCGCCGTTTTTCCATAAGCTTCCGCTTCTACCATAATGAGATGATTTTAAATGTATCTAGAAGTGGTTGTGGTAGATTCAAATTTCCTCTCTCTTTCTTCTCTCATTCTTAGTATATATTGTAAAGAGGAGCTCCTTTAATAGAGCGGACATTCTTGTTTTACATCCTCCCTTCCTCCCTTCTTGCAAGATAATTTGTTGAGCTTTTCAAACCTCCCATATGGATTGTAATGCTAGTTTTTGCCTCTTGGCCACTACAATGTACTGTATCGACTCTTGAGCAATATATATATATATATGTTTGTGATTGATTCTCAACCCTCTCATGTATTCATTGCTATTATTTTGATCTCTTATTGCAGTTTGGTTACCTATGCATCGTGTTTGTATTGCATCTATGTGGTCTATGTTAGATTTGCAAAAAACAAGTGTCTAACATTCCTTGGTGCATCACCTCTGTAGTTTAGGTTTTATTCTATGCATTTTCTCACCCTGTCTCCTTGACAAGTTAGATTAGGTTTTAGTAAACCCTCTACATTTTTGTGTGCATCTGAACAGAGGAATAGGAACCAGCCTTCTCTGGAGAATCCTTTCTCATCCTTACAAGTCCCACATTTGGAGAAAGGATTCCATGTTATGCAATCACACTGGATTCCTGAACATTAACCTAGAAGCCTGATCTGCATCCAGGGGTGCTGTGAGTCTGCAACAACATGACCAAAGTGCACACATAATGCATACTAGAAGGAAACATTTTTAGTACCTGAGGTTACAGATGAGGCCTTGTTTTTAGAATGTGATCACCAATCTCCTTAGCCATGCTCATGAAGGCCTCGTTATTTTTCCATTCTCGTTCCTTCTCTTCCTTTAAATACACTATCTCTACAAGTTTATCTTTGTTATCCTCTATTAGAGCTCAAATGGTGGTAGTCTTATTAACATTTCTTTGTGCTACCTTATCAGATACCTTGACCAAGGTATTTCTAACCCACTCATTACACATTAGAGTAGGTTTTATTGTCATGTTCCTACTTTGGGGTGCATTCTTCACTCTTCGCAAGACACATGAATCCTCACATACATCAAAGTCTGGTTTGTCCATATCGATCTACATGGACCAGGATAATTTCTTCCTTATAATTGTAGTGGCCATATCTCGATCCATTAGCTCCCACCCATATAACTCCTTAAGGCCCATAGTGCTCTGAAACTTGGCACAAACGATTTTTCTTGTGTCCTCAGCATAGCCCATACTAGGGACAACATATTCTTCACTTGTTCCTTCTCTTTTTGTTCTTGGTCCCTTAGGAATCTAAGCGTCAAGGTCTGAGGTTGGTCCTTCTCCTACCTAAGTCGTAATGGGCACACTGGGTTATTCTTTCACAGTTTCTTCTACCTCTTCATCTCTCATTTCTTCATCTTGAGGTTCCTCCACATCTTTAGGCTAGACCGAGGTTACTAATGCACTCTCTTCAGGATCCTCCTCCTCGTTAAGATTTAAATTTATTTTTCTCTTTCTCTCGGGTTCTTATTTTTGAGGGGAGAGTTGAGGTGAACTTTGTAAAGGTTGTGATGTTCCTATGCCTTGGATCATGGTTGTTTTGAACACCTTAAATTGTCACTCCTCATAAACTGCATCTACGTCCAATTATTCCTCTCCTTCTTATGTATGTTGGGGGATTATCTACACGCTCACTCCCCACTCTGTTTGTGGGCTATCTCCAACCTTTATGGTCCAAGCCTGCGATATCCTCATGCTCTTCTTATTCTTCTATTTCTATGGTCGATGCAGGATTTAGAGCTGCCACATTTTCAACTATGTTTTTGTGCTTAGGTGGCCCTAGGAGCATGAACTCATTCTCCACATACTTGTTATTTTCCAACCTAGGCTTAGGCTAGAGATATACAAGCAAAGATTCACTATCCCCAATAGCCAAGCTTATTGGCTTCATACTTATAACATATGAAATGAGCCTCTCAATGTAGGCAGATCGACCGGGATAAACATAAGTTTTTTTGAGAGTATGGTAGTTACAATCTACCTTATCTGCATTAAATCTCAACAGGTGTGCATCAGTGAACATGTGTACTACTGACTAGAAATAGCACATTGTGAAGGCGTATGGAAGTTTGTACCAAGGGCTCCATGTCTCGTCCTTAATTGTAAATTGGGGGAAACAAAAATGTCGATACACCGTGAACTGCAACGCCTTTCCTACTACTAAGGGTAACTAGTTTGGAATGCACTATTCCTATTCAAATGTCACGCACAGTCAATCATACCATAGTTTTTCCCTTTTTTTGGATGGGCCACTCATTGTTCCTTTACACAAATACTTCTCAAACATCTCTATGAGGGACTTCTTCTCTACGGGTTATTCCCAAATTTTGTTCTTTGGCCCATCAGGCACTCCAATTTCTACAAACACAAGAAATAGTAGGATAGTGTGAAAACTTATCTTTTCACCTGTGCATAATTCCTCAATAATTTTTTCTAATATGAAGGAAAATAAGTTGTAGACTTCCCCTTATGACATCTTCTTTGCAATATGTAGCCACATGGTATTTACTTGTGACCATCTCTCTTGATCATTCAACTTAGTGAGCAGATGTGTGGCTTCCTGCATCACATGGTACTTCCTTAATTTATAGATGTCCATTCTACATGGACCCTTGGAATATCCCAACTCCTTTCTTGTAGTTATTACAACTGCCTTATCCATTAGATCACTACTAATTTTTGTCCTCATGCCCTTCAGTCCTGTCAATGTGGCAAGCAAAGGTGTGGTGATTGTTCATCATAGAACAATTGACAAAAAGCACACAAGAAGTCCACGCAGAAAAGTGAGTCATATTCAAAGGTGTGAATGGATAGGGAGAACATGCACGTGGAATAAAAGTTCAGATTTTTGAGACTTATCCATTTGTGCTCATGAAGGTCTATTTTTAGAGATGGTGTGTAGAGCACAAAAACAAGGTAGAGATGTGTGCACCATGCATTGGCTATTCTTGGAGGATCAGATACGAAGCACTTTTCATGGATACAATCCATCAATAGATCTTCTACTATCAGTTAGGTACTAGTATTCTATTGTTAGCACACTTGCATGTGTGGCTAGTTTTGTGATGACACGTAGCTATTAGTGGCATGCGGCCTATTTTTATAATGGATAAGTGGTGAATGGCAAGTCCCCACCCTTATAAGTATGTGGTAAACTGTGTAGTAAAGGAAAGACTAGCATATACAGAGATATGCATACATAGTGAGATTATGTTGTATGTGCATACTACTGTTATTGTAATGAAGCTTTTGTATACTTATTACATTGAATATAATGGAAGATATTGGCTGAATCTATGTGTTAGTTTTGTGTGTACCTAAATCTAGTATGTTTTTGATCTCATCATGGTTAGTACTTAATTTTTCTCTCCCTTAGGTATAGATCTGGTATGCTTTGTAGAATGATGTGTTAGTAATAGAAATATATGTATCTCTTAAGTATTCATCATGCTAACATCCTGCAATAGCAACCCTAAAGAGGCACCTAGTACCTTTGTGCACTTCAAGTGAGTGCTCATTTTAGGCTAAGTGATGTGCCAACATGTCTAGGGTCTTATTGGATTTGTACCACTGAATTATAGGCTTCATCATTGGTTCTATTGCAGGGACCTCTTTTTTAGTTGTTTTCAAGATGGATTGTGATGAAGATGTACCAATTGACCTTAACAAGTGTTGAAGAATGGATATGTGAAATCTGTATGACATTTTATATGATATATTTTTCACTATCTTTCAAGTAGAATTGTATGAGTGGCTAAGTGCTTATGCATCTAATCAGAATTCGAGGTATCATGCACTTGTCCGGATGCAAGAAGAATTCCAATCCCTGTATGATGCTGATTTGATTTGGACTCAAGCTATGGATACGTGGTTCCATGGTGTCTTGAATAGTTATATTTTGGAATACTCAATTTCCACTTATTTGTGTCCAGAAGTAGCTGAATTCTAGTTCTTACGATATCCAAGGGGAGCTTACCTACAAGGAATTCCTTTGGCGATCAAGATCCTGATGGTAAATTTGAATCTAGAGAGTAAACCAATGGCTAACTAACCTCATCACGCATGGGGGCAGGAGCAAGTTTGGTGAATGATGGTAGACCTAGCGACAAAAAGATAGAGAGAGGAAAAGGGGATAAAGTATAATGAGGCACATGAGAGGGAGATAGAGAAGTAACGTAACATTGCAGAAACTATGGCATTGAGGAGAGAGATGAATCATGAAGGATTTGAAGCTCATGTAGAAGATGTGGAGCTAGAGCATCAAGAACTCCCCCATATGGGAAAGAATAATAGGGATCCCCCCTCAGCCTCACGCATAACCATGCCAGCAGAGACTACTTGGTCTATGGGCATGCATTTGAATCCACCTAGTAACCTTTCCCTTGCATTTGGTTTTTTAGCATCCAGTACAACAAGCATTCAACAAGCTAGTTCAAGAAGTGGGAAACTAGGAGAAATTATTAGAAGAGGAAGAATGATGGTAGCACAAATGACTTCATTGCTATATGGAAGTACCTTTTCAGGTGTATCATCAGCATAGAATACAAGTGCACCAATTTTTGGATTAACTTCTAGAAGTATTAATGCTTCATAGATTGTTAGGGTACATTTTAGTTCTTGTTGGACCCCTAGAATATTGGCCAAGTATGAAGGTGCGTAGGCGTGCAAGGTCCCAGTTATGGAATGGTGCACAAGGTAAAAGCACATAAGAGAAGGGTATAAGGAAGCATGTAGCACGTGTGATGCATGAAAGGATTGAGACTTAGTCATTTTGGACGTCTGGAGTAGAACACGTGAAAAGTATGACCCGGTTGTGTGTGGATAAGATGCCAGCGTGGTGACAGGTTGGCCCAGGATGGAGCATGCTTGCGATGGAATCTTCCAGAAGCACATCATGGAATAAGGTGGAGAGCTCAGACCTGGAGAAGCATGCTTGCATGGAGGACCACATTCAGACACTTGGCACTGGATCTAAGGATGCTGGAGGATGGGTTGGCAGTCCAGGAAAGCTATAAATACGAGCACCTATAGAGACAGAAAGATACATAGAGACATATACACATAGAGATAGACATCTAGAGAGTGAGCGGAGCTCTGCAGAAATGCTGTGAGGACTCTGTCAGTGAATGGTTGTATTCAGGAGAGAATGCATTAGGCCTAGGGGTTGTAAATTTTCTTTTGGGAAGCCTAGTTACATTAAGTCCAGTGCAATGCATGACTATGGTCTGCTTCTCTGTGACCCTCTGTAATGGTTCCATGGATGTAATAAGGTTACTTGTTATAATATATACATGAATATCAATGGTTCTAATGCATATTTCTCTCTTATGAATTCTCTTTCCTTTCATGCTAAGTATGAATGCTTGTATGTTTCTTTCTATCACAATACATGTTATGGATTCTGTTAAACTCTCAGTCTGAAGTGACTGTAAGGATCTAGAGGCCATTCTAAGCCCTATGGTTCTTGTATGTCTTAAAATTCCCTTCTAAAATATTTTACACTAATCATAGATGATGTTTCCCACTAAACTCACATAAAAGAGAGACTCGGTACCCATGCGTGCCTCAGGTGAGCACTCAGCTTTTCGCTGGGTGATAGGCCTGTGTGCATGGGGTTCCTTTCTTTTGTGATAGGAGTAAAAATGACTACATCTTGGTTCCTTTGCCGGGACCTCTTTTCAAAGTTGTAGTGGGATTTAGCATACATCATGATCTGTGTAATGAGTAATGACAGAGTGGTTAACATTGGAAAATGTTGAATCATGGTTCAAGAGCAGGAAGGATGAATTTGCTTAGAGATTTAGCACTGGACCTGAGTTTAATGCACGTAGATGGGTAGAAGAGAATCTCTACCACAATCTGTATGAAACTTTTTTATGTTGTTTCCCTATGGAACTGTATGAATGGCTCTCAGCCTACGCATCTAGATCAAGTTGCCATTATAGATCACATGTGTGGACCCAAGAAGAGTACCAAAAGGCTACAAGATGTAGATCTGATGTGGACCTGTGCTGTGGATCATTGGTGAAAAGGAGTATTGGCTAGCTACACTCTGGAGTATGCCATTTCCACATATTCTTGTCCAGAGGTTGCTGAGTTTGAGTTTTTGAGGGAGCCCAGAGGATCATTTTTATGTGTTTTCCCTCTGGCTTTGAAGATCTTGATGATTACCATGAGTTTAGAGGCTTTCCCAATGGCCATGGCTAAACCACTCTGAGCACTGGGTGAGGAAGCTAGGGTGGAGGAAGATGACAGATGTTGTGGTAGAGAAAGAAAGGGAGGAGAGACGACTCAAGTATGGTGAAGCACATGAAAGGGAGATTTCTAGATGATGCGAGGTTGCAGGTGTGATGGATGTATGGTGGTAGATGTTGTAGGAAGGATTTGAGGTTCACGCTGAGGACATGGAGCCTGAGAAGTCTGTACGACCCCATCTTGGCAAGCGTGTGAGAGAAACCCCTTTGGCTTCTGATGAGAGTTCATCACGTGGGAGAAAGAAGAACCATTGGCGTGCATCTGAGCCCACCCAGTGACTAGACCCTAGCACTTGGTTTTCCAGATCAGGGGGATAATATTGCTAATCCAGTTGATTACATTGGAGGTGATCATTCTATGCCTAGGAGGTATAATTTCTTGTTTGGTACTTCTATGGCTACAAACACCAGCCCAGTGTTAGGAATTTTTAGGCAAGGTATAGGCACACAACATTTGGTCTCACATCTGGAAGTGGCGCGGGGTATACTATTGGTAGTGGGGCATTGTCACAGACTGTAGGCATGTAGCTCAGTGGAACTGTGGGAACCCTTGGCATGACCACTTTAGGACCTGGTGGGCCTGGTGGATCTGGTGGTTAAGGAGTAGAGTAGGTTCTGGTGGGTCTGGTGGATCTAGTGGTTCAGGACCTAGTGGGCCTAGTGGATCTAGTGGTTCAGGACCTGGTGGTGGTGGAGGAAACACAGGTAGAAACCAAGGATCTGGCAGAGGAGGATTTGGACCCCAACCACCCCCACAAGTTTTCTTTGAAATGTCTCTACATTTTCCTGATTATAGAGGTATTGAGGATGCTACGGAACATGTTCACAAGTGTGAACTGCTATGGTGCACGAAGGGTGTCACAACCCCAGAACGGAAGGCTAGTCAGTTTATAACCATGTTGCAAGGGTGTGCACATAGCTGGTATAGGAAGTATGACCCTCATCAGACAATTAGTGGATTATACTACCTTAAAGAATGCATTCTTGGTAGAGTTCCACATTCCTGAGTTTGAGCAGAAGAGCATCAGTGCTTTGAAGGAGATTCAATAAGGAATGGAAGAGAGTGTGCGGGAGTATGATGCACACTTTAAGACTCTCTTGTCTAAATTATCATATGATATTCACCCTTCACAGCATGCACAGTGGTTTGTTGGAGGATTGATCACCCCTTTTAGAAGGGCCTTGTCTCATAAAAATTTTACAGACCTGCGTAAGGCATTGGAGGCTACCCTACGTACCGAGGCTATTGGTAGTGTTGATACTTGGCATTAGCCCATTCTTGGAGGCTCAGATTGCTGCTATGGCCAAGCAGTTGGAAAATTTTTTCTACGAACTCAGCCCATGAAACTTGCAGTGGTTTGTGGTGCATAGATTATGAGATAGAGGGGCACGTTAAGGATAATTTCCCCAAGAGGATAGTACGTGCACTGTGGTGGTAGAGTGTGAGATTTTTCATGGGGACCATGATGCAAGTAGATGCCCCTTGCTGTAGCACACAATCAGGAAGAATGTATCTTGTTATTCTAATATTTTACTTCTACAACCCATGATACTAAGGATTGTAGGCTCATTGATCAAATCCATGAGGCCATTGATCATGGGGTGCACCAAACCAGCATTGCAAGTAGTTCCAAGGGTGATGATCACCGTTATGAGGAGTGCATAGATGGAGGCGCACATGGAAGAGGTTTTTGAGGAGGATTCCATGGTCATGGTAACCACGAAGGAGGAAGGAGTGAGTTCCCATGTGGAACTTGTTTCAACTGTGGATCTACAGAACATTACAAATGGGAATGCTTGGATCTGTTGTAGTGCTCATGGTGTGGAAAGAAGCATAAGTATGAGGAGTGCCTAGAATTGTTTGAGCATATGAATCAGCAGCACCAGAAGGACAAGGGCACTGCAATGGTTAGTATCAAGAAGGTAGACATACAGTGGATGCCTTGGGTAACAAGGGATGTAGGTTTGGAGCCTATCTTGGTAACAACAAGGGTAGAAGCCACACGTGCAAGAGAGGTACCAAGACAGAAGAACCTGGTTTTCAAGGGAGGAGGTCGTTCATGGAAAGTATCTAGACCCCACACATCAAAAGGAGATATATCAGGACACCATGGATGTTATTCAAAGCTTACAAGGGGAGATCCAGTGTCTAAAGGATCAATCTAGGAAGGAGGAACAAGGAAGGAGGGTTGAGGCACAAAAGGATGACCTGGATGAGGTCAAGGAGGTGTGTAAAATGCTAAGGTAGGAGAATATCATTCCCTTTACTAGGATCATGGTTGAGAGAGAAGGTACCATGCGTCAGAGGAGAACACGAGAGATAGGTATTACACGTGAACCTTCCCCCTCATAACCTTGACTATGACAAGGAGATTACGTTGAATGTAGTTGTAGATGGATGGCTCCTCAGCAACATCCTCATTGACACAGGCGTAGAGGTTAACATTCTAACTTTGGATGCATGGCATCAGATGGGAAGACCCACATTACAACCATCTTCAAATGTGTTGTATATGGAAAACAAGACTAAGGAAATGCCCATCGGTGTCTTAAAGGATGTAGCTATTACTATCTAGGGAGCCAAGTTTACTGGGGACTTCAAAGTCTTGGCGCTCACCAAGGTAGACAATTTCCCAGCACTACTTGGGTGCCCTTGGTGTTACAAGAACAATGCGGACCTTCAGTTCAACAAAGGGTACATCAGCTTCGAGAACAAGGAGGAATGGGTCATTATACCCCTGGCTGATGGGAATTCGACACCCTATATTGAACCATTGGGGGAAGAAGTTCTGGATAGGATATATGTGCGCTCAATCATAGACCCTAAGATGATACACCCTACTAACAGGTTATCCAGTTTGAAGATGCTCAGTTAGTGAGTGATACCACCAGTTTGGCATGTGACAATTGGGTGCATGGGACTTATGAATTAATGGGATGGTAGTTGAGAGGGTCAGTGACTAAGGTAACAAAGGCATGCATGGTTAGGTGCCTTGGAGGAAAAGAACTGCCCAAGTATTCAGGAGGAGCCTTCCCTGAGATCTTTCTACAGGAGGTGGAAGCTCAGTGGAAGGATGAGAAGGAACAGAGGGGGATGTTAAGTTATGTCTTTCTCAGCACAACAGTGGTGGTGGGCTACACATCAGGAGAGCCTTTTAGAGTGGCACGAGGTAAGAATTACTCTCTCTGTCAGATTTTCTAGGAGCAATGTACCCACCATCATCAAGGAGTACCATGGGAAGGATCCCACCTCTTTCCACATCCAGGAGTGTGAATGGGTCTTGGAGAGAAGGTGCAGAAGCTTTGCCACCATCCCTCTAGGTGCACAAGTTGTATTCTACACTGCAGGGTTGTGCACATGCATGGTATATTCATTTGGAGACACACCGCCAGACAAGGAATTGGCAAGAGCTCGCGGCTGACCTTATTCAAACCTTTGAGTATCAGAGTACCAAACCATCAGTTGATAAGGCCTTGTAGGGTATCAAGTGCCTTACCATGGGGGATAGTGCCAGGATGGAAGATAGGCTGTTGGAATTACTAGGTGAACCAAGATTGGGGGCATGCTTTGAAGAAGTAGAGGAAATAGAAGAGCTACAGCTTGAGCACACGTGTTTGGAAAAAGAAAAAGGAAAGATGGTGTATGTGATTGATGGAGAGGAATTGGAAAGCTTAGATGTTATCCATTCTATAGGGATGTGTGAGGTAGTAGACAGTGTAGATACCATGCATGCGTGCCTACCATGAGCCCTTAAAGATGAAGAAGGTTAACATCGGTTCAGGAGAAGAACCTAAGGAAGATATTATTGGAGATTACTGGTCAGAGAAGGAAGTATCTAAGATCATTGATCTACTACATGAATTTGAGGATTTATTCCCGACACGGGTACCATGAGCTCAAAGGAGTTCACCATTCCTTGGGGGAGATGAAGATAAAACTGAAGGACGGTGTGCACCTGGTTAGGAAAAGACCCTACCGGATGAATCCCAATTTACGTGTGAAGGTTAAGGAGGAGATAGAAAAAATGATAGCTTCTGGGATCATTGAGGTAGTGGAAGAATCAGAGTGGATAAGTCTGATGGTAATCAACATCAAGAAGGATGGGTGGATTAGGATCTATGTGGATTATAGGGAATTGAATGTAGTTTGTGTCATTGATCCCTTTCCGACCCCCTTCACTGAATAAATTTTGGAAGGATTCACTGGGCATGAAATCTATTCCTTTACGGATGGATTTTTAGGGTACCACCAAGTCTGGATTGCAAAGGAGGACCAGGAGAAGACAACTTTCACCACTGAGTGGGGAAGTTTTGCATATACGGTCATGCCCTTTGGGTTGAAGAATGTGCCTACTGTCTTTTCGCGCATAGTGGTGCAAGCATTCCAGGACTTCATCCATAAGTTTCTTCAGGTCTATTTGGATGATTGGATAGTGTATGGTCTGGTTAAAGACCATTGTGACAATTTAAGGCTAATGTTTGAGAGGTGTAGGTAGTTGAGGATATCCCTCAACATTAAGAAATGTGTGTTTTCTACACCCTTTGGGACTTTATTGGGGCATATCATATGTAAGGAGGGCTTGCTGGTAGATCCCACTAAAGTTGTAGTTATTGTGGGGTTAAGGGAGCCTACTAGCCAGAGTGCAGTGCACAGATTCCTTGGGCATATGGGCTATTACAGGAAATTTATTAAAGGATATGCCAAGATCGCCATGCCTTTAGAGGAGCTACTTAGACATAAAAGTGCCTTCCATTGGGGAGAGGCACAGCAGAGGGTGTTTGATACATTAAAAGATAGGCTTATCACCACGCCTATTTTACATTTTCCCTCTTGGGACAAGCCCTTTCATGTCCATGTAGATGCCTCAGGGACCGCCATTGGAGCAGTGCTTGCATAGCCAGGTGAAGGGATTGTTGATCATCCTCTATGTTTTGCAAGTAGGAAGCTGACACCAGTAGAGCAGAATTATACCACAACTAAGTGCAAGGCATTGTCAATTATCTACATGCTTTTCAAGTTTAGACAGTATCTACTAGCAACACCCTTTGTGTTTTACACCGACCACATGGCATTAAAATATTTGGTGAACAAGCCCATCCTACAAGGGTGTATATGTTGGTGGGTGTTGTTGTTTCAAGAATTTGAATTCATTGTTGTAGTAAATCCTGGAAAAATTAATTGTGGGCCTGATCATCTGTCAAGAATTGATTCAGGGGAGGACATGCAGAGTATTGAGGAAACAATTCTAGATGCACAACTGTTTAGGTTGCGGTGCGTGCCCTCAGACTTGGAAGAGATTGCAGTATTTTTGAAGGAAGGTGTGGCACTAGAAGGAATGAAGACTTTAGAGAAAAAGTAGTTGGCCATACACACCGCACCCTACATGTTAATCAGTGGAGACTTATACAAGTTGGGACGTGATGAAGTTTTGCATGCAGGTGTGTATTAGAGCATGAGCACCTGGCCATCATGGAGGAAGCACACAGAGGAAGTGTGGGTGGGAATTATGCAGGTGATGCCACCACACATAAGATATTAATGGTAGGTTTGTGGTGGGAAACTCTATACAAGGATTGTAGAGACTATTGTAAAGCATGTGACCATTTTCAGTGCCTTAGTAAACCAGGAAAGAGAGATGAAATGCCTTTACACCCTATCCCTAGCACGGAGCCTTTTGAAAAATGGGAAATAGACTTTGTAGGACCTATTGCACCAATGACGTGTAGGAATGGGTCACGTTATGTCATCACTTGCATGGATTACCTAACAAGGTGGGTAGAGGCAGCTCTGACTAAAGATTACACAGCAACAACAATGGCAAGGTTCTTGTGGGAGAACATTATCACGAGGTATGGATGCCCATTGAGTTTGACCAGCGATAGGGGTACGCATTTCTTGAATGAGACCATGAGGATCCTATTATCAGAGTTCATGGTAGCTCATCACAAGACTATGCCCTATCACCCACAAGAAAATGGAACCATGGAAGCATTCAACAAAATACTGAGTCATACCCTGACCAAAATTTGTGATGTCGGAAGACAAGATTGGGATGACAAAGTATCAGCAATATTATGGGCTTACAGGACAACGTATAAAAGGATGAACAAAGCCACACCTTTTCAGTTGGTGTTTGTGCTTGGAAGCTATTTTTTCGGTTGAATTTATGTTACCTTCTCTGTGAATAGTGCACGTAGGAGGGTTAGCCTGATGAACAAGTGCTGGAAGAAAGAATTGATGAGTTAATGAAGCTGGATGAGAGATGATCACTTGCCAGGTGGAGCCAAACAACAGAAAAAGAAAAGTAGAAGGCTTGGCATGATCGCCACATTAGAAACAAGAAGTTTGAGGTTGGGAAGATGGTGTTACTATATGATTCTAAGTTTTTGTGCCATCCTGGGAAGTTGAAAGTCCATTGGTTGGGTCCTTACACAATCTCATACATCCTTGGTTCGGGCACGTGCCAGTTACAAGTGCTAGATGGGACGAAGTTTCCTGGACACTTCAATGGGAGTAGGCTGAAGCCCTACTATAAATAAGTCTTCTTGGTGTTTGTAAATAAGGTAGTTTTTCCAGTTAGTTTAGAAGTTTCCTTTATGCATTTTCCTTTCTTGTGTTTCCCTTTTGTGTTGTTGTTTTGTTTTGCACCTTGGGCACCGGTAACCTTATTGCTATTTTGGAGAATTTGTGAGTGTAGAGGACCACACATCATTTTAAGTGTGGGGTGGAGAAATGTGAAGGAGCGCATGATTAGAGTGCCAAGAAAGTTGTGTTGAAAATCCCTGTTGAATGGCCTGGTTGAAAGAGGTGTATGAGGAGAAAATATGGAAGAAGAATGGTTGGTGCCAGGATAGAGCTACTTGTAGATCCCATGTACTGAGGAGGAGAATGTGCATTTAAGCAAACATGAGGTAGGTGAGAGAAAGAATTAGGATAGAAGTGCCTTCGGTGCGTGGGTTACGTGCACACAAGAGTCTCCTGTCATGTTGGATTGGTTGCGCACCAGAAGGTTGGAGGAGTTTTCACGTGCAGGTTGGGTGCATGAGTGAAAGCGCTGAAGATGGGATTTGTTTGAAAAATCCACATTAAATGAAAAAAGTATGGTGGTAGGTGAAGTAGCATTTAATGTTCAAAAAGAGAAAAAACTATAAGTAAAGGGTCGAGGCACTTTCATTTTCACTTTGCAAAATAGAGAAAGAAGTGAGTTTTATAAACTAGGGTTTCTAGATTCGATCGTGTGAAGAAAGATCTATGAGATTGAAGCGTGAGTAGCTAATTTGAGTTTGCAAACTAGAAGGAAGGGGTTACACGGGTGTGAAAAGAGTTGTGAGGAGGCACTGTCTTGTGGAATTTTGATCCCAGTTAGGGTTTGACAAACTAGGGCACAGGTTCAAGAGATTTATATCATGGATTTGAGACTGGAGGTTGGAAGAAGTAGGACAGAGTAACAAGGAGGGAGTGGAGTGATAAGAAGACCTTGACAATGGCACCCAAGAAAGGAAAGGGCAAGGGAAAGGCCAAACAACAAGAACCTGACATGAACACAAATGAAGAATGGTATGCAGAGATGCAATACCCAGATGGGGTGATGATGGGTAAGGAGTGGGAATCCCACCTGAGAAATGTGCCTGTAAGTGATTATAACCACTGAAAAAACATGATAGAGAAGGAGATGGCACTGGAATTAGTACACCCCACAAGTAAATGAACACCAGAGGGCTTTCCAATCTACGATGATGACGTGAAGGTCAAAATGGAGAAGGCAGGGTTGCTGCAACTCTATGAGTTGCCTTATTTTGGAAAACTAGTGCACCTGTATCAATGGTTAATGTTGCGGGTACACAAGGATTACTTCCACTTTGTAGGGCACAAGATGCACATCACTCCCCAGCTTATCTCTCACTTCACAGGCCTTATATGTGAAGGAAACAACTTGGAGGATGACCTGAGCAACAAGGAGGTAATTCAGGAGACCATAAATGAATATGCCTGCAAGAAGGGGTCACGGTATTATGACATTTCAGACATCAAGGACCCCATGATGAAAATGGCCACACATTTGGTAACAAAGCTGAATGGCCAAGAGAGATGGACCCAGGTCAATAAGCCTTGGCTGCATGTTTACAGAAAAATTGCAGAAGGCACTATATACAACTTGTCTGCTTACATTACGGAGGAAATTGTCAGTTGCACGAAGGAGGGGGATAAAATCCTCTTTCGGAAATGTCCTCCTGACCATTGTATTTTTGGAGATTGGAGTTCCTGATGCACCAGAAAAGTTTGTATGGGAGTACCCTACCGAGGATCCTTCACCCACGAAGAGATTCGAGAAGTATGCTTGTGACACAATGATGGCACCCCACAAGGCGCGACTGGAGAAATGGTATACACACCTGAGGAACATGTTTGGGGCAGAGTGGAGAATCCCTGAACAACTCCTAGTAGCCACTGAAGGGGAAGCTGAGTTCACTGTCTATCAACATTTCTTCTTGGGTAGGTTCAAACTGATAGATGAGTCATGGAGCCCTTGGTGCAAACTTCCTTTCATGTTCACTACTCAATACTTCCAAGAGGGAGTAAAAAAATTTAAGGAATCAAATAAGTTGAGGTTGGAACTAGGTAGTTTGGACTGGGAGCATAGAGAGATGTGGAAGAGATTAAACTACCCCGGTGGCAAGCACACATACGTGGAAAGGTACGTGTCGCACGAGGTCCAGATGACAAGGCCAATAACACTACCCATTACAGGAGGATCCGCGATGCACGCATGTACCTCCGTATAAGGCCAAAGTTTGAAAAGGGCATGTACCTAGAGAATGAAGTCTCCATACCTGAGGATCCCATGGAGAGGAAGAATCCCGTGCCCAAGAAGAGGGGAAGAGAAGATAAAGCACCAAGTGTGTAGACTACTCAGATAGTGAGCATGCCAATAACAAGCACCAAGCCAAGCACTTACATGTAGAGGAAGAAGTCCCGGTGAAGGAGAAGACACCAGAAGTGGAGGCACCTAGGAAACCACTCACCAAGGAAGAGTCACCTGAGGAAGAAGAAGAGGCCAAATCCCACGTCAAGGAGACACCTCTCAGGAAGAAGCAGAGGGTGGAAGAGGAAGCTGACTCAGAGGAGACCGATAGCTTAGAGAAGTACATGGGTAAAAGAGAAGGTGAGAGTGAAGAAGAATAGCAAGGAAGAAGAGCCTGAGAAGGATTAGGAGCCACATGTGTTCAACCTGTATGACTCTGGAGAGGAGAGTGGGGAAGAGAAGTAGGAGTTCATATTCACGTGGCACAAGGGTACATAGGATGAGGAAGGTGCCGGAGACATGGAGGGGAATGAGGAGGTTTCCAGGGAGAAGCAGGGAGCTATAAGTTTCCCAAAGGAGTAGATCACTGAGGTGGCAGAGAGAGAAGCAAAGAGAATGCTTGGAGGCCCTGGTAGACCAAGAGTTGGAGCAGCACGCTGACATAGTGCTGGAGGAAGGGAAGGAAAACACTGATAAGGAGCATGGCAGCATGGGAGGAGGTCCCACTCTAACAGTGATTTTTCCCAAAGGCAGCGTGCTTGGGTAGGAGGTCCCTCAATACAAAACAAGACAAGTAATGGGCTACATCAATGACTTAAGGAAGGTACTACGCATGTAGTTCCAAAGCACGGTACCCACAGAAAGGATTTTAGCCATGGGGTCATTTGAGAAGGAGGGCGTGTACCCCAGAATGAAGAAGATGCTCTCTTGGGCATTTGAGTCCCACATTGATGAGCTAGACTTTGAAGTCTACCAAGGAGTGATCATCACAGTACCAGAGTCTAAGGGAGATAATCCCTTGGTGAATGCCCAGGAACTCTCAGATGAGAAAGTTTGTAACGCGCTCAACAAGGTCGCATTGAGACAGAGGCTAGGCTCTTGCGCGCAATGATAGGATAAGAGTACTAGAGGAGAAACTAGGGAAGAAAGAAGAGGAGCTGGCAGAGAAGACCCAGAGCTTGAAGTAGGAAGAGATGATCAGTGCACAACTAAGGTGTGAGTTAAAAGAAGAAAAAATAAAGGTGCAAGAAGTGTACAAGAAAATGGAGTCTATCAAGGGTGTCATCCTTTTAAAGCACCCAGACTTAGTGCCACCTGCACAGAAATACTCATCCCTTCTAGAATGTATAGAAGATCTAACGTGCATGTCCTCACTATGGAGAGATGACCTTTGGCCCTGGAGTCTACATAAGAAATGGCCACACGCTTAAAGGAGGAGGATAGATTGAAGGTGGTAGCACTCATTGCGGAGTACAACCAGGTGCTTGCGGAAGTTAAAGTCACTACCCAATCTGTACTGAGGCCACATATGATACCTTCGTAGATAGGGATAAGGTAGCAAGCTCCTTGGTTGCCACACTTGAAGCAGAGCTGAAGGAATTCTAGGAGAAGAACAAAGGAAATAGGGTAGAAAGGGACAAGGTTCTTGCCAAAGTGGAAAGAAAATCTGAGGTGATTGAAGCTTTAAGGAGCTCAATCAAGGCTCGGCTGAAAGAACTATATCCTTAGATTACCAGGAGGATGGACACACTCGAAGACCTAGGCAAGGAGATGGAGAAGATCATGGACACTTTGGGCACCCAGGGAATTGGCCTGAGTTTTGACGAGGTGAGCATCCTAGTCGGTGACCTCTGTCAGAAGGCACAGAGCGAGGTCAAATTTGGAACAAGCTGGAGGTAGACTTACGGAGGGATTTTCCCAGCTTGTTGAATTGACACCCCCCCATTCTTCATTCTTCCCCTATTCTTTCATTCCTTTATTCTTTTACAAAATGTAAGAATACACCTTGGTTCTTTAAGGAAGCCTACATTCTTGGCTAAGTAGATTGTTTCCACGGATGGAGAACAGGCGTAGTGTGGGGTGATGTTGGACCCCTAGAATATTGGCCAAGTATGAAGGCACGTAGGTGCGCAAGGTCCCAGTTATGGAATGGCGTGCAAGGAAAAAGTGCACAAGAGAAGGTATAAGGAAGCATGTAGCACACGCAACGTGAAAGGATATTAGGACTTAGTCATTTTGGATGTCTAGGAGTAGAACACGTGAAAAGCATGACCTAGTTGTGCATGGATAAGATGCCAGCCTGACAACAGGTTGGCCCAGGATGGAGCATGCTTGCGATGGAATCTTCTAGAAGCACATCATGGAATAAGGTGGAGAGCGTAGGCCTGGAGAAGCATGCTTGCATGGAGGACCACATTCAGACACTTGGCACTGGATTTGATGACGTTGGAGGAAGGGTTGGCAATCCAGGAAAGCTATAAATACAAGTGCCTACAGAGACAGAAAGATACACAGATACATATACACATAGAGATAGACATCTAGAGAGTGAGTGGAGCTCTGCAGAAATGTTGTGAGGACTTTTTCAGTGAATGGTTGTATTCAGGAGAGAATGCATTAGGCCTAGGGGTTGTAAATTTTATTTTGGGAAGCCTAGTTACATTAAGTCTAGTGCAATGCGTGACTGGTTTGCTTCTCTGCGACCCTCTGTAATGGTTCCATGGATGTAATAAGGTTACTTGTTATAATATATACATGAATATCAATGGTTCTAATGCATATTTCTCTCTTATGAGTTCTCTTTTCTTTCATGGTGAGTATGAATTCTTGTATGTTTATTTCTCTCACAATACGTGTTATGGATTCTATTAAACTCTTGGTTTGAAGTGACTGTAAGGATATAGAGGCTGTTCTAAGCCCTATGGTTCTTATATGTCTTAAACTTCCCTTCTGAAATCTTTTACACTCATCATAGATGATGTTTCCCACTAAACTCACATAAAAGAGAGACTCAGTACCCGCGTGTGCCTCAGGTGAGCACTCAACATTTGTTGGGTTATAGGTTGGCATGCATGGGGTTCCTTTCTTTTGGAATATGAGTAAAAATGACTATGGTTCTAGTGTTGGGATACAAGGAAGTAAATCTTGTGGTACGACCCCAGCTATAAGTTTGGGATCAAGAGGCATAGGTAGCTATGGTTCAGGTAGATCTAGAGGTTCTAGAGGTAGGGGAAATATAGGGAGTTCTGGATCAAGGGGGAAAGGTCCATACCAACCCCATAATTTTTACATAGAAATGTCTCTTCATCTTCTAGAGTATAGAGGTATAGAAGATGCTACTAAACATGTGCATATGTGTGAAATACTATGGCGTGAAAAAGGAATCATGTCTTCTAAGCGTAGGGCAACTAAATTTACCACTATGTTACAAGGGCATGCACACAATTGGTACAAAATTTTTGACCCTGATCAGACTTGCATAGATTATACAACTTTAAAGGATGCATTCCTTAAAGAGTTTCATATCCATGAGTTTGAGCAAAAGTGTATAAGTGTGCTCAAGGATATCAATTAAGGCACTACTAAAAGTGTTAGAGAGTATGATTCATAATTTAAAACGTTGTTATCAAAGCTTTCTTATGACATATACGTAAGCCAACATGCACAATGGTTCGTTGGGGGCTTGATTACCCCTTTTAGGAGGGAATTATCACATAAGACGTACAATGATCCATGCAAAGCACTGGAAGCATCCTTGTGTGCTAAGGCAATTGGAAGAATAGATATGGGGGTGAGCCCATTTTTAGAAGAAAAAATAATAGCAATGGTAAAATATTTATAGAAACTATCAGCAAATTCAACACATGAGAGGTGCATAGGGATTTGGTGCACAGATTGTGAAGTAGAAGGTCACATAAAGGATAGTTTCCCTCATAGAACAGTACAATCATTGCTGATGGATTGTGAAATATGCCACATAAACCATGATGCTAGCCGCTACCCATTATTATAATGTATGATAAGGAAGAATGTTTTAAGCTACTATAAAATCTACAGGTCCATAACTCATGACACGAAGGATTGCCAACTGATTGGGAAGATCCATGATGCTATAGATATTGGTGTATGAAAAACAAGAGTTTCAAATAACTCTAAGGGAAATAATGAGCATTAGGACTGGGAGCACAATTAGGTGTGCTATGATCAGAATGAGGGGCGTTTTGAAGGAAATCATGGAAGAGGTCAAGGTTACCACGGTGGATTCGGAGGATGAGGCTATGGTGGTGGAAGAAGTGAGTTTCCTTGTGGAACATGTTATACATGTGGATCTCCTAACCACTATAGGTGCAAATGTCATTAGAATATTACATGTTCTTTTTGCAGAAAGTACCATAGCTATGGAGAGTGTCCGGACTTATATGAGAATATGAGTAAGCAACATAAATAAGAAAACAAAGGCATAGGGATGGTTAGGATACACCCCACTATGGAAAATTAGTGGATGCCCAATATGGAAGCAAAATTTGAGGCACTACAAATGAAGATCACGACCCACGCTGAGATGACACATGTCAGAGAAGCATTACAACAAAAGCCTACCATCACTAAAGATGAGATTCTTCATGCATGTTACCCAGATCTTGCCTATTAGAAGGAGGTTTATAAGGATACCATGGAATTTCTAAGGAATCTTCAAGGTGAGATATAATACATAAAGGAGCAAAAGAAAGCATCAGAGATGGTCCAAAATGATATAGATGACTTAATAGAAGTGTGTAAAATGTTTTTCTAGGAGAACATCATTCCATTGTTAGGGAGTTGGTTAAAAGGGAACACTCCAAGCACAAGTACTGAGACTGGAATTTAGATCCTACTTACAAATCTTCCTCCTCATAGCCTATATTATGACAAGGAAATCAATCTAAATGTTGTTGTGGACGGGTGGCTGTTGAGTAATATATTGATTGATACAGGTGCAGAGGTCAATGTTCTTACCTTAGATGCATGGGTACAAATGGGAAGACCCCCATTGCAACCATCCTCTAATGTATTATTCATGGCTAATCAGACTAAGGCCACTCCCATAGGATTTTTGAAAGATGCATTCATTACAATACAAGGAGCCAAGTTCACTAGAGACTTTGAAGTTTTAGCACTGGCAAAGTCAGATAGCTTCCTAGCTCTATTGGGGAATCCTTGGTACTATACAAATAATGTTGATCTTTGGTTCAACAAGGGCTATATCAGTTTTGAAAATAAAGAGGAAAGGGTTATTATCCCTTTAACAGATGGAAATTTCATGCCCTATGTTGAGCCCTTAAGAGAAGAAGATCTAAATAGGATTTATGTACGTGCCATCCGAGATCCAGAGATGATTGAACCAACCAAAGAAGGAGTAATTCAATGGGAGGATACACAATCTATTAGCGATACTACAAGTGTTACTTGAGATAATTGGGCTCACAACACTTATGAGTTGGTAGGGCATGACGTAAAGATCATATTCCCTTGAGGCACAAAACCATTTTATGTCAAGAGGATAGGTAACAACTCGATACCTTGTTACACAAGATAAGGGGGTCCCATGGTATTCCTATGTGCCATGGAAGGAAAATGGATAGATCCACTGGAAAGAAGAAATATGCTTACATATACACTATGTAGGATAGTAGCACGCTGGTGGGTGGTCCAAAGGGATAACCTTGTCAAATGGAATGAAATTTGGATTTCTCTTACTACTAGGTTCTTTAGGAGCCATGCACCTACTCAAATCAGTATGCATCACAATAATCAACTTGTTCAACACCACGTTCAGAAGTGTGAGAGACTCTAGCCAGAAGGGTAGGAATCTTTACCACTTTTGCTATGGTTGCATCGGTTTTATTCCACTTTACAAGGCTAAAGCGTGTGCTTGGTATGTATATGTAGAAATTCATAGAGAAATTGGAAATTGACATAACTTAATTACAGGAATGGCCCAGATGTTTAACTTCTTCTCTACAAAGCCTCTGGTAGAAGAAGCATTAAAAATTATCAAGTGCTTAACTATGGGGGATAGTTCCAAGGATGAAGAAATCCTTCAAGAATTATTAGATAAAGAGGACTCAGAATTGCATCTTGATAAAGAACCAGAGGTCGATGTAACATTACTTCAATGCACTTTCCTTGAGAGAGAGAAAGGAAAAAATCTCTACTTAGGGGATGATTAAGAAGTAGATAATCTAGATGTAAACCATTCAATAGGAAGGTGTGAGGTATTAGATAGTGTGGATAAAACCACGTGCACCTATCATGAACTTATGAAGACAAAGTAGGTGAATGTTGGAATAGATACTGAGCCTAAAGAAGCCATAATTGGAGACTATTGGTCAGATTATGAAGTGGCAAAAATCATAGAGCTACTCAAGAATTACCATGACCTATTTCCTAGGGGGTACCATGAACTTAAAGGTGTGCATGAATCGTTAGGGGAGTGTGCGCCCAGTTACAAAGATACCTTACAAAATGAACCCCAATTTATGTGAAAAGGTCAAAGAAGAGATTGATAACATGTTGAAGTATGGAATTATCAAGCCCCTTGATGAGTCAGAATGGATTAGTCCAATGGTGATTAGTATCAAGAAGGATGGATGCATTAGAATATGCATAGACAATAGGGAGTTAAATGCTACATGTGTAACAGATCCATTCCCTATGCCATTTACTCAGGAAATATTAGTAGTTGCAGTGTGCAAAATCTATTCATTTACTGATGGATTCTCTGGGTGTCATCAGGTTAGGATTACCTAGGAGGATCAAGAAAAGACTACATTTACTATTGAATGGGGTATTTTTTCCTATATTGTAATGCCCTTCGGTCTAAAAAATGTGCCTATTGTATTTTTGCGCATAGTTTTCCAAGCATTCAAGGATTTCATTCACAACTTCGTACATGTATATTTAGATGATTGGATGGTGTATGGATTAGTTAAGGATCACTGTGATAACCTGCGTTTGATGTTTGAACATTGTACAAAATTGAGTATCTCTTTGAACATCAAGAAGTGCATATTTGCTACACCATTTGGAATACTTTTAGGACACATAATCTACAAGGAGGGTTTTTTGATTGATCCAACAAAGGTCGCAGTCATTATAGGTCTAAGGGAGCCTACCATTCAAAGTGAGGTGCACAGATTTTTGGGTCATACAGAATATAACAGAAAGTTTATCAAAGGCTATGCCAAAGTTTCCAAACCATTATAAGAGTTATTGAAAGGGAACGGTACATTCTACTAGGGAGAACATCATTGGCGTGCATTTGAAACATTGATGGAGAAAATTACTACCACACCTATTCTGAATTTTCCTTCATGGGAAAAACCATTTCATGTACATGTTGATGCCTCTAGCATGGCCATTAGTGCGGTGTTGGCCCAACCTGGAGAAGGTATTGTAGATCATCCTATCTATTTTTCTATTACAAAGCTAACTCCTGCAAAACATAATTACACAACTATAGAGCGTGAAGCTTTTTCAATGATCTATGCGCTGCATAAATTCTACCAGTACCTATTAGCTACACCATTTGTCTTTTATACAGATCACATGACATTGAAGTATTTGGTAAATAAACCTATTTTACAAGGGTGCATATGTCGATGGGTGCTCTTATTTCAAGAATTTGATTTCACAGTTGTGGTAAAACTAGGAAATAGTAATTTTGGACCAGACCATTTATCAAGAATACATTCAGGAGAAGAAGCACAGGGAATTGAGGATACCATGCTAGATGCATAGTTATATAGGTTATAACACGTGCCATTAGAACTAGAGGACATTTCTATCTTTTTATGAATAGGGATGTCACCAGAACGAATGAAATCCTTGAAGAAGAAACAACTTGTTATACGCATTGCACCTTATATGTTAAATAGTGGTGACTTGTACAAACTGGTTCAAGATGAAGTATTGCACTGTTGTGTATTGGAACATGAGTGCACTGGCATTATGGAAGAATCTCATGGTGGAATTACAGGTGGCCACTATGTAGGTGATGCCACAACGCATAAGATTATACTCGTTGGATTATGGTGGGAGACCCTCTATAACGATTGTAAGGAATTCTATAAGACATGTGACCATTGTCAACATCTTGGAAGACTAGGTCAGTGAGATGAAATGCCTCTATGACCTATTACTAGTGTAGAACCATTTGAGAAATGGAGTATAGATTTTGTGGGTCCTATTTGACCAGCTTCATGTAGAATTGGATCATGCTACATTATAACTTGCATAGACTATATGAAAAGATGGTCAAAAGTAGCACCTACCAAGGACTGTACAGTGGCTACAAAAGCCTAATTTCTATGGGAAAATTTTATTACAAGGTATTTATGTCCTTTAAGTTTGACAAGTGATAGGGGCACACATTTTCTTAATGAGACAATCATAATTTTACTGGATGATTTCATGATTGCACACCATAATACTACACCCTATCATCCTCAGGAAAATGGAACTGCTAAGGCTTTCAACAAAATTTTGGGCTAGACATTAAAAAAAAATATGATGTTGGAAGAAAGGATTGGGATGATAAAGTATTTGCATTACTTTGGGCATATCAAACAACATATAAAAGGTTAAACAAAGCAACAACATTTCATTTATTGTTTGGCATAGAATCCATTCTTCCTATGGAATTTATATTACCTTCTTTGTGTATTGCATATGTTGGAGGTTTAGCTGATGAGAAAGCTTTAGAAGAATGGATTAAAAAGATAATTCATCTGGATGAATGAAAATCCAAAGCACGTTGGAGTTAGAAGCAAGAAAAGGTTAAGAAGAAGGCATGACATGATAGAAACATAAGGGACAAGAAGTTTGAGATTGGAAAAATGGTACTTCTCTATGACTCTAAGTTTTTATGCCATCTAGGAAAACTTAAGGTACATTGGTTAGGGCTGTATGTTATCACTTACATCCTTGAAATAGATGCTTTCCAGTTATAAGCACTTGATGAAAAATGGCTACCTGGTTACTTCAATGGGAGTAGGTTGAACCCCTATTATAAATAAGTATTCTTGGTGTTTGTAATAAAGCAGTATTTTCATTTAGATTAGGTTTTCAATTCTGCATTCCCTTAATGTGTTTCCTTATTTTTCACTATGCTTTATCAATTTAGTTATTGTTCTTGTGTAATTAGCATGCTTATGCGCATGAATCTAATTTCTATATGAAGCATGTTTATGTGCAGAGGACTGCACATATTTTCAGTGTGGGGTGGATTATTGGTATCTAGGTACAAGACTATGGGAATTGAAAGGTGGAAGGAATAATATGCTATGGGTGCTCTTCAAGTCAAAGGATTACTTCTAAAAAGTGACCAAGGATGGAGATGAATGAAGGGAAAGTATAACGCAAGGTAAGCAGAGGCCATAACAAATACCAGTAGAAAGTGCAGTGATGAGGGACTCAGGTGCAAGGAAGCATGTTGAAGAGAAGTCTGTGACCAGAGGGTAGAAAGGCACGCTAGAAGGTTATAGCTAGGGTGCAAAGATGTAATGTGTGTAAAGGATGGAATTGGTCAATTAATTAGAGGATATTTGGAAGGTGAAGGAGCAATGAATGCATCAAAAATTTAAAAATATATACAAGGATGGGATGCAAATTCATTTTTACTATTAAAATTAAGAGTATTTGAAAAAAAATGAGTGTGAAGAGCTGAGTGATCTAATAGAGGTGTGAGAGGTGTGTAACCAGTCATGATGAAGAGAACTGTTCATAGAAAGAACTTGTATCCCCAGTGGTGAAGGGTTTGAGTGAAGCAAGGTGACAGAGAGGAGTGAGGGCACGTGATTTCACCTAGGGCACACTGAATTGAGCTAGGGTTTGATTTTCACATTACAAAATTCAAGAGGTGAGTATCTAAAAAGGATTGCACGCTATAAATGGCACCCAAGAAATTAGTTGCAGCAGGAGTGAAGGGAAAGAAGAAGGTGTTCGAAGAAGAAGAGGAGATGGCTCCCGAAAGTAATTTTTATAAAATACAATATCTAGAGGGGGTTATCGTAGGATAGGAGTGGGATTCTCACATAAGGAAAATCAAGGTGAGTGAGTACAATTACCGCACCATAGAGAATAAGAAGGATTTTGATGTCTTGCTGAACACAAAGAAAAATAAATGCATAGTGGAAGACATGCCGACATATAACAATGCTGGTGAGAAGCTCTTGAAGAAAATTAGAGTTTACGAGCTATACGAACTCCCTTACTTCGATAAATATGAGCCCTTGTACCAATGGCTCATGAGAAGAGTGCATGAATATTTTATCTACTTTACAGGACGCAGAACCCAAATTTCAGTCATGCTCATCTCCATGGTAATGCGATTGAAGGGCAAAAGAGAAGATTTTTGAGATGATTTAACATACAAGGCCATAATATTGGAGACTAGAAAGGAGTTGGGGTACACAAAGGGTCCGCACGACATGGACATTGATAAATTGAATAAATATCCAGTTGTGTAAACATCTGCACATCTCATTACAAAGCTAAATGACTAGGAAAGGTGGTCATAAGTGAATACCATGTAACACCCTTGACAGTTTTTATATTCCTCCTTTGCATCTCAAGTGTTGGCATGTGATTTTCCTTTGTAGGATATGTTATTTTTACTTTGGGAAATCATGCTTGATGTGGATAAGTCTTTTCTACTCTTAAGATATTTTGACTGAACTGGAATAGTTTTCCTGAATTCATTTTTCACTTCTTGTAGGTGAGATTACAATTTGGTTTTAAGAGTTGTAAACTTATCTATTTACCTGAATCATCCTTGGATCAATTTCAGTGATCCAAGGAATGTTTTAAATTTGTTCAGCTTGAACAACTGATGAATTAGAATTCCATGAATTAAGAAACATATGGACTGAACTTGGTAGATACAAGTTCTTTAATTCTCTTTTGTGTGAAAATATTTCCATTCAGTGGTATGTTCTGTTTGAGTCTTTGGGGATCGACCATGGTAGGTCATTACTAACGTAATTGGGATTTCAGCCTGTTCATGGTGTAGGAGAGAACTGGAATCCTATAAAGGACTAACCTACAGGATCCTAAGCTAGGTAAAAGTATTTCCTACCTAGGCTATGTTACTTGATATAATTTTGATTCTAACCTAAACTTGATGCTAAGGGAATTGGAAAGGTTACTAGGTATTAAAACTAAACTTGAACCTATTACTACAAGGCTATATGGTGATCTAACCTAGTGATTTAAACTATGGAATTTTGAATTATTTACCTATGTGGAATTATCTAAACCTATTTGCTAAGGCCTATGGTGGAGGTTAGTTATTAGTGTTATATCCTAAGGTATAAAATTTAATCTACCTAAGATCTAACCTAAACAAGTAATCTGTCCTAAACTATTGGGCATGAATGGGGACTTATGTGGTCGCATGCATTTTGGCGATAGTTCCTAAGGCATTCATGATGTTGATAAGGTTTTTAATGTATGCGGTACTGCCAGCTTGGGCAGGGGCTAGTTGGCTTGGCAGAGGCTTAGGTGGCAGTATCACTAAAATGGAAATACATGTTATTTTTGACTTGGCATTCACTAGACTTGGTAGGTGGTGGCAAGGAAGATTGGGCAGGAGATTTGGAATTAATGGAATTAATTGATTTTGGTTTACGAGCCCAAACCATCTTGGTAGGCATGCCAGTATATTTTTCTTGGGTTTTTTCACTTTGCATGTTTTCTGATTTTCACTCTGCATGCTCTCTGGTTTTTCGAACCAGCAGATTGAACTGCACTTCATGGCTATTTTTGAGGTTTTGAATCTATTTTTGTTTCATGGAATTTATAAGAGGCATTGTGGAAGAGGTATATGGTTGTTTGATCTTTCATGGAAAAGAGGAGAAGTAGTGAGCTTGGTTGGAGGTCTTCTTCGATTTGACAGAGACACTATCAGGCATGATAGGCTCTAACTATTAAAATCTCTTGCTTTCCTCTAAGTGTTTTCATTAAAGTAACTCTGCGCTATTGAGTTTTATGCATTGCATGATGTACCTGTTTTTTTTGTTACTGATTTTATTAAATCTTGAATTCCTGGTTTCGAATCCTTTGCAAAAGCGGTCTGGTTTAAAATATTATATGCGTTTGTTTAAGCACATGAAAAATGTATGTAAAAAATGATTCTGTAACTCTATTTGGCTTAACTAGATTTGGTAATTAATGGTTAGGTTTTTGTTGACTTATGTACGAATGTATTCTTACTTAATTTCTTTGAAGAATCTAGTGTTCCACCTATTTCTGTTGAAACTATTGTTTAGTGACCTCGATCTGGTAAAGAGCTCATGTTTATTCATGTAAACTTGTATGCAAGCTCAAGTTCTATTGGAAACTTGTTGGGTATTTGGGAACTACTATCGGGTTCTCGGTACTATGATGCTTGTGATTCATTTCATAAAATAAGGAACTATGAATAGAGTAGTAGATGGCTTAGTTCTTGTTTTCTAACTTGTGAACATTGTGTTGCTAAAACCATAACACGGCATGGTATTTGTGTGGTATTATCATGATATTATGGTCTGTTACTAGTTCACATTTGGCTGGCGTATGTGTTTTATTGTGACCTTATGTATTATTGAGAGTTCATTAAGAATACGGCCTTAGTACTTTTGTGGTGTTTAAGTCTGAACTCTTTTAGTAGATCTTACAAACCGCTTCAGTTGTCAAGTAAGGTTTGATAAGATAGTTATTTGAAAATGAAGCTTGATTCTTAATTCGAACTGTTTAAAGGTTTATTCATTGCATCTTATTTTGTATTATGATGTGGGAGTTAAAATAACCCAATAAGGGGTGATATGATGTAAATATATTTAGGGAAATTATTTCTTAAGTATTGGAAAAGGAAACCTGAGTAAGGTGTTGGTTCAGTTGGTATTCCTTCTAGTTTTCCTTGTTTAAAATGTAAACCAAGAGGGAACATAAGTTACCTGAGTTTTCTTATAATCATTTGACTGATTTTTATCTTGGTAGGAACTTATGCTCAGCATGATGCTCAGATTCATATTTTGTGTCTTGAAAAGAACGTATTTTCTTAATTACGTTGTTAGATCTTGTCATTTAATTTGAGTTCATTTCTGGGGTGAAATATAGTAAACTCAGATCTCTTAAAATAAATTAGTTGCATGCATAAAAATTAATTGTATGTGTACTTAGAAATCTAGAACATGGTCTAATGAGATGTTTGGTAAACTCTGCGAGTTTTGATTGGAATCATCTTTGAAGTTTATCGTTCTTAATGAGAATTCAATGTTTTTACTTTATATGTAATATGTTGAAAAGTATGGCAATGAAATTGCCTTGATTGAGCTCTTGGGTAATTCTGCGTGCTAATTCTTACTCTGATTTCACTTCCAGATTGGGACCATTGAAAGAATGTAGAACCCATAAAAAGAATTATTTTTTATTCCTTTTGTGACTATGGGTTGTGTATGGCCTTCACAGTTTTAACGTTCTTCTTTGAAATGAATCTCTTGCTTTAATAGGAGGATTATGTGTTTTTAAATAAAGGTTGCTTTGGGATCCTTCTTACCTTAAAATTGTTCTTACTCCCTTCCTTGGGAACTCTTAAATGAACTTAAACTATTTATAACTTGAAAAGGGGATTTTACCTAATTAAGTTATAGGGAATGATTATTGGGTAGGATCATTTCTGATAAGTCTCTTTTCTAATGCAGTTGGGAATAAGTTCATTTGTTTGGAATCTTTTGTTGATTATTCTTTAGAAAAAAAAGGTTAATCGTTCTTTGGTTAACCTTCTCTTATTTATCATTGATGGAAATGAAATAGAAGGGGAGTGATGACTGGTTTGTTAAAAAGAGAATGTATCATGTCTGGTTGGTTGATGTTTCATCTTTCCATCTGGGATTTTTATTTTATCTTGTTCTGATGAATATCTTAAATGTTTGATTTAAGATAGTTAATCTTAAAATGAAACAACTTAGGTTATTATATGAACCTATTTCTGCTTTGCAGATGTTATGTAATTTAGCATAATGGAAATGGTTTCTCTTCTTCTTACTTGAAAGTTAGATGAAACATCCTAGTGAGAACATGTTGTACACACTTATTATATCTTATAGTTAAGATAAGTGTTATATTCTATTTTGGTAGAATGGGAAATAATGAGATGTTATGTTCTGTTGTTTGTAAAAATGATTGATAGGACCAATCATACTTGATTTGTAAGATAGATATTATAGATTATATTTTTTTCTTCTTTTAGAAGTGAACTCTGGTTCATTAATGCTCTTCATTTTTATTGTTATTACTTATGTTTAGAGTATGAAATACTAATTGTTCATTAAATCAGGGTTGTTTTTATTGGAAAAATTAGTGGAATGCACCTCGTTTTAAGGCTTAGTGCTTATCATGCTCAGTTCATAGAACTGACCCGTGCTAGCAATTTTTGCAGATGGACTTCGTAAGTGATAAAAGATGGAAAAATCTTATATGATGCATTGGCTGATCTAAGTTTGATTCTAGTGAAGAATTCTGATTCGTTCTTGAGTTGTATTGAAAAAGAAAAGTTATATTCATTTTGAATGAAGTTTGTTGTCATGCAGTAAGCCTAAAATGCATAAGTTTGTAAATGTATAAGTTTAAAAATGAATTGAAGGATGAGAATTTACTTGTATGGGTTGTGTAAATTATCTTGTACCTTTGTAAAAGAAATGGAATCTTATCTTGTTGATATTCTTCATATTATTTATATGATTAAATGAGGATTCTTGAATAGATAGGATAAAATGGAATTAGAGTAATTTCCCTAATTAAGATGTAGCTAGATAAGTTGCATAATTTAATGTTCTTATATAAACAATTTAATATAGTAAGATGATGTGTAATGAACATACAATGAAAACTATAGAATATGTAAAGAACAAAAAGGGTGTGTTAAACCCTAGAACTTAACCATGAAGAGGAAGACTCTTCCTCACTCATGAAAAAGTAAAAAAAAAAAGGAAGATATGATTTATACTCATTAGACCTCATTCAATAAAGTCTATTAAGTTACAACCTAGGTGGTTGTTACACTTCTTTGAATGCTTAAGTCACATTAAATGGAACTTATGAGGTTTCTATCCTTTATTTTTGGTAACTACTTGTTAAGCCAAAATTAACGAACATCAAAAGAAATCATAAGTTAAGGAATTTCTCCAAGGGTTAATGGAACCTGATTTGGCAAGGAACTTAGGGAGAGTTGGATTAGGGTTTGTACAGGGTTGCTGAAATCTACTTTTAATTATCCAAATTAATTAAATATTAATAATCTCCTAGGGGTATGTACATCTCGATGAGGCTATTCTGTAGGATGCTGGCACATGCCAACTGTAGGGCTGTACCTTTGAGAAGATTAGGATCTTCTCGAGGATACAACATTGTAGTTGACATGTGGCAACACCCTTCTGTATTGATCATCTAGATCTACACGCTTATGGACTTGAACTTAGTTTTTCTCAAGGGCTGGGTAGTAGCATAGTTACTATATAAAGTAGCCCTCTAGGACTCAGGGTACCTTGGCACACGGGGTTGACCTAAGTTGACCCAGCATGCCAATATATCCTAAGTCTTTGAGAGCCTCTTCCTATCATAACCTATGTTGTTAACCTGAACTAGGGTTAAACCTTGGGCAAATGGACTGATGGAAGTCAGTAAAGGACATTCTAGATAACAATTGAGTGAGGTGAAGGACATATTCTGGATTGATGAGTATGCCATCAAGGAATGAGTAATACGAACAATATGTTAGAAAAATTTGGCCAAAGTATCGCAAGCTACTGATTTGTTGTCTAATGTCACCTAGTCTAAGGTTCGAGATGCAGATTAATATTGGTAGAAAATATTCAGATAGGTTCCTAGACAGATCACTCAATACCCCAAACAGGGTAAGAGAACCAAGTATACATAGTATACAGAAAAATATTCAATACTTAATGTTAAACATGAATAGATTGGTAGTTCACCGAGTCATGAAATGAATAGATCGGTGGCACACTGAGTCATTACAGTTGCATATGGTTATCTGTTATAAGAATGGATGTTATGAAATGTGTGTTCTAAATTATGTATTTAGAATAGAGAACGTTACTTAAAAAAATTACCTTGTTTCTAAAGTCTTAAAATGGGAATGTTACATCTTGGTATCAGAGCTGAAGGTTACAGCTCTTGGACCTATTGTGTCCATAATATGATAAAAGCTTTAATTTTCTTGTAACAAAAAATGGTTAGAACAAGAGGAAACATTACAAATAATGCTCCACCTGATGAAGGAGCAGCAACAACCCAAAAACTTGATGAAATCCTTGCTGCCCTATTGGACACAAGAGATCGTTTGACTGTACTCGAACAACAAGTGATGGGTAATGAGGAGGAAGAAGAAGCTGGTAATAACAATTAGCCACCTTCTGAGGACAACCCCAATTTGGGTATTGATAATAACAATACCAATGTACCTGTCCTGCAAGAAAATAAAAAGGCTAGGTTGGAAGCTAAACTCACCAATGATATAAAAAGGATAAGTCCACCTAAGTTTTATGGCACCACATTAGGTGATGGAGATGAGAATTGTCTCAGCGAGATGGAGAAGTACTTTGTAATAAGAAACTTCTCGGAGGAAACCAAAACTATTTGGGGAGCATATCAGCTTTCCCATGAAGCATCTTCATGGTGGGACAGCCGTAAGGATGAGCTAAACATTGATGAAACTAACATCACTTGGGATCAATTTAAAAGTTATTTTAGGCAACGTTGGCTGCCACAACTTTATTATGACCAAAAAATGACTGAATTTTATAACTTGGCTCAAGGGAAGTTAACTGTAACTGAGTATTGGGAATGGTTTACGAAACTACTCAAGTATGTACCTCAGTATCAAACTGATGAGAAGTTTAGGATACAAAAATTTATCATGGGATTGAATCTAATTATTGGGGGAGAGGTTAATGTTCATAGCCCAACCACTATGGAAGGGGTTGTTGAAAAATCCATAAGGCAAGAACAAAAATTAAAGGCTATTTCTGCTCATAAGGAGGAAGTACGAAAGAAAGTTCTAAACTCTTCTTCAACTTCTCTTGCACCTAAGAAAGGACCATGGAAAATTTTTGGTAACAAAAGTAAGTTTTTAGCTAATAATAATAAGAAAACAACAACGAATAAGTTTGCTAGAAATACAAGGAACAATTTTGCCAAGAATAATAATAACACACAGAAGTCCTATGGAGGCCAAAATGATAACTTTAAGGCTGAAAATAATTTTGAGTCTAAGAACGGACTTGTAGGAGGCTGTTATAACTATGGCAAAGATCATTACACAAATCAATGTCCTTTGAAGAAGGATGATCGTAATCAGTAGCACAAGATACATGCTGCAGTAGCTGACAAGCAAGATGAAAAGTAAGTTACACCTATAGAAGTTCTTGGTAAGTTATTTGGCATACCTGTAACTATTATTTTTGATACGGGAGCTACTGAATGTTTTATTTCTAGTAAACTTGCTTCAAAACTTAAAAGAAAAGCTGGAAGAATGGATAAATCATGGACTGTGCATTATGGTAATAATTCTATTCATACAGTTAGTATGTGCCTTTTTGGGGCAATCCTTGACTTACCTAGCTTTTCCACAGAAGTTGAATTTTATGTAGCATCTTTGGGATCTTATGATATAGTCATAGGTGTAAATTGGTTAGCAGAGCATAAAGTAAAGGTAGACTATTTTGAAAAACATATTAGTTGTTTAGATGATTTGCAGAAAATAATAGAGATTCAAGGTGTAAAACGAGAAATTTTTGTTAGGAAATTGTCAGCTATGCAACTTAAAAAGGCCAAAAATAAGGGTTGTACCTTATATGTAGTAAAAATTTCAGAAACCTGTGGAAGAAAACAATGATTTCATGGAACGTTATCCACTGTTACAGAACTATGATGATGTGTTTCCAGAAGAATTACTGGGATTACCACCCAAAAGGGAGTTTGACTTCATGATTGAAATCAAACCAGGTACTGAACCTATTTCTAAAGCACCTTATCGAATGACTACCACAGAGTTAGTAGAGCTTAAGGCTTAGTTGCAAGAAATTTTGTCTAAAGGTTTGATTAGACCAAGTGTTTCACCTTGGGGAGCATGAGTGATCTTTGTGAAAAAGAAAGATGGAACACTTAGATTGTGCATTGATTATAGGATGTTAAACAAAGCAACAATCAAGAATAGATACCCACTTCCTAGAATTGATGATCTATTTGATCAGATGCGTGGAGCATTGGTATATTCTAAGATAGACCTTCGATCGGGATATCATCAATTACGAATTAAGGATGAGAACATTCATAAAATGGCTTTCAAGACAAGGTATGGCCATTATGAATTCATGGTTTTACCCTTTGTATTAATGAATGCACCTACAGCTTTTATGAACTTAATGAATAATATCTTTCAAGAATAATTGGAAAATTCTGTGTTTGTATTCTTGGATGACATTCTCATATATTCTAAAAGTATTGAGGAGCATCATGAACACTTGAAAATAGTTTTGGAAATTCTGAGAAAGAGATGGTTGTATGGTAAGCTATCGAAATGTTCTTTCTATGACACCGAAGTTCACTATTTGGGTCATGTTATAAGTAAAGATGGGATTGTTGTAGATCCTTCTAAAATTATAGCTATAACCGAGTGGCCTACACCAAATTATGTACATGAAGTTAGAAGCTTCATGGGCCTTACAGGTTATTATAGAAAATTCATTAAGGATTTTTCTAAGGTGGCTGCACCAATAACTTCATTGCAGAAAAAGGATAAGAAATTTGTTTGGAATGATAAATGTGAATTTGCTTTTAAAATTTTGAAAAGTTAGTTGACTTTAGCACCTATCTTAGTTGTACCTAATCCTAATGGAGAATTTACTGTTGTAACGGATGCATCAGGGGAAGGTCTTGGAGGTATTTTTTATAAAATGATCATGTCATAGCTTATGAAAGTAGAAAACTTAAGTTACATGAGTTGAATTATGCTCCACATGATTTATATATTGCTTCCATAGTTCATGCACTTCAATTTTAGAGGCATTATCTACTGGGTAAACCATTTGAGTTGAAAACTGATCATCTTGGGCTGAAGTACATTTTCACTCAACCAAATCTAAATGCAAGACAACGAAGGTGGTTAGAGTTTTTGTCTCAATGTGATTTTGACATAAGTTATATTAAAGGAAAATAGAATAGAGTGGTTGATGCTCTAAGTCGTAGGAAGCACATTTCTACTCTTATAACACTAAGAAATCAGTTTAAGAATGAAGTAAAAAGTGTTATGGAATCTGACTCTTATTTTCAACAAGTAAAAATAGTGCTTGCTGCAGACCTAAAGGATGAAAGATATAAAGGTTTTCACTTTGATAATGAAGGAATCTTACGATATGAAAACAGAGTATACATACCTTTTCCTAATGATTTGAGAAATAAATTTTTGGCAGAGTTTCACAACTCACCTTTTTCTGAACACCCTGGCATTACAAAAATGCTTGTTGATATAAAACAATAATATTTCTAGAAAGGAATGAAAAAGGATGTTATTGATTTTGTGACTCATTGTCTTGAATGTTAACGTGTAAAAGTGGAACATATGGACCCAGCTGGTTTATTGTATCCTCATAACATACCGCAGTACAAATAGTAGGTAATAAGCATGGATTTTATACAAGGATTGCCTATGTCAAGAAATAAACATGATGTTATTTTGGTAGTAGTTGACAAACTAATGAAAGTAGCTCATTTTATTGCTGGAAATCTAAAGGATGATTCTCCTGTTTTGGCTAAAAGATTTGTACAAAAAAATTTCAGATTACATGGAGTACCTGAATTAATCATATCTGATAGAGACCCTAGAATGACGTCAAGGTTTTGGCAAATGCTTAATGCAGCTCTTGGAACTAAATTGAATTTCAGTTTTGTGTATCATCCAGAAACGGATGGATAGACTAAAAGAGTAAATCAAGTTTTGGAGGATATGTTATGGATGTACTGTATGGATCAGCAATACACATGGGAGGAGAACCTTTCTATGTCTCCCTTCTTGTTGGAGAATATGTATTGAGAAAATTACATAATAGATTCTGGTGACTCAGACAATGTGATGCCTTTGAAGGTTGCCAAGGCTCTTAAACTCACAATGACTCCACCTAGTGGCTCTTTTTACTCTTTGGAATCAAAAAATTTCTCACTTGTAGGGAAGGTTAAATATGCACAGGTGGCTCTCGCCAAATTTCTAAACAAGAAAGTTTCAGTGATGATTTTGGTAGTAGATGTCCTAGCCTCATTCAGAATGTTGCTAAGTAGAAATTTTTGCCAAGAGTTGGGAGGGAAAATTCAGATGAATTGGTCTTTTGCAACCATACCAGTGAAGGGAGACATGGAGAAATTACTTCCTGAGAAGAAGATGAGGTGCACAATACGAAATTACAGAAGCCTGAAAGCTAACATCTTGTATCAAGGTAGTAGGAAGATGAATCACTTTGTGGTAACCGAGGAGGAAGAGGATATTCCCATTTTGATAGGGCCAAACATGCCTTCCCAGAGAGATTTGGATTTTGAAGAAGCATTGAGGAGATTCAAGTTACAAAGGGAAGCCCTGAATTGTTGGATGATGCAAACCATGAAGAAGAGGATATGGTTCTTGAATATTTTCAAAAAGAAAAAATAACTTATATGTTTATCTATGATGAAGAAATTTTCTCATTCCCATTTGAAGATGAGGACTCCCTTGATCATGTCACCCAAGAAGAGACCAAGCTAGTCCACAATGAGCCCTTGAGCAATAGGAAATAACTATCTATACAAGAACTGCTAAGATCCGTGGAAGAAACAGAAGACCCTGATATCAGTCTCGAGCTCCTAATGCAAGCCACAAATCTACAAGACAAGCATGAAGCTAAGTTGGAAGCCTTAACCAATGTGAAGGTTGGCCATATTGAAAAACATGATGCCACTCCAGAGCTAATGATTGATGGATGCAATAACGAAATGGAGATATTTTCATTCCCATTTGAAGATGAATCTCTTTTTGATGAAGGATCATTAGAGTTCAGCGATTCCCAAGATGATGAGATCTCTGTGCAAGAACTATTGGACATAGTAGAAGTTGTGGAAGACCATAAGATGATTCTTGATCTCTTCACTTGTGCCATGGGCATATAAGAAAAGTATGAGGCCATGCCCAATCCCTCAATCAGTACTCAACCACCTCGCAGTGGAGTAAAGGAAACAAATAAGTCTGAAGTTTCTCATGGAAGAGATGTCAATGAGCATAGACATGGGAAAGAAAGTAACTTAGAAGGTTCAAGGAATTGGAACAAAAATTAGCATTGGGGCAGTGATGAGATGCTTGATGGAGAATCAGCTATATGGATAAACATGGAAGGCAACTGGTGCTATGAGACCAACTTCAAAGAACATGAAGGCAGTGGAATTTCCAAGAAAGGACCTAAGCATCAAGAAGCTCACATGGACTCACTCCTACCAAGTAAAAAGATAAATTTGAAATCACCTAGCTTCCATAAACAATTAAGGAAAGGAGGCTACTTTCTAGAACCCGTCAACGACTTCATAGAACATCATCATTCGGTGTTGCCTCTTCAAAGGTAACTTTTTAGAAATGAAAAGTACTTTAGTGAAAGCGGGTTGACCCCTCACCTTATACCATAGGCGATGGATAGGTGTGTTTCCCTTCCTGTTGTGTGTCATGTGTTTCCTTTCCTTCATTTTGTGTTTGTGTGTTTCCTTCTAATCTTCCTTTCTTGAAGTTGTGCATGACTCCGTAGGGCTCAATGGATAAGGCACTGGTCAATGAACTATATGTTATAATATTGAGATTCTTAATTCCCATGTCATGTCTTCGCTACACTCAGTCCATGTCATGTCCCCAAGCTAGAGCCAGTTGTTGTCGTGAAAATGTGCAACAGGGAAATTGGAAGTTTCCAAGCATGACAACTATACCCCTATGGAAATTTTTTCATTCCTAGGTACCCCAGGTCAAATCCATCAGTTTGATCACCCTCTATTTGATGTAAAAATTTTCCCCTAGGTGATTTAGTAAAGTGCACTCATTCTACCTAGGTGATTTTAGGGAGTTCTAAAAAGATGCTATCTTCTGGCAGTATTAGAAAGGGCTATTGTTGGCCTTCCCAGGACTGGATTCAACCCCCTGGAGTATAAAAGAAGAGAAGAATAAACATGGAGGTGAATTAAATACCTTGGAACATCATGGAAATGATTTTGGAAGGTTTGGGGAAGTTTTGCAGGACTTGGAGCAGTCTGAGTAAAAAATAGGGTTCACAAGCCTAGATAGTACACAGGCCTAAAACAACCGATGGGCTTTAGAAGAAGGTTTCAAGAGCTCTAGATGGATTTGGAAGTAAAACAAACATCTTCAGAAATATGATTCCAAGACCTACATTATGGTAAAATAATATTTTTCACAACACCTTGGTGCATATGATTGGAAGGCAGTTTTTATCAGGCACAAGTGGAGTCCTAGATCAAAACTCTAATTTTTTAGGGTTTATATGGTTGAATTAAGACATGAGACCCACATAATTGGATTTATAATTCCATTTCCAGTTAGGATCATATAAAATTTCACCAATAAATTCCACCAAGAGCTCAAGTTATCTTCATTCCAAGTTACCCTCTTAGAGGCAGTTCAGGACTTAGTCATTTTTTCAAGAGGACACGTGTCAACACCAAAATCCTGGCGGGATTTCATACCACCAAAGTCCCTGACATCAGGTAAATCAGACTTTGGAAATGTTCCCAGCCCTCATGTGGCCTCTGGGGCCCTCATATGACCTTCAGACTTGGCAGTTTAGCCCCCAAGTGCATTCTTGGAGCATTCATCCCCTACCATTGGATCGAGTGCCATGTGTCAATTCTAGGACCACCGTGGAAACTGATGTCCCTTATGAACCTAAGGTGGGGGACATCAGACCTTGAAAAATGTGCCAAGCCCCCATAGGGAGTCTTCTGGACACTCACATGACTGCAATTCAGCCCCTAGGTGCTTATTTGAAGCGTGCATTCCCTGTCGTCAGATCGGGCACCACGTGTCACATCCAGGACCACCGTGGAAACTTATGTCCCTTATTTACCTAATTTAGGGGACAAAAAACATGGAAAAATGTGCCCATACCCTAGGAGGGGTATTTTTTACACCCATGTGACCTCCTTTCAGCTCCTAGTGCTTCAAATCAGCTTTTTCCTCCTTCATTCCCTGCCGTTGGATCTAGTGCCATGTGTTGCCATCTTGCTCATTATGGAAATTGATGTCCATCATGTCCCTAAGGTTAGGGGACATAAAGCATGGAAAATTTTTCTGAAGCCCTACCTATGCATATCTTTTTGAAAAATTTCCAAGTGCTGCTTTTTCCACTTCTAACTTCTAACAGTTATATGTGCACTCCATTCTGAAAGATTATCAATGGTTAAATAAAAGTGTGAGGCCCTAGAAGAAACCCAAGAACCACACAAGAATCATCTAGAATATCTTGGGAAGCTCATTTTGTAGAAGATGGATTTTCTAGAGGGAAGGATGACTGCAATGTCTAGCATTGTGTTGGTCTTGCAAAATGATAAAGGAGAGATTGCAAAAGTTGAACTATAGTCCATTCCTATAGACATTCTAGAAAAAGTAGAGGAAGCACTCACTGAGTGGTAAACCTTGGAGGCCAACATAAAATAGGAATATCATGAATTAGCTATTCAGGTTGTAGAAGAAGAGACTGCAGAGTTAAAAACATTCTTTCATTCTTTTCATTCTTCTATTCTTTACTTCAGTTTTGGAGATGACCATTGTTGGGGTGAGAATGAAATTAGTGTGGGGTAATGTAGATAAGAGAACACTTGAAAAAAATCACACAAGAAGTCTATTCAGGAAAGTGAGTCATATTCAAAGGTGTGAATGGATAGGGATAACACATGCACAAAACCAAAGTTCAGATTTTCGGGACTTAGCCGTTTGTGCTCATGAAGGTCTATTTTTACAGATGGCATGTAGAGCACACAAACAAGTTAGAGACATGCACACCACACATTTTCTATTCTTAGAGGATCATATACAAATCACTTTGCATTGACACAAGCAAGAAATAGATCTGTTACTGTTAGTTAGCTAGTAGTAGTCTATTGTTAGCACACTTGCATGTGTGGCTAGTTTTGTAACGGCACGTAGCTATTAGTGGGATGAGACCTATTTTTGGAATGGATAAGTGGTGAAGGGAAATTCCCCACCCTTATAAGTATGTGGTAAACTATGTAGTAAAGGAGAGACCAACATATACAAAGATATACATACATAGTGATATTATGTTGTATGCATATACTATTGTTATTGTAATGAAGCTTCTGTATACTTATTGCATCTAAAATAATGGAGGATATTGACTGAATCTAAGTGTTAGTTTTGTGTGTATCTGAATCTAGTATGTTTTTTTATCTCATCATGGTTAGTACTTAATTCTTCTCTCCCTTAGGTATAGATCTGATATGCTCTGTAGAATGATTTGTTAGTAATGGAACTATATGTATCTCTTAAGGCTTCATCATGCTAACATCCTACAATAGCAACCCTAAAGAGGGACCTGGTACCTTTTCACACTTCTAGGGTCTTATTGGATTTGCACCACCAAATTCTAGGTTGCATTAGTGATCCTTACCCATCGTCCATCAAAATAGAAAAAATCCTCATGGACTTTTCTCGTAAGCCATTGGTATAAAATTTCTTGTTTTCAAGAATATGGGAGCTCATATAGTTGATACACCCCTACTTTCTTGAGAAAATTCTCCCCAACATCATCATATATAGACCTATCTTCCACCATGCACTTGTTGGTCTTCTTATTCAACAATACGTCCAACTCTCCCTTGTTATCAGTGGTATAGTGGTTGTAATCATTTACTTTGCATATGTGGATATGGGAATCCCAATCTCATCCGATGATCACTCCTTTTGGATATTGCATCTTTGAAAAATTTCTCTTGGGAGAAGAAACATTGACCTTAACTTCTAAGCTCTTCTTCTTCTTCGTACCTGACACAGGTGCCTTCCTCAGTGCCATTGTAAAAATCTCACCTTTTTCCTCTGTCAAGTAGGCTTTTATTCCCTAGCTCCAAATTACATGCCCTATCTTAAAACCATGTGCCCTAGCTCCTTCTCAATTCTTCTTCTTCACTCAATTCCTTCTCC
Source organism: Taxus chinensis (assembly GCA_019776745.2). Taxonomy (NCBI): domain Eukaryota; kingdom Viridiplantae; phylum Streptophyta; class Pinopsida; order Cupressales; family Taxaceae; genus Taxus; species Taxus chinensis. The sequence goes on from CM034152.1 coordinate 700,446,856, forward strand.
AATTGAGACACAAGCCACTTCTACAAACAAATCTTCTCACCACGTCTGATATCATAACTCTTTGCAGCTCAACACGTTTCGCTTGGCTCAGTCACAACTAGCTCACTTAAATACTTGTGATTGCAAAGTTATAAATGAACTCATAGAACATCCTTATATATATTTTTGAAAATTATTATATTTATTTATCCTTTACCTACCACCAATCCTCTCATTAATTGACCATTTTCTCAACTTCTGCGGGGCACACCTATGTGCACCAGTTATAACATTCTAGCACACCTTCCTACCTTCTAGCTACAGACCTCCTTCTGCATGTGTCCATGCACCAAAGTAAATCACCACTGTTCCTTCCTCTAGTAGTTTCTATGGACGTGGCTTACCTCACGTTATAATGTTCATTCATTTATTTCTAGCTATGGTCTTTTTTCTAGTAGCTCCTTTTCATACTTGAATAACACTTATAACATTTGTTCTTATGTGTACCCATTTTTGAATAACATCCACCCCCACACTAATGGTGTGTTCAGTCCTCTGTGCATAAAAATACTTCATATTGTAATTAGCTTCTAGGGTGAAAACACGCTTATTACATAAAACACCAAACTAAATTGAAAAAGTATAGCGACGAAGAAGGAAAGAAATTAAAATAAATACAGAAAGGGAAATCTATACTAAATGGCAATACTACCTCATTACAAACACCAAGAAGACTTATTTATAGTAGGGATTTAGCCTACTCTTGTTGATTTAACTAGGTAACCATGCTCCATCAAGCACCTATAACTGATAAGTGTCTGATTCAAGGATTCGAGTGATAACATATGATCCCAACCAATGCACATTAAGTTTTCCTAGATGGCACAAAAACTTGGAATCATATAGAAGTACCATATATCTAACCTTAAGCTTCTTATCCCTAATGTTTCTATCATACCATGCATTTTTCCTGGCCTTTTCCTACTTCTGAATCTAACGTGCTATGGCAAGACTCTCATCCAGATGTATTAACTTTTCAATTCTTTCTTCTAATGCTAGCTCATCAACTAGACCCCCTGTGTGTGCAATACAAAAAGAAGGTAACATGAATTCCATGGGAAGAACTACTTATGTGATAAATACCAACTGAAAGGGTGTGGCCTTATTCAACCTTTTGTAGGTTGTTTTGTATTCCCAAAGTACAACAGAAACTTTATCATCTCAATATTTCCTTTCAACATCACAAATTTTTGTTAAAGCATGGCTCAAGATCTTGTTGAAGGCCTCACCAGTCCCATTTTCTTGAGGATGAGAAGGTGTAGTCTTGTGGTGCATGACCATAAATTCATCCAACAATATCTTGATTGTCCCATTCAAGAAGTGTGTGCCCCTATCACTTGTCAAAATCAATGGACATCCATACCTAGTAAGAAAATTTTCCCATAAGAATCTTGCTATTGTATGTGTTGTACAATCCTTTGTAGGTGTTGCTTCTTCCCACCTTGTAATATAATCTATACAAGTGATGATGTAGCATGATCTGGTTCTACATGCGGTTGGGGAAATAGGACCCACAAAGTCTATTACCCATTTTTCAAATGGATCTACACTAGTAATAGGCCTCAATGACATTTCATCTCTTTGTATAGGTTTTCCAAGGTGCAAACAGTGATCACATGCCTTACAATACTCTCTTACAATATTTTTACATGGTATCTCACCATAATCTAGTGATTATAATCTTGCATGCATTGGCATCATCACATAATGCCCACCTGTAATACCACCGTAAGCCTCTTCCATGATATCCTTTCTCTCATGTTCTAATACACACTAGTGTAATACTTCATCTTGACCTAGTTTGTATAAGTCACCACTAATCAACATGAAGGGTGCAACATGAATTACAAGTTGTTTCTTCTCTAACGCTTTCATTCCTTCTGGCACCATACCTATGTGTAAAAAGACAATAATATCCTACAATTTTGAAGGCGTGTGATGTAACCTGTACAACTGTGCATCCGACATTGTATCTTTAATTTTCTATGTGTACTCTCCTGATTGAATTATAGATAAGTGGATTGGGCTTGAATTAGTTTTACCTAGTTTTACCAGGACTGTAAAGTCAAATTATTAGAATAAGAAAACCCATCGACATATGTGCCTCTGTAAAATGGGATTATTTACCAAGTATTTTAATGCCATGTGATCTGTATAAAATACAAAAGGTATCACTAGCAAGTACCATTTGAACTTATGTAGTATGTAGATCATTGACAAGGCCTTATGCTCTGTAGTTGTATAATTATGTTCTATACGAGTCAACTTTCTACTAGCAAAGAAGATAAGATGATCTATAATACCTTCTCTAGGATGAGCTAAGACTACACCAATGGCCATGCTAGTGGCATCCACATGTATGTGAAATGGTTGGTTTCATGAGGGAAAATGTAGAATAGGTGTTGTAATAAGTCTCTCCTTCAATGCCTCAAATGTGCGCTTCTACGGTTCTCCCCAATAGTATGTCCCTTTTCATTTTAGTAACTCTTCCAAGGGTGTGGAAATATTTGCATACCCTTTGATAAATTTTCTATAATACGTTGCATGGCCAAAGAATCCACACACTTCACTCTGACTGGTAGGATCCTCCAGGCCTACAATAATTACAACCTTAGCTGGATCTACTAACAAACCTTCCTTACAGATGATATGCCCTAACAGAGTTCTAAAAGGTTTAGTAAACACACACTTATTGATATTTAAAGAGATTCTTAATAGCGTACATATTTCAAACATTAATCACAAGTTTTCACTATGATCCTTAACAAGCCCATACACCATCCAATCATCTAAGTAGAATTGCAATAATTTGTGAATAAAATCCTAGAATGATTGAACAATTATGTGTGAAAATATAGTAGGTGTGTTCTTCAAACCAAAGGGAATCACCATATATGCAAATCTTCCCCATTCAATGGTGAAGGTTGTATTCTCTTGATCTTCCTATGTAATTCTTACCTGATGATACCCAGAGAATCCATCTATAAAAGAGTAAATTTCGTGCCCTGTAATTCCTTATAATATTTCCTCAGTGAAAGGAATAGGAAAAGGATCAATCAAACATGCAACATTTATCTCTCTGTAATCAACACAAATCCTAATCTGACCATCTTTCTTTATACTAATTACCATGGGGCTAACCCATTATGATTATTCTAGACTCTTAATGATGCCATCTTTCAACATGTTGTCAATTTCTTCTTTAAATTTTACACAGGTCTCTTCCTGACCAGTTTAGGGTTCTTGGGAATAAGTCTTGTACGTAGTAACTCTCTTCCTGACCAGGTGTGCTCCTTCCTTTAATTTAATCTTCATTTCACATAATGATAAATATTCTACTTCTTCATCATTCATGCCATATTTACTTTCTCCTTCTCAAAGCAAGCACACTTAAATAGTTTGACATCTGTATCATCTACTTAATCACCCCCTTTAACTCATGGTATCCCCTTGGGAATAAGTCAAAAGTCTGTAAAGCCAATTTCTACGTAGTAACTCAATTATCTTTTCCACTTCATAATTAGGCCAATAATCTCCAATTATTGCCTCCTCTATGAGATTATCCCTGTGAACCATCTACCAGTGCACTACCTAGAATCTACTATGAATAACCTAGGCACGTTGGCACATCACTTAGCCTAAGCTAAGCACTTACCTGAAGAGTGCAAAGGTACCAAGCCCCTCTTTAGAGTTGTTGGTGTAGGATGTTAGTGTGATGGCTGATAAAACATATTCAGATCCATAATTAAACATAAACATTCCATAGTGCATAATCTAGATCTACATCTTAGAGTACCAAGAATTAAATAATAACTATAACAAGATTAACCATACATGAACTAGATTCAGTTATGTTTAACACCATTATCCAACCAATACTATCCATTACATTAAACACTGTAAAACACATAAGCTTCTTATAATATAAAGTATCTCCATAAGTCGTGCACATATTAGATCCAACAACATAACTGCTAAAATAATTCAGTCCCCCTAAACTACACATTTCAATACATATTTATAGAAGTGGGGAATTTCCCTTCACCACCTATGCACTTCTCAAAATAGGTCATATGCTAACAATAGCCATGTGCCTTTACAATAACATGCATACATGCAAGTGTTTATAAAAATAGATGTGCTATAGTTAACTAGAAGAAGAAATCCTATTATTAGCTCAAACCATGCATGGTGCTTATCACTCACTCATTCCCAAAATACCATAATGTGTAGCACAAGTCTTCAGCTCTATGTGTGTTCTGCACACTGTCTCCAAAATATCCCATATCCAACAAAAAAGCTAAGTCCCAAGCCAAAGTATTCTAGCGCGTGTTTCCTTTCCTATTTTTCCACACCTTCAAATGCACCTTGTTCCCACATACACATCCTTTGTGTGTATTCTCCTTAGAGAAACATTCTATCTACTCAACAGTGTCTCAATTGTGGGGACCTTCAAACTGAGATAGACCTCTAGAGAAGGTTGTCTTCCTCTACCTATTTCTAACACTAACACTAAGATTCCAAGGGACTAGGGGTGAGAAGGATATGCATAAGGGAAATCCTAAGCTAAGGGAAGGTGATAGTTACAGAAAGAGGGTCGATCACTCTCCACGAAGGTGAAATAAGAAAAGAAAACATGTATGAGATGGAAAAAAGATGTGCCAAAGAAAAGAACCACATAGATCTATATTTCTTTACACAAAAAACACATGAAATGGATCCTGCAAGTAAGGAAAACACACAACATTCTAAGAAATCTAAATAAAGATGCAAGGAGAAATAAAACATGAGACTAGGGTAGAAAAATAGCCACAAAATCTGATTTTATTGCTCAAAATATGCATAGTTGATTACATTCATGGAAAAAGGTGAAAATACATTACAGAGACCAAACTCAATGTCTGAAACCCATGGGGATTCGGTCACCATTTTGACAAGGTACCGTTTACAACAAAAGAGAGATGTGTTTCAATGAAAAAAGCTCTTACATTTATAGAAAATGAAGGAGAGAAGAAGAAGAGAAAGGGAGGGAAAATTAAACTCAATTTCCAACCACCAATAATAGTTAATAAATTTCCTAAAATAATTTGGACGCCTTTGGTTATCCACTGCAACATGCCATTTCCTTGTAAGAGAAAATATGGGCACCCATACTGCATTAAATTATATTAGTTGTGCCACCTAGAACTGTATCCTTTGCATGTTGGAGAAGTCTTCCACATTTAAACATATCAATCCTCAAAAAAATTGAGAAATCCAATTTCATTACACATAGGACATTGAGACCTTACCATCGATATCAAGTTTGAAAAGATTAGATCATCGAATCAAAAGATATGGTGATTTTAGTCTCTCGTGGAGAAAAATGTCATTTTTATTCAATATGTGGCTTCTCCTTTCAGTTTTACATGGATTTTGGCTTCCACAATTATTCCTTTTGCATTGTAGCCTTAAATTATCAACTCAGTTCCTTTTGTTTTGACCTGTGACTCCTTTGCTTCATTGTGGTATTCCCCTAGTTTCTTTAATCTGCGGCTTTTGGTTGTGTCTCACGACTTGCAAAAAACATTTGTGGCCTTGTTATTTCCTGTACCTCATGGCCTTGTTCTTTACCTCATGGTTTATTTGACTTCAGTGGGCTTAACCTCCTTAACCATAGATTTCTAAGTTTTTTCCTTCACTCCGCAACATTATTATTTTACCCACAATTTCTGACTTATCTCTGTTGCATACTTAAAATTCTCCGTGGTCTTCATTCTAAGTCCTCAGAAGTCGAAGTTCTTCTATTTTTATAAGGGGTGTAAAAAAATAAAACATGAACATTCCATTTCTATCTTACCAAGCCCCTCCATTTCCATACTTATCCAATTTCATGTTTTAGGGGTCAATTGGGAAAATACATCTCTTTGTAGACTAAATAGGGCTTTTCAAGAACCAAAGGAAATGTTCCTTCATTATATGTGTTTTCTACATAAGAAACTCATCCAATGGTGGTAAGGAGGGATAAATGGGATTACTGTTAGGAATGAGGCAAAGAACATGGGAACAGATGGAACGTTCTCACATTTCATTGGTTCCCTGATGGAGTGACATAATCGACTACAGTGGGGGTAGGATAGAAGAGGAAGTCAATAAAATGGATAAGTTAGGCCCAACAAGCACAAAAATAATAATTCCCTTATTCCTCAAGTACCCTAGTGACCTGATTTATCTACCCAATACCAAAAGACATTAAAGAGACCTTTAAAGGTTTGTGGGGTACTACGTCTTGTTCCTACAGCACACCAGAAATCCACATGGCCATAACTTTGTTCATGTAACTCCAAATTTTAAAAAATTAGTCTTGTTAGAAAGGTATCATAAAGATATTCATTTTGGCATCACAAGTTTCATATGTTCGTGGAGTTATGTGGGTGAAAAAGGAAAAAAATGGCCCTAATAATTAAAATGTAGTTCCATGTAGCTTAGCTACCAGATTTAATGAAGTATGGTCTCTTACCTTATTCTGTAAGTAATGTGACATGGGGCAATGGGTTTGACAAGGTTCCCATGATTATTTCCATACATTTAATGCATGTTGTTGGTGGTTAAAGGAAAAAATCCAAATTTTCCTCTCTTTTCCCTCCTCCTCTCTCTCTCTCTCTACCATTTTTTATATATTTGGTATTGATGCTCATTCGTAAAGGTGGACCCCCTTAGAATACAAGGGAATCAGACCATAGTGCCACATAATTGTTTTTGAGTTGTAGACCTCAACTTTGGATTTTGTAATGTGTTTATTCCTTGTTCCTTAAATGTAATGAAAGGTGCATTCTTATAAGGCAATAAAATTCATTTTTTGTGGCTATCTTCTTCCTTAGCCAGTGTTTTATTGCATTTTCTTACCTCTTCATCTATTGCAGGTATGTTGAGTCTATTTCTCCACTTTACAGGGTTTATTTCTGTTGTTTTTAACATGGAAGTTGAAGGTAAAGTTTTTCTTTGATCTATGACACTCATGTCTTCCCTCTTCATCATCATTTCCTCCCATTTTACCCTAATTGATAGTTTCTTTCCCCCTTTCTCTTGGTGTTATCACCTTTGTTAGCTGAGGATTCCCTTCCATGCATCTCTCTCTCTCTAAGCCCAGTCTTTTGAATGATTAGATTAAGATTAGATAGTTTTATTTCAAGTTGTAGGAGTAGTTTTAGCATTAATAATTGGTAGAGGAAGTTGGATTCCTCCAGAGGTTTGTCTCAAGTAGCAAGTCCCACACTTAGAGATAATCCCGTGTTGTCTCAAAATCATGGGTCCTACATGTTGATCTAGGGCAAGGAGCTATTTTAAGCTCCAACATTTTTAGCATGCCAAGTGGTACCTTTTATAAAAATATAGCATTTTTACCAATATTAGTGTGTGTCTTAGTATATTTCTTACCTTTGGAGGCATCTTTCAGAACATTTGGTGACTCCAACTATCAAATTGACTAGTTTCAGTAGCTAGAGTGCTCATTTTCATGAGAATAATTCAGATAAGAAAAATTTCACCAAATATTGAACTTTTTGAACATTTGTAGTTGCCACCAAGGAGAAGAAGAAGAGGCAAAATAATTCAAAGATCACCATGTCCTCCAAATATAACTCTTTATACTCCTCATCTTAGTAGTCCTTTATTACTTTCATCTAGGGTTTTGAGACACATTACAATCATGGAACAACAAATAAATTTTCCCTTTTTCATCTTTAATGGTGGTATCCATTTAGATCTCAATACACAACATGATATCCCAATGTATGTACTTAAAAGTATCCCTTTCTCCACTGGTGAAAATATCACCACCCCATCTGATCATATTCAAGATATTGCTAATGTGTGTTTAGTTCATCTAGTCACTAAAGATGATGTTATAGTCAAGATTCTTACTTCCTCACTTAAAGGAAAATCACTTCAATGGTATAGAATATTGAGACCTGATTCCATTCATAATTGGGATGAGCTTGACACAAATTTATGTCAACAGTTTGAGGAGAAAGAAAACAATATATCCATGTTGGAAAAATTGATAGCTATCAAAAGGGATACCAATGAGCTTATGGCTGATTTTGATTTCATATTTCAAAAGACATGGGACATAATTCTAGTCCTCTTAAGACCAACTCCACAAGGTTTTTTCCTTTACTTCTTAAGAACTCTGAATTTCGATATTGTTGTAATGATATAATCCATAGGCGATGTCCAATTACATGATGCTTATATAATATCCATTAGGGATGAGAATTGTTTGATACAAGCCAAAAAAAATAGTCCCTAGATTACCTATGCCCCTATTTCCTTAGTTACCTCAAGCTACTTAGCCTCCCATTACTCCCATTCTTGAGGAAAATTCCTAATATACTCCCTCCAATCCTATTCTTCCCACAAAATAAAGGATGATGATGAATTGAAGGCCTTAATTAAAAATTTATCAAATAAAGTTAAATCTATGGAGAAACAATCCCAATATTATAGAAATTAAACTTGGGTCCCACCTAAGGAGAGTATTCAAACAAATGAGTTAATTAAAGTTATTATCCATATAAAAAATATCTAAATCAAAGATATGGGAAAAATCAATAAAATGACAAGTTGCAAGGTCAAAATATGCATCTTCCCCTATAAACAATTGCTCCTTCTGAAACACTTCCTACTATTAGCTCAAGTAAGGCACTAGTTCTAGTGCAAAATAATGTCATACAAGAAATAGAGTTTTGCTTTATGTACAATCATCCACATAATCAGTTTAGTTTTGAAAATGCATTACAATCTCATGCTTTTATGGTTCAAAATTCTTCCCATTAACATGAATCATTGACTGCATCACCCAATTCTAGTATGGAAGGACTTCAAGAAGCTATTCTCAAGACCGATCTCATGTTTTTTTGGAGTTGATGACCTTTGTGTAATGAATCAAGCCGTGGGAAATTTCAATAGAATGCATGATCATGTTGCTGAAAATAAAATTTCTAAGAAGAGAGTGTTAGATATTCAATTTTCACCTTCTTCTAATCAAGATGTTGTTCCACATAAAGAGAAATAAGTTGGGGTAGATTTGAGTAAGAATAGGCTACATGATACTCCTAACAGACCTAATTCAGTGAAATATGTTATTCCTCAACCAAATATTTCTATCTCAACAATGGGATAATCAAGGAAAGATAAAATCATACCTCTAATGCACAAGTCCATTGGCATTTCTTTCAACATTGTTGAGTAGATGAAGAAGACAAATGTGAATGTGACGATGAAAAATTCCCTGGCTATTCCATCTCAAAGGTATCTCCTACATGAGGCCCTAAAGCATCTTCCTCAATCTAATGAAACTATTCAAAAGGCTAATCCTATAGTCAACTTGTGCCAAATAAAGAAAGAACAAGTAAGAAAACTTAAGAAGACCCCACCCTTTTATATGTATTTAATTGTAGAAAATGCTAGGTTCATAATTGCATGATTTCCTTAGGGGCTAGTACTTTTGTAATGCCTAAGAAATTTTTTGATATCCTAGATCTTAAGTACAATCCTAGTTCTAAAGGTTTTTTGCAACTTGATGGATCAACTATTAACATTTTAGGAGCGATCATAGAATTTTTGTTAGTCTTACATTTTTTTTTTCCAAGTTTAACCATAACTCAAGATGTCTTATTTATTGACCTACCTCCTTTGTTATCCATATCCCTATCAAGAGATTTCACAACTAAAGTGGGTGATTAGTTGTCCTCATATGATCCTAAGAACTAGATATGGAACTAGATTTACAATCCAAGATGAGCCAATGTTTTCCTATCATGTTGAGTCTTATGCCCATTATCCTCTCCAATATAATTGTATTATACATGAAGACCAAGAGCATGATTTAGTTTTAATAGAGTAACCTATCCCTCTTCAATTCTTCATCTATTGTTAGATGAATGGGCTAAGGAGAATTATGAATTTGGCCCTTATGACATAACTATGGAAACTAGGCTTGGAACCTACTACACTCCGAAATAAGAATTCATCACCCCCATGCCACTTAAGCAAGAAAATAATGCTTTTGGATTATGGAAAATGTTCTTCGATGGTTTGAGGAGCAAAAATGAAGTTGGGACATGTGTTGTTTTAATTTCCCCAATGAATGAGAAATTATTATTTTCTCATAGATTGTAGTTTTTATGTTCTAACATAGTAGAATATGAGGCATTAGTGCACAGCCTACTCATTGTGGAGAAGAGATAAGTCAAAGTCATATAGGTCTTTAGAGATAATGAATTAGTCATCCGTCAAGTGAGAGGGAAATGTGCAAGCAAGAATAAAATTCTAAAAGCTAATAAGCATAGAGTTTAGGATCTCCTAGAGATATTTGATGTTATTGATCTGTGAGTGGTGTCAAGAAAATTGAATAAATAAGTAGACTAGATGAAAACCCTTCGATCAAAATTTTTACCAGTTAATGACCTCATCCAAGGCCATCTATTCTTGACAATGAAGTAAACTGATAGGTATTTGATAGTGATGGAAAAAATGTTCAATTTATCTGAAATGAAGATGGGTTTTCTTCAAATATGTAATTTTATTTACATGAAAACTATGGTGATCAAAATATTCATCTAAGAAAAAAAAAAATTCCAAAAGGATTGGTCACTCTTGAACACATTTTCAGTCCTGATGATGAGTTCAAAGGAGAAGAGAAGAACATAACAACATGGAAAGAGGACTGCCAACCATCCAATATTACACAAGGTAAGGAGATAATACTTGGAAATTTATGTGGTAAAGATGAAAAACAAGATTTTATCTCCTTATGTCAAAAATTTAACAATATATTCTCATGGGACTATGAATATATTAGGGGTTTTCAATCTAATTTTTTTTAGTATTCCATAGATCTTGATCCTAACGCCAAACCAATTGGACAAAATCAAAGGCATGGTAATCCAAAGATAGATACCCTCATGGGGAAGGAGTTATCCAAGCTGATTGAGGGAAAAATGATATTTTCTATCAACTACTCTAATTGGGTGGAAAATTTAGTTCTTGCAAAGAAGAAGAATGGAAAAATGAGACTTTGTGTGGATTTAAAAGATTTGAATAAAGCTTCTCTAAAGGATCATTATCATCTACCTTTTATGAAAAAATTTGTACAAATAGTAGCAAGAGCTAAAATATTTTCCATCTTAACAACTACTCAAGTTTATATTAGATCAAGGTTAGAGAAGAAAATCAATTCAAAACTGCATACCAAGAGGGGAACATATGCATATCATATGATGCCCTTTGGTTTATCAAATGAAGGTGACACATTCTAAAGAGAAATGGAAATTTATTTCAAAGGGTATATCATTGATTTCATCCTTGTCTACTTGGATGATATCACCATCTTCTCAAAGGATAATAAAGACCATATCACCCATCTTGCAAAATTTTGTGAGAGATGTAGGGAATTTGCTACGCCCTTAACCTATTACTTGTATTAGGATATGAGTAGCTAACTTGTGGCTTACCATATCATTTTATTATATCATTTATACTTTATCATGCTTAATATGTCGGCCTTGGTGATGGCCATAGCATATGAATAGTATATATAGGGCATTGTAGGTAGTATTTCATTACCATTTGAGCATTTGAGTCTTATTATATGATTTGGAGGTTGCCCCCTCGAAGTGGCGAATATATTATAATTACATATTGAGATAATTATTTTGAAATATTGTGTTATTTGGTGTTATATTGTTTCTCATAATCTGAATTATATAAGTAATTTCATTACAAGTGGTATCAGAGATGTAATCTGGGCCAAAATTAGGGAAAACCCCTATTTTTTTGTTTCCACCATATATTGCGAACCAGAGCGAATTGGTAGGATATATTTTAACCAAATTTTTGAAACATTTCAAGTAAGGTTCCCTAAAACTTTCAAAAGAATTTGATTTATTTTGCAAAAGTTATTACAAATTTAGGGTTTTTCATAAAATCACTCCCTAGGGTGAAAATTGTGGAATATTTTCAAGTTCTTTACAGTTTTGGAAAGCTCTCAAAACAATATTATTAGTATCTTCTATATGTTTTTTTCTTTCTTGGCTGAAATTGTATCAAAACCCTAAACCCTAAGGTTTGACATCATGGTGGGGCCTTCCACAAGAGAAAAAAAGAATCCGGTTACTCCGGGTAAAACCCCAGATAAAGATGGGGTAGTGATTGAAGATATGGAGTCAGAAGGGGTAAATATAGATTCCTCAGCACTAGGGTTTACCTCAGTAGATCATAAGGTGAGCCAACATGAGTATGAGCTGTGAAATGTATAATCTGAGATGGCCTCTAAAGGAGACATAGACCAAATCAATCATTGGTTCGATGATATCATAAAACATGTAAAGGGTAAATAGTATGGCTGAAATTCAGCCCATATCAACCAAGGTGGATCTTCTGTTCAAAATCATGGACAAAATAACCATGCTGGATCACTTTTCTAGCCCAATTACAATCCAACTTATGTGCAACCACAGAACATGATGCTGAAAGTGGATATGCATAAATTTGATGGTAAGGATCCCCTGAATTGGATAAATCAAATGGAGAACTTCTTTGAGTTACATCAAACACCATCATGAAAAAAGGTGACATTGGCATCCTTGTATCTTGAACTAGAAAAATTCATTTGGTATCGATGGTTATGTTCTTAGAGGTAGAAGAATGGTCTCAGTGTCACTTGGAAAATTTTTACCGAGGAGTTGCAATTGCACTATAGTTCTAGTGTTTCAGAAAACTACTGTAGTCAATTAGAAAAATTATAACAAACAAGATCAGTCAAAGATTATGTAAATCAATTCCATAACCTATCCTTAAGGGTGGAAAATATTCTAGAAGAGAATTTGAATGACCTATTTCTTGGGGGTCTTAAGGACCTCATCGAGCATGAGGTTCGTATGTTTAATCCACTCAAGATTTTTGATTCTATTATCATGGCATGTCGAGTAGAGGAAAAATTTCTTTATAGTAGGAGGAAACCTTTCATTAACACCAGAGACCATAGTATCTCTTCCCCTTCATTTGCTAGGCCAATTAAATTGACTCCTCAACAAATGGAAGAAAAGAGAGAGAAAGGATTATGTTTTAACTGTGATAGCAAATATGGACCAGGACATAAATGTGATGAGAAGAAGTTGTTATATATTGATGGAGGTAATGAGGATGATGAGGAAGCTGAAATTATAGGAGAGGCTAAGGAACTAGTAGAAGATGAAGTAGAGGATCACCAAATTACAATTTCTTACCATGCATTGTCAGGTATTAGTAATCCTCAAACACTCAAGGTTATTGGCTATCTCAAAAAATAGAAGGTGATGGTGTTGATTGACTCGGGGAGTACTCATAACTTTCGTAAATATTAAGTTAGCTGCTTGCCTCAATTGTTTTATTTACCCAACTCCAGAAATGCAAGTTATGATTGTGGATGGTGGGACAGTCAAGTGCATAGGAAAGTGCCATAGTATCAAGCTTTCCATGGGAGACTACATGTTAGACTCACCTATGTTTTCTATTTCTATGGGAAGGGCAAATTTTTTTTGGGTGTCCAATGGCTCACAACCTTAGGTACTGTAGAGATGAATTTCCAAGATTTTTTCATGTGATTTCATTCATATGGAAGGAAAATACAGTTGAATGGGATGGTAGCTAAGTCTCCATAGATTATTAGCTCTCATCGGATGCAGAAGGCTCTCAGAAAAGGAGTATATGGATTTATAGCAAAGTTATTTTCCATAGAAGTACAAAATACAGAGTCTTCAATGCCACCCGATCTTCAAAATATTGTTGATGCTCACTCATGTGTTTTTGATGCAATTCAAAATGGACTACCACTAGTTAGGGATCATGATCATGCCATTCAGCTAAATCCAAGGAACCAAACACCTAACATCATGCCATATAGATACCCATATTCCCAGAAAAGTGAGATCGAGAAAATGGTTCAGGAAATGTTAAAGGCATGTATCATCAGGCATAGCCAGAGTGCATATTCTTCACTAGTCGTCATGGTATGTAAGAAGGATGAAACATGGAGGATGTGTCCAAATTACGAAGAAATCAAAAAGTACACCATCAAAGATAAGTTTCCTATTCTAGTAATTAATGATTTACTTGATGATTTGCATGGTGCTATTTATTTCACAAAATTAGATCTTTGTTCAGGGTACCATCAAATTAGAATAAAAGTGGAAGATATTCATAAAATGGATTTTAGGACTCATGAGGGCCATTATGAGTTTTTGGTAATGCCTTTTGGTCTTACAAATGTGCCCTCAACCTTTCAAAGCTTGATGAACACTATTTTTAGGCCATTTTGAAGGAAATTTGTATTAGTTTTTTGTGATGACATATTGATTTACAATAAGACATGGGAAGAACCCTTACAACATGTAAATAAAGTGTTGGAACCTTTAGAGAAACATATTCTATATGAAAATCCATCCAAATGTTATTTTGGTGTATAAGAGGTAGAGTACTTGGGTCACATTGTATCCCATGAAGGCATCAAAGTTGATCCTCAGAAGATCAAAGCTATGGTGGAATGGCCAAGGCCCAAAAATATCAAAAATCTTCATGGGTTCCTAGGACTAATAGGGTACTACAAAATATTTGTGTGGGGATATGGTAGAATAGCAACCCTAATCACTGCATTGCTAAAGAAGGATACCTTCCATTGGACAGACATAACCAATAAATCCTTTGAGTAGCTAAAGGAAGCCTTGTGCAGCACCCTAGTTTTGGCTACTCCCAACTTCTCAAAAACCTTTATTGTTGAATGTAACACTTTAGGATCAGGGTTGGGAGTAATTATAATGTAGGAAGGAAGACAAATTTCATTTGAGAGTCACCAATTCAAAGGAAAATATCTGCTTAAACCTATCTATGAGAAAGAAATTATGGCTATTCTTCATGTGGTCAAGCAATGGATGCCCTATCTCATGGGTAGACACTTCAAGGTAAAAACTGATCATGATAGTCTCAAATAATTTTTGGAGAAAAGGTTATCATTTGAGGAACAAAAAAATTGGGTAACAAAAATGTTGGATTATGATTTTGAAATCATATAAAAAAAGGGTAAAGAAAATGTAGTAGCTGATGTGTTGTCCAGAAGGGATACATCCGCAAATGCCTTACTATGTGGAATGTCCATGTTGATGGCCAATTGGGTGGATGAAGCAAGATTGGAATGGGATCAAGAGAAGGATAAAAAATCTCTAATATATAATATCAAGCAAGGATCTATGACATCTAACAAATTTGAGTGGAAAGGTGATGCCCTATGGTACAAGGACAGGTTATACTTGAGTAAAGATTCTGAGTTGAAGCATAAGATTCTTGCAGAGCTACATGCCTCACCTGTTGGAGGACACTTTGGGTTTTTGAAGACATATCATAGAATAAAAAGAGAATTATTTTAGAAAGGACTCAAGGGGGATGTACAATTTTTTTTATCAAAGTGTTTAGTGTGCCAACAGAATAAAGAAGAAACAATTAAGACACCAGGTCTATTGCAACCCTTACCAATCCCTAGCCAGAGATGGGAGGAGGTCTCTATGGATTTCATCACCGGATTGCCTTGTTCAGAGGGTAAGAATGTTATTTTCATGATTATGGATAGGCTCACAAAATATGCCCAGTTTTTTTCCCTATCACATCCATTTGCAGCCAGTACAGTCACATCGAGACATTTCAAAGTCTACATGGAACCCCAAAGATAATTGTAAGTGATCGTGATCCTATTTTCACAAGTAATTTTTGGACGGAATTATTTTATTATTTGGGTACTTAGGTAGCTCACAGTTCATCTTATCATCCTCAAACTGATGGGAAAATGGAAGTGGTCAACAAATTCTTATAGGGGTATCTATGTTGTTTTGTATCAAATAAGCAGGAAAGGTGGATTAAATGGCTACCACTTGTAGAATGGTGGTATAACACATATTTTCATACCTCTTCTCAAATGAACCCATTTTTATCATTATATGGTTACCATCCACCTTTTATCACTTCCTCCTCAAGGGTGAAAACTAAGGTCAGAGATGTTAAAGAAACACACTCAACATCAACAACATGTTTTGGCTAGTTGGGAGGAGAATTTAGCATTAGCACAAAACATGATGAAACAACAAGCAAATCAACATCGTAGTGAAAGACATTTTGAAATTGGTGATTGGGTTTTTGTACGTCTCCAACCTTATAAACAGATGTCCCTAAAGCAACAGAAAAAGGAAAACAAACTTACTCCTGAATATTATGGCCCTTATCAGGTTCTACAGAAAATTGGCAGTGTTTCTTATAAACTAGAGTTTCCTCCATCTTCACACATACACCCAGTATTCCATGTTTCATGCTTGAAGAAGGTTATTGGATAGAAATTTGAAGCCTAGATAGAGTTACCAGAACTTGATGAGGAAGGAAGAATCATTGTGGAGGCAGAGAATATTCTACAAAAAAGTACTAAGAGGCTAAGAACCAGAGACATTAAGAATATCTGATCAAGTGGAAGAATCTGAGCATAGAGGATGCAACCTAGGAGGATGAAGGTTTTCTGCAGCAACATCCAAGATTATCCAACATTTAGGACAACATTGGTTTGAAGGGGAAGGGAATGCTATGCCCGTAATCTATTTCTTGTATTAGGATATGAGTAGCTAACTTATGGCTTACCATATTATTTATACTTTCTCATGCTTAATAGGTCAGCCTTGGTGATGGCCATAGCATATGAATAGTATATATAGGGGATTGTAGGTAGTATTTCATTATCATTTGAGAATTTTAGTCTTATTATATGGTTTGGAGGTTGCATATTGAGATCATCATTCTGAAATATTGTGTTATTTGGTGTTCTATTGTTGCTCATAATATGAATTATACAAGTAATTTCATTACAGAATTTGGGGTGTCTCTTAACCCTAAGAAGTGTAGCTTTACAATCCCTAAGGGTTCTCTCTTGGGGCATATTGTTTCAAAATATGGCATTTTCATTGCTCTGGAGAGAATATTAGCCATTGTATTTCTCTCTCTCTCTCTCTCTCTCTCTCTCTCTCTCTTCCAACTCATAAGAGGGCCCTACAATCATTCCTTGGTAATATTAACTTTGTTAAGAAGTTTATTTCTATTTTTATAGGATTGGTTAGGCATGTAACCTAGAATTTATCACCAACAACATAAGGCACGCTGATACATCACTCAACCTAAACTAAGCTCTCAACCAAAGCACGTAAGGGTACCAAGTCCCTCTTTATGACAACTTTCTCAAGAAATTAACATGATTGTACCAATATTCCAGATCCATGACAGATAATTAAGTATATAACAATGCATAAACTAGATCTAGTTCTTAACCATGTGCAATAATAATCAAACAAGAACCATAACCAATTTTACCATGCAATTTCCATGCTCAGTTATGTCAAACACCATTATCCGTTATATTAATTTTTGTAAAACACAGAAGCTTCATACATGCATAATATAGTCACCATAGTCACACACACCCATAAATCAACAACATAACTCTGATACAAAAGTGGTTCTCTAAACCATGAAAATCAATACATATTTATAGGGGTGAGGACTTTCCCTTCACCACACACGCACCTTTCAAAAATAGGATACATGATAATAATATCTATGCACCTTTACAAGATTATTGCAAAAGAATGTAAGCGCGCTATTAATAAATTATCTAATAATACAACAATAGTTTAATACTATTAATAGATCAAAACTATGTATGGCACTTGATCTTATACTTGTCCAAAATAGCCCTTATGTGCTCTCCAAGCCTCCTATAAAATGTGTTCCACACTTTGTGTCTATAATTAGCCTCAATTAGAAAATGGCTAATCTATGTTTCCATGTTGTCCTAGGCATGCCTTGTTTCACTATAGTTCTGCATGTATCTATGTGCCCTATGACCACATGCCATCCTTTTGCGCCTTAAATCTTAGGATTGTAATTCTATATGCATATATTCCAGTATTTATATTATTTTAATATGAAAAAATGACCACACTTAGCCATTGGATTTATTCAGTCAAACATTGAATTATTATGAATTGAAATATAGTCACATGGTATATATTTCATTAGCCCAACAAGGCCTATCACCCAAATTCTCAAGAAAGATTCATTTTTCAAATGGATAGTGGAAGGAAAAGAAATATTTTCCAGATCAAACAAGAAATTTATCAAGAACCCACAATTATAGACCCTGAGTACTCAAAGGATTTAATCCTATATGCATATGGAGCTGAATCCAGTATTTATATTATTTTAATATGACAAAATGACCAAGGCTTAGAGTCTTAGAATTTAAATTTACTTGAAGACTTCTTCTAATTACTATCCTAAGGGAAATGGTTTAGCAAAGTCTACCAATAATAACTTTATCAGAATCATGAAGAGAACAAAGGATATAAACTAGAGGTAGTTGCATACGAAGGTGAGAAATTCTCTTTGGGATGATAGAATCACAACAAAGAAATAAATTGGTAATTCTCCTTTTAAACTTGTTTATGGTAGAGATGTCAGGATTTCATTGCCTTTGGAATTGCCTTAATTAGATCTAGACCAAAAATTGGAAATGGTGGGTGAAGATCAAAGAGAAATCAGAATGGAAGAATTGATTAAACTTAAGGAATTGAGAAATTCTTCCATGATTAGATTACAAAAGTATCAAAGATCAACCAAGATATGGTTTAAAAATAAATATAGGGCTCAGATGTAACACCTTTGACAAATAGTTATATTTATCTTTTGCATTACAAGCGTTGGCATGTGATTTTCTTGAATGAGGTGTATTTCCTTGATTGTTGAAAATCATGCTTGTTATGATAAATCATATCTTCTCTTGGATTTGTTAGACTGAAATGATATGGCTTGCAAGGATCCACTTTCATTTCTTGTAGGTAAGTTACAATATGGTTTTGAGAGTTGCAAAATTATCTCTTTTACTGACTCAACCTTGGATCAATTCCAATGATCCAAGGAATATTTTAAATCTCCTTACCGGACTGAATGGTAAAATTGACATTCATAGGTGGAGAGACTTAGCAGACTAAACTTTGTATGCTACAAATTATTTGGTCTTGTATGAACGTGCCTTCATTCGGTTGTATGTTTGTGTTTGGGTCTTTACGATTGATCTCTTCAGGACATTAATGGTGTAAACAAAATATAGTTTGCTTCATGACTATGAAGGGAATCTAAATCCTAAAAACTAAAGGATTATCCTAACAGTATCCTTAAATAGGTAAAAGCACCTACTTCCTAGCTATGTCTACTTATTTGGGTTTCAATATAACTTAAGCTTCTTATTCTATTTTGTTTGGATGGTATCCTAACCTAAGTTCTTATGCTAAATGAATAAGGGAGAAATTACTAAAGTTATGCTAGGCTATTTAAAACTAATACCTAATATTATATGGTTGTGGATTTCATCTAACATAAGGTGGAAATTACCTATGGCAATGTTTTAAGACCTAAGGTAATTATTGTTAGACTAACCTAAGTTTTGGGAAATCTATCCTAAACTATTAGAAGGGAACCTAAGGGTCACATGGCATTATGGCGATGGTTCCAATGGCATTTAATTGATTTGATTTGGTTAAATGAATGGAGGAACATCTAGTTTTGGCAAAGGAAAGTAGAATTTAGTGGAAGCATACGTGAAGGCCTTAGTAAATATGGAAATGCATGTTAAATTAGAAATGGAATTCGCTAGTTTTGCGAGGCGGTGGCAAGGAGAGATAAGCGGGAGATTTGGGAGTCATTGCATTAATGGACCTTGGTTTTTGTGTGCAAAATATCTTGGAAAAAAGGAAGGTGGGTTTGTTGGAGGTTGTTTGATCTTGCATGGATTACGATTTTTTCTCTGCATGGAGCTATCTGGTTCTTCGAACCAGCAGTTTGACTTCTACTTTATGGCTATTTTTGGTTTCTCTGGTTTATTTTCGATCGAGGGAAATTATATGAGGTATTAAAAGGAAAGATGTTTGATTGTTGATCTTTCATGGAGAAGAAAAAGAGTTGGAAGATCAGCTAGAAGTCTCCTTCGAATTGGAAAAAAGCACTATCAGGAATGATAGGCTCTACCCATTAAGATTTCTTGCTTTCTTCTAAATGATTCATTAAAACAACTCTACTCTCTTGAGATAAATGTTTTCATGATTTGTTTGGTTATATTACTTTCATGATTTTATGAATCAATATGGTTTTTGGATATAAATCTATTTCTAAATAATGTTAGCCTTTGGAAAATTTCTCTCTGTGCAATTTCAGTGGTGACATGCATGTGAAATTTGTATTTCGAAGCTTATATTTCATTCTAAACTTGTGTTCAAGGTTGTTATTCTGAATTGGTATAGGATGCCTTGTGTTTCATTCTCAACTTATATTGGAGCCTTGTGTTTCATTCTAAGCTTGTATTTGAGCTTTGAGTTGCTCAAAACTTGTGTTCAAAGCTTCATGTTTAGCACTGTACTCGTATTCAATTCTTGCGTGTTCTAAACTTGTATTTGAGTTGTTGTGTTTGGTTCTATACTTATGTTCTAAGCTTGAGTTTTACTCATATTAAAGGTTTTGAAATAATTAGAACCCATTTATGGGATTGTCTACTTGAAAAAACTTGGGAGATTAGTTTTGGTTTGAGTTGATTTGGGTATCTCTTTTGAGATCTTCCCCTTGTAGCTTCTTGAGTTGGAATGGTTTTGGTACTTATGTTTTGAGACTGTACTATTTTCTTTTAACTAGTAAGGGTGTGTAAATATGGAGGATATTCTTCCATGTGAAAACCCACATCTTGTTGAAGGCTTGAATATTTTGTTGAAATATTAATGGACTGGAATTGTATCTTGTTGTGGGTTTGTTTTGAATAGTTGTGAAATTTTTTTGGAGGTTTATGGAAATACGGTATGCATACTCCTTCTTGTGATTGATGTTTGAAGTGAATAACTTCTTTGTTGCAATATTTTTGATGGAGTTGTGAGAGTCTTTGTTGTGTTTTCTGTTTCAGTCACGATTGGAGGTAAAGTTGAGACATTGCTTGACTTAAACATATATTGGTTTTTCTTACTCACTTTTAGATCCTCTTAAATTGACTTTTAGGTTTTTAAGGAAATAAGAGTTGTATACTCTCTCATTCTAAATCTTGTTGATAGGATTTACTACCTCAAGTTTGGGGTTATTTCTTTTAATTTTTCTTCATGATGACCACGAACTCTATGTCTCTTTTATATGGAGCCATGTAAGACCATGAAGTTGGGAATACAGTTTCTATTGAGTTTGTGAGTTTTATTAAAACTTGTTTATCTTCTACTATTTTGGGTTTTCTATTCTTTGTTGGATTCATTAAATGAATCTCTGGGTCTTTAAAAAGAGAAAGGAATATGTTCTCTTGTGAATAGTATACTAATTTTGGACTGTATTGTGTATTCCTTTCTGAGAAATGAATTCAAACTCGTGTTTAATAAATTGGTATAGATAAACCAGGTTGTAATGATTTGTAAGGGAAACTAGAATTGTGCTTTCGTTTGACTGTGTTTTTGGTTTTGTATTCTCTTTTGGGATCTAGTAAAGAACTTTTGATTTTGGAAATAGAAATGGAATTCATTTGATATTAGAAATGAAATGAATTATTTATTGGACCTTTTCCATTTGAGATCCTTTAACTTTGAAAAGATAGGTTCATTTGATCAAACTTCTCTGTGGCACAACTCTCTTCTTATATGTAGAGTGATTGTTCTCTTAGGCTTGCTCGACTTTTGGGTTTGGTTTTTCTATCTTTCTGTCTTATAGGAAATAGTGAGGAACCACCATTTTGAGATGAAAATTTCCTTGTGGATTGTTTAGTCTATTTTGTACTAGTCATTTATTGTAATGATGTAGAAAGAGAACAGTTGAGTCGGTTCAATAGAAGATAAAATGTAAACATGTTTAGATTGACCGCTATGTTTGACTGAGTCATACTTCATTTAGAGTTGGTATTGGATGGTTTTCTCTTTTTGCACTCTATCTTATTATTAATCCTCTCTTAGATGGACATGAGAGCAGATTGATGTTGTGTGAGTCTAGCATTGAGTTGTGGAATGTCTAGTTTCAAATCCTTGAATTATATCTTCTAACAGGTAGACGTTAGTTAAGGCTTATAGGTATACTATTTGACTATCTTCCCCTTCTTGGATTGATTTGGGATTCTTGTTAGATGTTGTCTCTTTAATGTTGAACCCTTATATTGTTATCCTTGAACTGAAGCAGTTATGTGTGTTCTGAACCTGTTTCTTCCTTTCAGATGACTCATGTACGGGGAACATTATGTATTGATTCTTCTTCTTTGCTTAATGTTGTAGGATGAAACATCCTAATATGAGCTATGCTATAAATAAATTCTTTTGCTACATAGTAAAGATAAATGTTGTATTTCTATTCTGATAGAATTATGAAACAATAGGATGACAAGATCTATTGTTTATTTAAAATTAATTGATAGGATCAATTAAACTATATGATATAATGCAGATGTTGTGGATTATGTTATGCTCTTTTCTTAAAAGTAAATTTAGACTCATTATTGTACTTCTTATCTAGTTATTATTACTTATGCTTATTTGTATGGTATATTAATTATTTCATTAAAGTAGGGTTGTTTTAATGGAAAAATCAGTGGAATGCACCTTGTTTTAATGCTCAGTTCATTGAATTTACCTGTGCTAGTAATTTTTGCAGATAGAAAACGTAAGTGATAAAAGAAGGTAAAAAAATTTATGATGCATTGGATTATTTAATTATGGATCTTATGTAAAGAATTTTGATTCATTCTTGAGTTATATTAGATAAGAGAAGTGATGTTATTTTATGATATTAATGATGATTGACATGCAATATGTCTAAAATGCATAGCCTTATAAATATATATTTTATCATGATGAAATTGAAGGGTTTAGAGACTGGACTCCAATTGGTTGTGTAAATTCTCTTGTACTTTATATAATGGAATTGGTAGTGATATCTTGTCGATATTCTTTATATATGTTTGTCTACTATTACTGTTATCAATTAATAAGTTGGATTAAGGGGGATAGTACAATCTCCCTTCTACTATGATGAAACTTGTTAAATTTCATAAGATATCATCTCTAACTACGCAGCTATAGTTTAATAATGAAATATGCATTGGTTATCCAATTAAGCTATATGAGTAAAGAGTGATAAAAATGTTATGTTAACCCTAACATATAACCATGTAGAGGAAGAATCTTCCTCTCTCAAAAGAATGAAAGAAATAAATGGAATGTTGGTTACAATCTTTAATCCTTGGGCTTCGTTTATAAAAAAGTAAACACTAGCTGAATATAGGCGGATGATACACCTTCTTGGATAGTTAGGTTACATTAAGAATTAACCGTTTGATGTTTACTGCCATGTTTTCAAGGATAATTGCTTGTTAAGCCAATTTAATAAACATCAATGCAAGCTTGAGTTAATGAAGTTCTTAATATCAAATCAGAATAATTATGGACAAAACTTAATGAATGTTGAAATTAGGGTTAGGCATGGTTGCTGGAATCTAAATCTTAATCCAAGTTAAATTATGAACTTGATGACTGTTATGCAAAATGGTGCCCCCAGCTCATTTTTGTGGCTAACTCCTTGTGTTCTTGCCTCTCTTGTGCCTCAGTGTACATTTTTTTATTTTCAGGCACTCAAGGCTTTTTGTAAATGGCACCATCAGATAGAGCTCTCTCTCAGCTTTCCAGAAAGGTAAAGTTTTCCTCCTAACTCCTTATATTTTTTCAAGTTATGGCTCAGCAGAGTTTTTGTGGAAAATTTTCCCATTTGAGGACCGCAGCCAATAGGAAGCTGCCACATGGCAGAGGAGTTCGGGGGTTGGAGGCAAATATGGAATTTTTTCCAAAAGAGTATAAAAAGGTCGATTTTCAAAGGAAAACCCGTGGAAAAGAGAAGGAGAGAGAATTCCAGAGTGAATCAGAGCTTGCCACGTGGCATCTAACCAGCGGAGTGCGGGGAATTTTTGAAATTTTTTCCAAAGACAAAAAAAAAGGGTAAAATTTGAAATTTTTTCTTGCCAATACCGTTTTTGGGCCGTTTTTTTCCCTAAATCTTCAAACGATCATATCTTTTGATCCAGAGCTCACATTTTCACGTTCTTTATATCATTGGAAATCTGGTGGAAATTCTCTACAAGATTCCATGGTAAATTTTGAATTTTGGTTCAGATTGGAGGGAGAAAATCAAAAAGAAACTTCTGGTATGTGCCCATGGACAGAACTGACGTTTCAACAACCAATTTTAATGGCGAAATGGGTCGCATTCTTATCCAGCATGGTCAAAAATGTCAAGGGATGGGGTCTATCAGGTCACCCATAGCTATTTTTTAATGCATTTTGGTCAATGAGGAATGGCTCCCACGTTTTTTCATGTTTTCTCTCTCCTGGGTTCAGACCCATGCACTGTAAGAAAAGCCATATTTGGCTCATTTTCTTCATGGTTGAACACTTTTTGGCATAGAAAACTTCTTCTATCACCTCCAACAAGTGATAGTTGTAAGAATTAGACCTTTTTCAAGTATTGTAGTAGGTTTATACCTCTTTGAGGGTGGAATGCAAGAGTTTTTTACATGGAATTGATAGCACAAACTCTGTGAATGCTTTCAGTCCTCTGTTTGTCTTGTTTTACTTCATTTTTAAGACCTCTAATTACATCTATCATTCTTGTGTATGTTTTCCCTTGTTGAATTTCATGAATTTTGTGTCTATTTACATGGCCAAAAAATGTTTCACCACTTCTTTTGGTGCATCACCATCTTTATTTTAGTTTCATTTTTGCATTTTTATCCCTGTCTCCTTGTAATTTAGAGTAGGATTAGGATCTGAACCTCTGTAGTTGTGTAAAATATAGATCTAAATTAGAGGAGTTTGAGGAACCAGCCTCTAATCTAGAGATTCCTCTCTTCATTTTCACAAGTCCCACACTTGGAGAGAGGTTTCCATGTTGTGCAATCACACTGGATGCCTAAAACATCAATTCAGAACCTTGATTTGCATCCAAGGGGTGCTGCTGATTTGTAACAACAGTTTTGGCATGTCGGGTGGGACCTTAGAGGTCTCATTTTTATTGCAGCAAAGTTGATGTGCATCTGTTGCAATTTTATTGCTTGAAAAGAGCTATAATTTGCATATTTGGTGACTCCAAGGGGAAGAATCAACTGGTTTCAGCAGTGCAGGCCTAAAAACTCATGAGAAGAATCACCACAAGGTCAAGAGATGGAGAAGAAGAGGTGTTGTTTGAATATCTGCAGTTATCTCCAAGAGTAAGGCAAAGTGGGAGGAGAATCCAAAGGTCTCCATCTCCACCAAACAGAACTCTCTCAACTCCTCCACCTGGGTAGTCCTTTCATTCAATCAACAAGGGTTCTAAGACCAATTAGAATGGCACAAAACAACCCCTATGTCAACTTCACAGGAAGCAGCCCACTTGCCCTCAATGCACAACATCTAATTCCAATTGCAGCCTTGAAGAACATTCCCTACTTCACTGGAGAAAATCATACTACTCCAGGTGATCATGTTAAAGACATTGCCAATCTTTGTGTAATTCATGAAATCAATGAGATGCAAGTGGCTGTCAAATTGCTGGCATCTTCATTCAAGGGGAAAGCATTGCAATGGTTTAGAAGCCTTGGAGCTGGTTCTATCACAAATTGGAATCAACTATGTATAGCACTTCATGAGCAATTTGGAGAGAAGGGAGACAACTTGTCTCTTTTGGAGCAGCTGACAACCATCAAGAGAGCTCCCAATGAGCAGCTGACTGATTTCAACTTCAGATTTCAAAAGACTTGGGAGAGAATTCCAGTGGCACTCAGACCAATAGCAGAAGGTGCTTTTCTCTACTATCTCAAAGCTCTAAATTCTGATATTTCTATGTTGATTCAGTCCATGGGAGGCATAACTATCCCTATGGCTTATAGCATTGCCATTAGGGCTGAAAATTGTTTGATCCAAGCTGGAAAACTAGCCCCTAGACCTCCCATGCCATTGTTTCCAAGTTTAGAGAGTCCAAATACCAATCAAGCACCTAATTTGGCTCCTTCTCCCACTCCTAGAAATCAGAGTTCAAATGAGCTTCAATAAGTCATGAAGTAATTACAAAACCTAGGCAATGAGCTAGTCACTCTCAAGAGGCAGCAAGCCCAAGGTTTTAGACCTTCTTACCAGCCCCAAGCTCAGCCCAACAGGCAGCCATACCAACCACAAAGACCTCCTAATCCAGCTGCAAATATGAATCAAACAAGGCCTCCTGCCAATAGACCATTTCAGCCCTACAATCCAAATGCCATATCTACCTCTAAGGCATTGGTGCCAACACAAAACAACATTGCTCAAGAGTATGACTGGTGTTTTCCATGCAATGAACCTCATAACCAATCCATGTGCTTCAATGGTGCTTTGAATCAAGCATTAATGGTGACAACTACTGGTGTGGAGGGTGAGGGCAGTCAAGGAAACAACCAACAACAAGAAATATTCCAACAGCAATCAGCCCCAAAGCACACCACGTTGGTAAATTGGCAAGCAGAGGATTTTTGTGGCATGAATTAGGCAGTTTCCCAAGGTGTTGCAGCTAACACAAGGTCAAAAAGAAGGAATTTGGGTGAAGAAAAACCATTAGCTCCAACCAATCCACAACCTTCCATGGCTCCACAAATGGTTGGCAAGCAAAATCCAATTTCAAATGCACAAGGGCAGCCAAGAACAGCTCCTAGACCAACTCAAATACCAGTTATTGTTACCCCATGTGCAAGGAGTGAATGTACAAGAAAAAGGGACAGCAAAGAGATCCTTCATCACCATTCAGTATCATTGATCAGATGAAGAAGACAAATGTTAATATATCAATGTGGGAATCCCTATCTATCCCAGGCCAAAGAGACTTGTTACAAGCTGCCATGAAGTACTGGCCAACTTCAAATCAGCAAGTTCAGATGCAAGAGAAAGTGCTCACAAATGCTGCCCAGCCTGAGGGAAATCATGGAAGACAGCAAGGTAAAATGTTGAAGCCCCCTCCTTTCTATGTTTCATTAATCATTAGAAATCAGTTAGTGCATAATTCAGTGATGCCTAAACAAATAGCTGATCAGCTAGGGCTCCAGTATGAAACCATATCCAAAGGGGTAGTGTAGCTAGATGGGACAGCAGTAACAATAGTTGGGGTGATTAGAAACTTGAGTCTTACCTTGCATGCATGTCCAAATGTTGTTGTTTCACAAGATGTATCAGTCATAGACCTTCCATCACTCTTTGCCCTATGCTTGTCAAGGGACTTCACAGCCAACATTGAGGGATATTTGTCTGCTGATTGGTCACACATGCTGTTCAGAATGAGGTATGGAACTAAGGCTACAATCAGGTCTGAACCTATTACAAACTTCCACATTGAGCCTTACACTCCAAGTCAGATCAACGCCAATTGTTCAGCATTTGATCAAGAATACCACCCAAGCACCGATGAAGCTAACACCAAGGTTGGGAGCATCCTGGATCTAACTCTTGATGAATGGGCAAATAAGGTACATGATTTTGATCCTTATCAAGAAGTAGAAGAATCTAAGCTAAGGGGTCTATTGTATACATGAAGAAAATCAGCCTATTCCTAACATCACCAAGCCAAACCACAAGGATGACAATGAGGTATGGCAGTTGTTTTTTGATGGATCAAGAAGTAGACAAGAGTGCAGGAGGTGGAGCCATGCTTGTTTCACCTCAAGGAGTAAGGTACTATTCAGCTTTTAGATTTCAGTTTGCATGCTTCCAATAACACTGCTGAATATGAAGCCTTAGTGCAAGGGATGCATTGGGCAATAAAGAGAGAAAATAAAGAACTTGCAAGTCTTTGGTGATAGTGAATTGATTGTAAATTAAGTCAAGGGACAACATGCTACCAAGAATGATCTTCTCAGGTGCTACAGGAATAAGGTGTGGGACCTCATGGAAGATTTTGAGGGTTTTGGCATCAAATCCATTCCTAGGAAAGCAGAATCAAGCTGCTGACAGGCTTGCAGCAGTAGGGGAAGCCTTTGACATTGTGGAAAGCATTCAAAAAGACAAGGTATAACCAAACATCCACGTGATTATGAGGCCTTCAGTGCCAAATAACAATTTCAGTTGGCAAGTGTTTGAAAATGACCAGAAAATCATCCATTTCTTGCAAGAAGAAGCCGAGTTATCAGCCAAGAATCAAGAAAAATTGGAACAGCAGTATGGTGACCAAGTGGTACAGCTGAGAACTAACAAGCTACCCAAGGGACTTATCACTTTGGAGTCCATTTTTAACCCCAATGATCAGTTTAGAAAGGAGAAAGATCAAACATTCAGGTCAAGAGAGAGGATTTAGTATCCATCTTGGTAAAAGAGAACAAACCATTACAAATTGGAAGGATGACAACTGAACAAGAAAGGTATGAGTTCATACAACTGTGCCAAGAGTTCCCTGATGTATTTTCTTGGAGCTATGAAGACTTGAAAGGCTTCAATCCCAACTTAGCTCAGCATACCATCGAATTGGATCCAAGTACTAAGCCTGTCAGGTAGAAACAAAGACCAGTCAATCCACACATGGAGCCTCTCATGAGGAAGGAATTGGACAAGCTGATTGAGTCAAGGATCATATTCCCAATCAAGCATTCTAGTTGGGTTGCCAACTTAGTTCCAGTAAGAAAGAAGAGTGGAGAGATCAGATTGTGTGTTGACTTCAGAGACTTGAATAGAGCCTCTCTCAAGGACCATTACCCACTCCCTTCCATGGAGCAAATCTTGCAAGTTGTGGCTGGCTCCGAGAGGTTTTCACTACTTGATGGCTACTCAGGCTACAATCAGATTATGGTGAAATAAGAAGGACCAGTTCAAGATAGCCTTCATAACCAAATGGGCAAACTTTTGCATACAAGAAAATGCCATTTGGGCTGTCCAACACTGGTGCTAACCTTCCAAAGGGAAATGGACATGGCATTCAAAGGTTTGATTAACAATGTGGTGCTGATTTACCTTGATGATATCACTGTTTTTTTCAAAAAATGCAGCAAAACACCTCTCTCATTTGAGAGCAAGTCTTCACAAGGTGCAGGAGATTTGGGGTGTCTTTGAATCCCAGGAAGTGCATCTTTCTTGCACATGGAGGAAAGCTCCTTGGCCATATTGTCTCCAAGGAAGGATTAGTAATTGATCCAGAGAGGGTTGAAGCCATAAGAGAACTACCATTACCAAGCCACAAGAAAGCTCTTCAGAGTTTTTTGGGAAGGATAAACTTTGTTCAGAGGTTTGTCCCAAATTTTACAGCCCTTGTCAAGCCCATCACCAAAATGTTAAAGAAGAGCATGGCTTTCAAGTGGACAGTAGAAGGCAAGGAGAGTTTTGAAGTAATCAAAGAAGCCATCTCTCAAGCACCAACTCTCATCAACCCAGAATTCTCCAAGGATTTCATCCTCTATGCATTTGGAGGTAATGACACTATTTCTACCATTTTGGTACAGCAAAACAAGGATAATGATGAGCAGCCAATTGCCTTCTTCAGCTGGAGCCTAGATGACTATGAGGTGAGGTACTCTTTTATCGAGAAGCATGTACTTGCAGTAATCAGAAGATTGAAGAAATTCAAGCATTTAATCTCAAACAACAAGGTCCAGTTGCTAGTCTCACACACTGGAGTCAAGGACTTCCTCCTCAATAAGGATTTGAATGAGAAAAGGGCAGGTTGGATCACTCTGTGTCATGGAGTATGACATTTAGATCAAGATCACCAAGCTGGTAAGAGGAAAAGGATTGTGTGAGCAGCTGGTTTTGGGGAAGCAAAAAGAAGTATGCAATGAAGAAGAGGCTGTTTTGAAAGTCCAGGACAGCCATGAGCCAAGTGGCAATCAAGAAGAAGACAATGCTGCCCCCACTCCTTGCTGGACTCAAGGCATTATACACTTCCTAGGAACAGGCCTATGCCCTCCGGAGATGAACAAGACCCAAAGGAGACACTTCAGATTGCAGGATGTCCCATATGCCATTGTTGATGGAGTTTTGTTCAAGAAAGATGTGAATGGAGTGCTGCTGAGGTGCATTAGTACAAATCAGATTCATAAGGATGTTGGAAGAGTTTCATAGTGGACCATCTAGTGGTCATTTTTGCACCAAGAGTGACAGCTCGAAAAATCATGAAGGATGGTTATTATTGGCCTAAGATCTTCAGTGATTGCTATGCATGGATCAAGAGGTGTAAGAATTGTGCATTCTTCATAGGAAAAGAGAGACTTGCTGCCATTCCATTACATTCAATCTCAGTTGACCAGCCATTCATGCAATGGGGTTTGGACTTCATTGGAGTCATTAATCCCAATTCAAGCCAAGGGCACAAATGGATTTTGACAGCCACGGACTACTTCACCAGATGGACAGAAGCAGTAGCACTCAAAGAGGCAAATGAGTCTAGCATCTTAGACCTTTATGAGGGGATAACAACCAGATTTGGTGTACCTGCTACAATAATCTCTGATAATGTATTGGCATTCATTGGATCTAAGGTGACTGAGTGGGCTGTTAAGAATGGTATCTACCTAAGCACTTCATCAAACTATTACCCTCAAGGTAATGGCCAGGCCGAATCTACAAACAAGAACTTGTTGAGGATCATTAGGAGGACTCTTGATGAGAATCAGAGGTCTTGGCATACCAAACTAAAATCAGCCTTATGGGCTGATAGGATAACTCCTACGAGATCCACAGGTAACTCTCCATTCAAGCTTGTTTATGGAAGAGAGGCAATCTTGCCCATGTCACTTGAGTTGCCAACATTGGAACTCATGAAGCAATTAGAGTTGTTAGAGTTTGAGCCCATGGAGGTGAGATATGCAGAGTTGATGGAGCTGCAGGAGGTCAGAAATTAGGCATCCCAAGCAATGGAAAAGGATCAAGCTTTAATCAAAAAGACCTTTGATAGGAAGGCCAAGGATAGATCTTTTTAGGTTGGAGATCTAGTGTTGAAATGGGATGTGGATAGAGCAAAACCGGGAAGGCATTCAAAATTTGATGCCATTTGGAGAGGCCCATACATGGTCACGAAGTGCAAGAACAACAATGCTTTCCAATTGGCCTCATTGGATGGTGAAGAACTGCAGATTCCAGTCAATGGAATCTATCTCAAGCGTTGCTTCTAGAGGGAAATTTACCACCTTGTAAATATTAGATTAGATTTTCATTCCTCCAAGTGCTTTGCACATTGTTTTGTTGTAGGTTAGTTTTGCTTTCCCTAAGTGCTTTGGCACAGCTTGCTGTCCCTAGAGATGTTTTGCAGTCCTTGCTTCCATCATGTGATATTCCATCTTCCTCCTTGCACATTCTAAGTCAGTTGAGGTTCTAAACAGAATATTTGATGACTCCATGCCTAATGGACTGCTTCAAGCAACTGGTATTTTCATCTAGTAGGTAGATGACCCCTCTGAGTCACCAAAATTGTTATCCAAAATGGTGCCCCAGCTCGTTTTTGTGGCTAAATCCTTGTGTTTTTTCCTCTCTTGTGCCTCAATCTACATTTTTTTATTTTTAGGCACTCAAGGCTTTCTGTAAATGGCACCATCAGATAGAGTTCTCTCTCAGCTTTCCAGAAAGGTAAAGTTTGCCTCCTAACTCCTTATATTTTTCAAGTTATGGCTCGGTAGAGTTTTTGTGGAAAATTTTCCCATTTGAGGCCTGCAGCCAATAGGAAGCTACCACGTGGTAGAGGAGTTCGGAGGTCGGAGGAAAATATGAATTTTTTTCCAAAATAGTATAAAAAGGTCGATTTTCAAAGGAAAACCCACGGAAAAGAGAAGAAGAGAGAATTCCAAAGCGAATCAGAGATTGCCACATGGCATCTGACCAGCGGAGCGTGGGGAATTTTTGAAATTTTTTCTAAAGACAAAAAAAAGGTAAAATTTGAAAGTTTTTCCCGCCGATCAGTTTTTGGGCCGTTTTTCCCCTAAATCTTCAAACAATCATATCTTTTGATCCAGAGCTCAGATTTTCACATTCTTTATATCATTAGAAAGCTGGTGAAATTATCTACAAGATTCTATGGTCAATTTTGAATTTTGGTTCAATTTGGAGGGAGAAAATCAAGAAACACTTCTGGTATGCGCCCATGGATAGAACTGACGTTTCAACAACCAATTTTAATGTGAAATGGTTCGCATTCTTCTCCAGCATGGTCAAAAATGTCGGGGGATGGGTCTGTCAGGTCACCCATGCTGTTTTTAATGCATTTTGGTCAATGAGGAATGGCTCCCACATTTTTTCACGTTTTCTCTCTCCTGGGTTCGACCCATGCATTGTAAAAAGCTAGATTTTGCTCATTTTCTTCATGGTTGAACACTTTTTGGCATAGAAAACTTCTTCTTTCACCTCCAGCAAGTGATAGTTGTAAGAATCAAACCTTTTTC
Organism: Taxus chinensis; assembly: GCA_019776745.2. Taxonomy (NCBI): domain Eukaryota; kingdom Viridiplantae; phylum Streptophyta; class Pinopsida; order Cupressales; family Taxaceae; genus Taxus; species Taxus chinensis. The sequence goes on from CM034152.1 coordinate 700,479,398, forward strand.
AAGTATTGTAGTAGGTTTATACCTCTTTGAGGGTGGAATGCAAGAGATTTTTACATGGAATTGACAGTGCAAACTCTGTGAATGCTTTCAGTCCTCTGTTTGTCTTGTTTTACTTCATTTTTAGACCTCTAATTACATCTATCAGCTTGTGTATGTTTTCCCTTATTGCATTACATGAATTTGTGTCTATTTACATGGCAAAAAATGTTTCACCACTCCTTTTGGTGCATCACCATCTTTAGTTTAGTTTCATTTTTGCATTTTTATCCCTGTCTCCTTGCAATTTAGAGTAGGATTAGGATCTAAACCTCTGTAGTTGTGCAAAATATAGATCTAAATCAGAGGAGTTTGAGGAACCAGCCTCTAATCTGGAGATTCCTCTCTCATTTTCACAAGTCCCACACTTGGAGAGAGGTTTCCATGTTGTGCAATCACACTGGATGCCTAAAACATCAATTCAGAACCTTGATTTGCATCCAAGGGTGCTGCTGATTTGTAACAACAATGACCACTAAGGGGTATGTACATCATGATGAATTAGTTCTAATGGATGTTGGCACATGTGAACTATAGGACTTTACCTTTGACAAGTCCATAGGCTTCTCAAGGATACAATGTTGTAATTCACATGTGGCAACACCCTTCCGCATTCATTCATCTAGATCTACACACATCTAGACTTGAACTTATTTTCTCTCTAGGTCAAGTTAGTAGCATGTTAGGATAAGGAGTAGCTTTTTATGACTCAGGGTACCTTAGCACATTTGGTTGACTTAGGATGACTGAGTATGCCCATATACCCTAAGTCATCATGAGCATCTTCTTATAATAAATTATGTTGTTAACTTGGGCTAGGGTCAAACCTTAGGTAAATGGATTGATGGTAGTTAGTAAAGACCATTCTAGATAACAATAGAGTGAGGTGAAGGATATATTCTAAAATGACGAGTATGCCATCTAGGAATAGTAACATGAACAGTATGTTGAAAATCTTTGGCCAAAGTATCACAAGCTACTGGTAGTATTGTCCTAAGTCACCTAGTTTAAAACTACGTGATGTCAGATGAATATTGGTAACAAATATTTAGATAGGTTCTATAAACAGATCACTCAATACTCAGAATAGGGTAGGAAAACCAAGTAAAGGTATTATACATAAATTATTCTATACTTTAAGACAGACATGAGAGATCGGTTGGTAACTGAGTCATGGACTGAGAGATCGGTAACATACCGAGTCATTATAGGTGCATATGGTTATCGTTTATGATATTGATTGGCATAGAATGTGTGTTCTAAATGATGTTTTATTTAGAACAGATAACATTGTGTTAAAAAAAATTTCCCTTGTTTCTAAAGTCTTACAATGGGATGTTACATCAGGTTTTTATGTTGGTGATTTGGTCTTGAAATGGGATGCAGATAGAGCTAAACCAAGGTGGTACTATTGGTTTGATGAACTTTAGAGTGGGCCATTTATCATGAGTGCTTCAAAAGAGGTCAACTAGTTTGATTTGTCAAATCTTGATGGAAATGCATTATAGATCCTAGTCAATGGGATTTATCTTAAGCATTCCCATTAGACACTTTGTTTCACCTTGTACACACTATATTAGTTTTCAATTCCTCCATGTGCTTTTCAACCCAATTTATAAGAGAGTTGAGGATTAGTCAGTTCTTTACAGGAAGTATTCTGACTCTGATGAGGAGATCACAGGGGAAAAATAGAAGCAGTTCCATGGAGGACTCCAAAAATGGTTATGTTTATGATGTCACTGTTGTACATTGGAAAGGATAAGATTTTTCTTAGAGGAAGGTATGTATTGTTGAAAGTAAGAATTCAAGACAATTTCCAGTTTCCTTAAGTTTCATTTTAGAACACTCTCATGATGAAAATGATCATATTCAAGAATATGAGGATCTTAAAGGTTTTGACCCCAATAATGTTTCATGACATGCTCAGGGGTAAGATTCTTAAAATCCCAGTTTTTCAAACTGACTCTATGCCCTATGGAAGCTTAAAGGTTACTGATGAACCTATCTAGAATGGGAACCACTCATACGAAGTGAGTTATCAAAACTTGTTATTTAAAAATTAATATTCCCTATCAAATACTCATCTTGGGTGGCTAATGTTGGGTTATAATTACCAAATAAGAATGTGTTTTGCACATAGCTACAATCAGTTGTAGTATATATATTAATCAAATCTAAGCATATAAGCAATCAGATACGATAAAATAAAACGTGAAGAATAGATAACACAAGATTTAATGTGGTTCACCCAGTGTGGGATACGTCCACCAAGAAATGACTAATCTTATTAGTCAGTGCTTTACATAGGAAATACAATGAAGATCTACAGTCTTCCACACCTCTCAAGGATGTCCTGTAATGTTTTCTCCTCACTAGCTACTCTCTCTTACTTTCTAAGGAAACTTACATTCAAAACAATGTAATTCACCACCTTCTAACCCTATATTCTCATGTTTTTATATATGCATAGAAAATTATGGCACCTTAGCTATGCATTTACAACCATTGGATAAAATTTACAACAAATATTAGATCTAATTCATGTGACTTAAATATAAAGTTCCACGCATAGGTAATTGATGTTGGTTAGCCCCTAATCGATGGTGGTTAGCTTCTTAACCGATGTCAGTTCCTCCTTGATTGACCAATATCGGTTTCCTCTGGGTGACTAACAGAGGTTATCCGACTAATGCCGATTACTATGTAATCCAACAAGCTAGTAAACCATGCTAATGTGAAGAAATTAAGCTCCACAGCTCAAGAATCTCCCACTCGGGGATAAATTGTTGCATTGTAATGTATATCTCCATCCTTGAATCCTTTTTCTTTGGCCCTTTTCTTCCCTCTTCAAGTATCAAACTCGAAGACCAATAGAAGTGGAGTGAATCTCCATCTTCTCCTTTGCCAATGGCTTCATTAGCATCATCCATAGGGTTCTCATTGGCATGAATTTTCTCCAACTTCATCTGACCATCCTCCAACACTTGTCGTATGAAGTGATATCTCAACTAAATATGTTTCATTCTAGAATGAAACGTTGAGTTCTTTATCAAATGAATCACACTTTGATTATCACTAGTACAACCTGACAATCCTATTTCTCCTTTCCCAACTCTTCCATGAACCTACTCATCCAAATCATCTCTTTGCTAGCCTCAATAGCTACAACATACTCGACCTCTGTAGTAGACAAGGCCACAATACCTTTTGAGCAATCTCAAAATCCATCTAACTATTGTCCTACCTACTGTGAATACATATCTAGTGGTGTTCCTCCTGCCATCCAAATCATCCGGCCATGTCTGAATCCACATAGCCACGTAAAGAAGTATATCACCCTCCGTAGCATAACTGCATGTCGGATGTTCCTTCTTAAATACCTGAGAATCTATTAGACTACTTTCCAATGTTCTTTACCTGGATTAGCCATAAATCTACTCACAACTCCCACTACTTATGTAATGTGTCTGCTCTGGTACAAACCATAACATACATCAAGACTCCCAACTCATTGAAGCATACAAGAACTCATGCCATGTACTCAACCTCCTCATGTGATGTATGACACTGATATTTTCTCAATTTAAAGTATTTGACCATAGGTGTACTTACAGGTTTTGCATCCTTCATTTTGAATATTTCCAACACCTTATTGATATAATGTTCCTGAGACAAATACAATTTCTTATTCTTCCTGTCTCTGTAAATTTGCATGCTAATGATTTTCTTTGCAACTCCTAAATCCTTCATTGAAAATGTGTGATATAACTTTATTTTAAGCTTACCAATGTCCCCCATACTAGATCTTGCAATTAGTAGCATATCATCCACATACAATAACAAAATAATATAGCTCACATTTTTATTCTTCTTGAAATAAACACAATGGTCAAATTTACATCTCATATAACCATTATCATGCATGAAACTATCAAACTTTATATACCATTACCTTCTTGAGCCCATACAAGCTCTTTTTCAACCTGCACACAAGTTTATTCTTACCCTTGACTTCATAACCAAATGGATGATTAATATAGATCTCTTCCTCCAAATCACCATGAAATAAATTCATCTTAACATCAAGTTGTCTAAATGAAAATATTCTGATGTAACTAAACTTAGAATAGTACATATTGAAGTCATTTTAACAACAGGATAAAATATTTCACCAAAGTCAATACCTACTTTCTGTGCAAATCCTTTTACCACAAGCCTTGCCTTGTATCTTTTCTTTCCACCCTCTTCCTCCTTGATATTGTAAACCCACTTGTTCTACAATGTCCTCTTACCTACTAGCAACTTGACTAAATCCCATGTCTAATTCTTTTCCAAGGACTCAATATTCTCATTCCATGTCATCCTCCCACTGCAGGTGGGTATCCTACTACATTGCTTCTTCAAAAGCCTTTATGGGTCACCATTATCAGTCAATAACAAATAAGATAATGAAGGAGAAAATATTTATGGAGGTATAATTACCCTTTTTGACCTACTCACTGAGATTTGGGGTGACTGGGGCTCAATATGTGTCATGTTGCACATTCATATCTATCTATCTCAGTGATCGATGTCGGTCACCAATGGTATGTCTCCTATTACTAACACCAGTTCTATTGTAACTAACATTGGTTCACCAAACCTGATGTCATTCATTTTCTAACTGATGTTGGTCACCCTGACCGACGCCAGTGTATGTGGATGTTTAATTTTAAATCTTGAGAATGCATATTTTTCAACAAACTATTCTTTCAGATCATTCTTGGGTACCAAAACCTGATCCATGTACATTTTTTTTCATTCCAATCAATGTTATGGCTCCTAACAATCTTAGTATCTTCTAAATCCCGAAACCGGAATTCTGAAATCATTATAACTATAACCAATGAAAGTGCATCTCTTGGATTTAGCATCCAATTTCTTCCTTATTTTCCTTGTCAATATGCACAAAATCTTCTGAACCAAATACTCTAAGAAAATAAATATCTACCTCTTTTTTGGTCCAATGTTTCTTCTGGTAATCCATTATCCAGTGCACTTGAAGGCCCATGGTTAATCAAGTATACTCCTATATCTATTGCTTCTGCCTAAAACTTCAAAGGCAAACTGACATGTAGTCCTCATGCTCCTAACACATTCCATGATTGTTCTGTTCATTCTTTCTACAACTCCATTCTCATGTGGAGTTCTAGGAACCATTCTTTCTCTTTGTATTCCATTCACTGAAACAGTAATAATTCAAAACCTTGTTGCAGTACTCACCACCATTGTCAGATCTAAGGAACTTTAATTTTAAATTTGTTTCATTTTCCACAAGGGCTTTCCATCTTTTAAAAGTCTCAAAAACATCAGATTTATGCTTAATACAATAAACCCATACCTTTCTTGTGGCATCATCAATAAAAGTCACATAATATTGGGATCCTCCAAGAGAAGCTACCTAAGCTGGTCCCCATACATTTGAGTGTACAAGCTCCAATTTTTGCTTCTTCTTTGTTGCCCCAACCTTGAGAAATATCACTCTCTTCTGCTTTCCAAATATACAATGCTCACAAAAGTCAAGATCTACATGTTTCAAATCTGATAACTTACCCTTTTCCTTTAAGATATGCATTCCTTTTTTCACTCATATGGCCTAGCCGATTATGCCACATGCTTGCATCTGAATATGAAGTAGATAGCACAGAAAATGAATCAGTAACATAGGTAGAAAAATAAATGTTCCTATTCTTGCTTCTTGCCACAACAAGAGATCCCTTGGTAACTTTCCAAGATTTGGCTGTGAATGTAACCATGCATCCAAATTCACTTAATTGCCCTGCAGATATTAGATTTCTCTTGAGGATTGGACACATGCCTCACATCCTTTCAATATCCATGTATTTCCATTCTGCAACTTTAGATGAACATCACCTTTACCAGTAATATTGCATGGTTCATCATCTCCTAAATAAACATGTCCAAAATGACCCTGAACATAATTTAAAATAACCCTTATTAGGGGTAGCATGGAAAGAAGCTCCAGAATCTAAAACCCAAGATTCTAATTTATTATCTAAGGAGAGAATAAGGGCATCTTGCATTACCTCACTTACAACATTTTCCTCTTTACATTCTTCTTTACCTTTGTCTGGTAAATTCTTTTTGTTTTCCTTGAGACCAACATTCCATCTTTGCATGTCCCCTCTTTCCACAATTCCAGCAGATTATATCTCTGTAGCTTAGATCTAGATATGCTCATTCTTCTTTGATCTCCCATTATTCTTTCTCTTGGATCTCTCCTTTATATTCCCCTATTTCTACATTAAAGCATTCTCCAGATGATGTTTCTCCTGTACTTTTCTTACGTATTTCTTCATTTAGGATTATACTAACCACATCATCAAACTTTCAAATATTAGAAGCAAATCATTGTATTACTAACAACCATTACCAAGTTATCCCAACTATCTGGAATGAAAATCATAAGAATAAAAGTGATTTCACTTAATCATCAAAATGGAATTTCTACCAATTTTAATTGATTTACAATAGACCAGAAAAATCATTCAAATGATTAGATACAAATCCACCTTCTTGCATCTTAAAATTAAACAATTTTTTCATCAAATAAACTTTATTCAAAGCACTTAGGATTTTCATATAAATTTGCTAAAGATTTCATCAAATCTATCATGGTTGTTGCTTCTGTAATATTTGAATCCACAGATGCTTCCAAGCTCAATCTTATAGATCCTCAAAGCCTTTCTGTCAATAATATTCCATTCTTCATCAATCATCTTTGTCAAGGCTTTCCTGCTCATCCAATGGTAAGTATAAATCTTTCTGATACAAATAATCCTCCACCTGCATCTTCCATAATTGATAATTACGAGCTATCAAATTTCTCTACTATGATATTTGTTATCTTCTGCCATTTCTACTAATCTCCCACTTAATCAGACAAACCCTCTAAGAGTAAATCCTTTCAACACACAAAACCTCCAAACAAAATCTACGATACCAGTTGTTAGGGTTAAAGCAATATAACCAGTATTGTCATAGATTTATAATCAGATTAAAACATACAAGCAATAAACACATGGAATTCAACTAGAAGAGAAAATAAAACAAGAGAGAAAAATAACACCAGATATAATGTGGTTCACCCAGTGTGGGCTACATCAACCAAGAAATGACTAATATTATTATTCAATGATTTATAGAGAAAATACAATGAAGATCTACAGTCTTCCAACACCTCTTAGGATGTACAATGTTTTCTCCCTCACTCAGCTACTATTTCTTGCTTTCTAAGGAAAATTACATTCAAAACAATTGCTAATTCACCACCTTCTCACATACCCTAATTCTCATGCCTTTATACGCATACAAAATTAGGGAACCTTAGCTATGCATTTACAACAATTAGATAAACTTTACAACAAATATCTAGGATCTAATTATGCTTGTGACTATCAATATAATCATCTTCCACACACAGAGATTTATTCTGATTGCCGGTTAAATCCCTAAGCATTGTTTGTGTCAGTTAGCCTTTAACCGATGTCGGTTCCTCCTTTCCTAACCGATACCAGTTCCCTCAGGTAACCAACGAAGGTCATCCAACTTGACCAATTCCGGTTACTGTGTAATCCAGGAAGCTATGTAAAACCATGCTTAATGTGAAGCAATTAAGCTCCACAACTCAACAGTACACTCCTATCTTTCAAGTATGCCTATTACAAGAATGGAATCCCAAATGGATTATAATATGATATATGTTGAAGTTGATACATTCCTCTTTTAGAGGATAAGCCCCTCAATGGTTGACCATAGTGGTGGAGAGGAGTATTCTCCTCATTTGAGTTTAGAACATCATGGGATCCAAATTTGACGATTATATTTTCAAAAACAAGCATGAAGTTCTTATGCATGTTATGAAATTAGGAGCTAATGTTACCTCCTATAGTAGACCCTTCTGTTCATTGCATAAATGGAATCAATTCATGGAGCAAGGTGGGGACCATTGGTGTGTAAACTAACCTCATGTCATACTGTCAATGAAATTGTCCAAATCACATGGTCATGTCCTCTCACTTAGGTGAGGTCCACAATTCTTAGGTGTCTTAGTGAGGTACTGATACCCATTCCGTCATAAATTCAGTTGTGTGCGTACATTGTCAGAAAAAAGTGCGTACATAAATTCCCCAATGATTATTCATTTCCATTTATAGAAGGTGTAACTCGAGTATCCTAAACCATTTTGTGGTGTATGATTTGTATCCTAGACATCTTTATTTAGCTTTTCACTTGCTATTTTTCCAACTTCCCACTTCATTTATGTGCATTTATGAGAATGAGTAGACCCTTTTCTTTTACATGCACATTTCATGGTTGATGTAGACACAAAATCATGCACTTAGGAATTATTTAGCTCGGTCTTATACTACTATTAAGAAGGTTATCTAGTGGATAAAGTAATAATTAATACCATCATTTGGCCATATTTATTTTATATTTTAGTTTTTCCATCCCTACATTTTTTATTACACTTATCCACCCATTTCGCAACTGCCCCTCCATTTAATCCCAAAATGCTTGTAGTCACCCCAGCCTGTAATGGGGTGCTCTGGGGTGTATTTGGTCCCACTTTTGGGTGCCCTAGTCTATGGAAATCCTTTCTCACTTCTATTTTAGGCCTTTCTATCCATTCAAGTTGTCTTTATCTTTTCCATAGTCGTTGCCTTGTCAGGATTAATTATGAAATTAAGCTTGAGAGCACTATAATTATAAAGTTATAAGACCATAATAAGGGTCCTAGGGCATTTAACATTATACACTGATATCACTCCATCTAGAGTTACATCCATTTCATCACTTGCATTTACATAGTGCCATGCATCAAGGCTAGGATATCTACATCACACACACTACATAGGGGGGGATTTTATTCTATTCCAAGAAGGTATGTTATTTACATTATTTAGCTACTATTTCTCACTACTTTACAAATTGTGACTAACATGAGAGCACCTAGGGCATGACATGTATGCACTCATCAGAAATGGAACATCCAGGTCTGAAATGTAGTTCATCACTCAGTGATAAGTCCACTAGTTTGGAGGCTTGAGGTCAGTCTGACCCATTCTAATTATTTACATCTTTTATTTTTCTAGGGTTTGATACTTCCTTTTGCATTGCAGGTCATTTCCCAGCTCATTCGCATAGATTTAGTGTGACAGATAGGAAGCGCGAAGACAACTTGAGACCACACCAGAACCTATTTTTGAGAAATTCCAGTGATCAAAGATCTCAAATTATAGACCAAGACACCCTGGGGTGTCCCAGTACACTTCCAGGCCCCAGTAATCTCATATCCTCCAAATATTTCCTTTGTAGGGATCCTCCTGAGTGTTAGTATGCACTTCCTGATTTCATTTCCAGTTATGTGGTCAACCTATGACAATCACTGCCAATCAGCTAAGATATTTCTATTACTTATCTTGTACATTTAGGGTTTCATTTCATTAGAATAGTTTACTTGCATTTATTTTATACTGTTTTAGGTCCATTTATTACAGTGTTTTAGTCATCTTAATTAGATTAACATTAATACCCTAGTGTCCCCTTTTAGGTCAACTAGATCATAATTTTTGTTAATCATTTCGTGAACACAACAATTTCTTTCTACCACCTTCTAGGGCTCTTCATTCTACCATCATGAATATCTCTGTCACCAAATATATACTTACCCACATTGATTTACTCCACTGAGTTCAAACCCTCTTTGTTACTACTAATGTTTCTGTTGACAAAGCATCCACGATTCTATGTATGACACATTTGTGAAGGTTGTTTCCCAGCATATTGCCTTCCAGGCCCATCCTTCAACTAAAATTCACCCCTTTGACAATGACCCCCCACTTTTCATCATGTCTTGTATATACAATGTTGTTCGATCAAGCACACTATTATCGATAATGGCTATGAGCTCAATTTGTGCCATATGTCCTTTATCCACACATTAGGTCTATCTTCTCAGGAACATTAGTCCCTCTTCCATGTTGATCCATGTTTATGATGGTTATGTCCATCCATGTCTAAGGAACGTTATCTTTCCTTTCACCGTCAGTCTTAAGACTCTCCCTACTATTTTCTTTGTCATTGATTTTCCTATCTCATATAATTGTTTGTTAGGTAGACCATGGCTTCATGCCATGTAAGTTATTGCTTCCAACATCCACAATTCCATCAAATTATTTCATGAGCATATTGAGTATACTATCTTCCGAGATCATGATCCAGGTTTAGACACAATATTGTGTCCATGACCCTCATACTAGCATCCCTATGCCTCACATTGATACTACAAATCAGCCTCAACCTATGGATGATCAACCTCATTTACCACCACTTGAGGTTGCTACTTGTTTACTAGATGCTATCCATTCTACACTACCTCCTTCTACCAACTATCATTCCAAATCAACTACATGTTCCATCCATGGACAATATTATCCCATCCTCAACTTCATTATCAGTTCACCCACCCTTCACTTGCACACTTTTCATTCACGACTCATATTAGGAACATGTACCACTCGATCCTACCCATGATGAAATAGTATGTTCCCAATCCAGCCTAGCTTGTCTTGGTTTCACTTTTGAGGACCTTCAGCCTTATAGTCATGCTTCTCACCTATATTATGGTTTTTTCACTATCACCACCAATTATGGCTTGCGTTTCTTTGATATTTTAGTCTATCTCTCACATACCCCTTGTGCTATTGTACTCACATTAGGAGATTATTTTGCTTACTTACATTAGAGGTACCTTAGAACCTAGTCACATTGATATTTCATTTTGTATGCCTTCTAGTTATGTTTTCATTTGCAATAGTTCCTTTGTTGGCTATTCACCTAACTAAAGTTGATGTTAAGGACACAGTTACCCACATCCCCCACTCACTGATGAAGAATACGCTATGGACATGAATTTTTTACACCTTACCAACTCATTACATGATCAACCCTCATACTATAGCATATTACATCACCAATCCTGATCCATTTGACTTTGACCTAGAAGACAACAATCTCCTTGATGAGTGCACATAGCCTCTTCCCAAAGTACTACTGGGGGCATATCACATGACGTAATTCCCCCATCACTTAGCTTGGTTGTAACCTTTACATCCTACACTTCATCTCTATAACTTATTGCCATCTCATATCCACTTCACATATTATAGCACACCCTTGTTACCTGATGACACACTCTTGTGCTTTGGTTCACTATAGAATGTTAAGTTATTACCATGATACTAATCCCCACACATCGCATGCTAGGTTATACACATTTCCATTCTATCACCATTTCTATACATAGCCTACATCCTACATTATCCTACACATACCTCATCTCTTAGTCATCTCATACATGCTACACTAGTCGTGATCACATCTCATCTAGTTTTGCATCTCTTCCTTACATTCTATAATCACGCTAGGCTACATTATACATGTGTATAGATTTACCTATCATCACTACATATTCTATCTACACCTATATCTGAATCTTGCATTACATATTACATACATCCATTTGCTTCATTCTATACTATATTCCATTATATATATGTCTAGTTTCATATATCATACTTACATATTCTATTTCTATATACAACTATTAGTGTATTCCATAGACTACACACACTACTTAGCTTATAGTGCATTGATTACATCACATATCCATCCCTTGTCCATTTATACTATGTCATCTTCTACGCACTATACTCACCACCCTATGACATGTTGTCACCCTCAAATTTCCCTCCATTTTCCAAGTCTAAAAATGTTAAATTTTGAGTTGGTCCCTTTGAAGTATGCTTGAAAGAGGTATTTTGAAATCTAGGACTTACCAGGAGATTTTGGACTTTTAAAAACTTATCCATCAGATGGGAAATTTCTCCCCCTTTCCAGAAAGGTCAAGAAGTCCTCTTAACTCCTTGTATTTTGCAAGATATGGCTCGGCAGACCTATAGTGGTTAAATTTTCCCTTTGGCGGGTTGGCGGACCTACGGGTTCCTTTTGATTTTTTGCACTTTTTGGCCAAAGGGGTAAGTTCAAAAGAACCCGCAAGCCCGCATGGAGAAATGGAGAAATAAGTTTTGCATAACAAACCGCCACGTGTCCTCAGGACAGTGAGCCGGCGGGTGAATATTTTGTTTTGAACCCTTTGTCAAAAAAGGGGTTAAAGGTTCAAGTTTCACCACCCTCCCTTTGGGCCCAATCCAAGCAGAAGCAGCCACGTGTCATCGGGGTAGTAGACCCGTGGACCCGTGGAGGAAAATGAGATTTTGTGCCAAAAGTTCAAAATGTGGCAAATTGAGCCCCGACCCCCTTATCCAATCAGAAGGTGACACGTGTCCTGGTCAAATCGGGAGGGCGGACCCATGGAGGAAATTTGAGATTTTGTGTTTTTCTCCCAAAAGGCTCAGATGGTGTTTTAGACCGCATCCCCTCATCCAACCAGAGGCTTCCATGTGTCAGTGGGCTAGCATAGACCGGTGGAGGAAATTGAGAAATCATGCCTTTTCTCCCAAATGTTGGGAAACATATTTTTTCCACCTGGCTCATCGTTTCTCTGATTCTGACATGTGTAGGGTCCCGATTTTGAGGTAAAAAGGAGGGAAAATGGTTTATTTACATCTGCATCTGGTCTTTTATTGCCATTTTTTGGCTCGAGCTCTACAATGGATGAATGTGCATCATTTTTGTCCTTCCTTCTCTGTTCGTGGTCGTTTTTTGTGGAAATGCAGTTTGGGCCTATTTTGGAACAAGATCGATGGTTTTTCACAGGGAATACGATGGATTTTTGAAGAGACAGAGTTTCTCATGTTTTTGTGAATGGAAAAGGAGAAATGTGCCAGCTGGGCACTCAAACATTTTGGAGGCAGTTACAAAGGTGAAATGATGAGGGAAAATGGATAAGGAAACCACCATTCATCTCTTCCCAAAACAAATCATGTTTGAAATGATGAATTTCAACCGTTTAGGGCATCTGCATTTTCCATGAATGCATTCTTGTTTCCTGTCTCTTTCCAAATGAATCTCCAACAAATTTGATCCCATTGGGATATTCTTTCCTTGGAGGCAAAGCAAAGATGAAATAGGTTTGTTATAAAACATGCTTTGCCATTGTATACGGGTTCCTGGCATTTTTTGAAAGATTGTAAAAAACTGAAATTGCTCAATACAAAAGTCTTTTTCTTATCTTCCTCTGCTATTTTCTTTCACTTCTGGCTCCTAGTTAGTGTTTTATTCATCTCTGCATGCAAAGAAACTTTGTGCTCTTGTGTATATGATCTCTGGAACTTTGTGTCTGAAGATTGATACGTATTGTGAAGGTGAATAATCCCTTTCTGCATTTTTCTATTTCAATACAAGTAAGGTTATACTCTGAAATCTATATATCCAGAAAGTATTGTTGTTCTTCCCCCCTCCCTTTCCATCTTCTCCATTCTTCTGAGCCCTTTGTATTGATGAAATTTTGGTATGAAATCTCTTAAAGTATCAGGAATCCACATGATGAAAGTTGTGTATATGTATATAAGTCTTTACTGCTTTCAATAAGGGAACCTCTCCCATTAAAGAGGAGGGACTTGTTGTCCCCTGACTGTGGTTTCACCCAAAGTGCAAATATGAAACCCAACAGTTTTTGGTGACTCCGCTGGGGAATCCATTGTGAATGATTTCCAGTTTTTGAAGAATTTCTTCTTGATCATCTTTGATCTGGCGACTCCAAGATATACTAGGGGTAGAAGAACCCTTGGGGAAGAGGATCCTCATTTCCAGCTATTGGAAAACCAAGGTTTCTCTCTTCCTTCATCAACAAGAAAAAGAAGAGGAGAAATATCTACAAGCACTCCTCCTGATAGAGATAAAACTTCTGGGAGTGATAGTCCTCAAAATCAGATCAGTCCCAATATGCATGCTCTGATCCTTGCTGGTGTTACAGTCCCTCTCCAAACAATATTTCCAAGAATGGCAGCTCCTCTACCTTGGGGCCAAAGGGTTGGGCCTCTTTCTCTTCCCCAGCCATTGCATGAATTTCCTAGAGGCAATAGAAAGAATTTTCCCAAATTCAGAGGTGATGGGAAAGTTCATCCAGATGAACATATATCAGCCTTCATTGTTGCTTGTGGTGTTCTTGGCATGGAACATGAGGATGTCTCTGTTAGAATTTTTGTGGAGACATTGCAAGATAATGCTACTGATTGGTTTTATCACCTACCTGCTAGATCTATCACCAATTGGAACACCATGACAACCAGATTTGAGCACTGCTTTAAACCAGCTGAAGATGTGCATGCCCTCTTGGCTCAGATTTCCCAAATCAAGAAAGAAGCTCATGAGCCTATGAGGGAGTTTATATCTAAATTCAATAGGCTGATCAACAAGATCCCACTAGCTACACATCCTGTAGATCAGATTCAGAAGTGCTTCTTCCTTAATGCTCAATTTCCTAAAGTGAGCTATGCACTTAGGAGAGCTAATCTTGCCACCTTGGATGTTGATCAGAGGTTAGCTGTTAGTGTGGAAGATGATCTGATTATGTCTGGCAAGCTGAGGAGAGATTCATCTAAATCCAAGGCATCCTCTTCTTCCACATCTTCTCCTGGAGTTAATGCAGATCAGTTAGTCCAGAAGCTTGCTAATGATTTGATTGCTCTCAAGAAACAACTAGCTCAACATGCTCCTTATCAGGATGTGCCTAGAAGGAATTTCCAGCCTAGAAATTGGTTGACCTCTCCTCAAACCAGATTAGCAATTGAAGTTCCACCAATCAAGGCTCCAGTCAATGCCACATGTGAAGTGTTGGAGCCTGATGATGAAGAGGAGAATGAAATCTGTGAAGAGCCTGAAGAGGAAGTTGATGAAGAATTGGAAGAGCTGAGTGGATCCCATGTCCATTTTCTCACTACTGAAGGTATAGATGAAGAAGATGATTATGAGGAAAGAATTGCAGAGATGAGAAATGAATCTTATGTTGTCATGACTCATGAGCAAAAAAATAAGAAAGAGAAGGTAGTGCAGCCTACTAAAAGATCTAAGGATCCTCCTACAACCATTCCAGTGATTGCAAGGAGGGGAGCTCCTATTCCAACTTCTTCCACGCAAAAGGTAACCTCTGTTGTTCCTTCTTCTTCTGCTCCTACTCCTAAAACTTCTTGTCATCCTAGTGATAGATTTGATAGATCAAAAGTCCCATCTATTATTGTTAATAATGCTGCATCTACCTCTAGCTCATTTGATATTATTGACCATCTCAAGAAAACTAAGATTCAGATCTCAGAGGCTGAATTCTACCAAACTCATCCCAAGGAATTTGCTAAGATGGTAGACTTTGTGAATTCTAAATCTAAACCTTCACCCCATGGTTCTAAGGGCCTCTTGCCAACTCCTTCTCCTTCATCTCAACCCAGCCTTGTAGTAGCAGTTACTTCATCTGAGGAGAAGATCAAACCATTTTATGTTACCCTCCTCATAGCTGGTCATAAACTCAGCAATTGTGTCATTGATTCCGGTGCTTCAGACAATGTGATGCCTTCCAAGGTAGCTCATGCCCTAGGCCTGACCCTAACCCACACTTTTGGCTCATGTTATTCAATGGAAAGTAGAGAAGTACCGTTGGTTGGTAGAATCAAGGATGCACAAGTTGCATTTGCTGTTATGCCAGAGAAAAGAGTTTTAGCAACCATCTTGGTAGCTGATATACCTCCTTCTTATGGCATGCTATTGAGTAGAAAATTTTGCAAGGATGTTGGAGGAGAGATCATGATGGACTGGTCACATGCCCTCATTCTAGTGAATGGGAAGATGAAGAAGCTATTGCCTGAAAAGCAAACTGAATATATTGTGCAAAAGACGGATGATCCAAAAGCACAAATACTTTATGAAGATAGAGGTCATGGAAATTACATGGTCATGTCACAAGATGAGGTAAAGCATCCCAAGGAATTACTTCTTGATCCCAATGGCATTTGGATTTTAGAGTTTGATGGGAGCTTCTCCTCAACTGGTTCTAGAGCTGGTGTAGTGCTCATTTCTCCTAAAGGGAAGCTTCATCCTTCCTCTTTCAAGCTCCAATTCAAAAACACAAACAACACAACAGAGTATGAAGCTCTTTTCTCGGTCTTAATTTGGCAAAGGAAATGGGAATTAAGAATCTCCTTGCTTGTGGTGATGCAGAGCTGATTGTAAAGCAGGTTAGAGATATTTTCCAAGTAAAAAATAGAAGGCTAAAACATTACAGAAATCTGATTTGGGATTCAATTGAGTTCCTTGATGCCTTCTCCATTGAAGCCATGCCAAGAGAAAGAAACATGAGGGCTGATTCATTGGTTGTCTCAGGGGGTCTCTGTTAATTCCTCATCCAGATTTCTCCCAAGAGAAGTTCACCATTGAGATGATTCATAGGCCTAGTGTGCCAGAACAATGCAAATAATTGGCAAGTCTTCAATGATGATCAGCATCTATTGTCCTTCCTGGAGCTTAGAGATAATTTTGATCAGCTATACTTTGAAGGGAGTGAAAATCCACCTAGGGAGTGTGTGCCTCCAAATGAAGAAGGTAGCCAAGAAGAAGAAATAGATCATGACGGTTGTTTAAAGCTAAAAGGTAATAAGATACCTAAGGGGTTAGTGAGTTTGGAGGAGCTATTTGATAAGCATGATGGGTATGTTAAGCCCAAAACTTCCAAAGGAGCCCGGTAGTCAGCTGAGTATGAGAAGATAAACATTGGAAGTTCTCATGAACCCAAGCTAGTGAACATTGGGAAGTGTTGCACACAAGAAGAGAAGAAGAAGGCTGCAAATTTGTTGAAGAGGGTTGATCTTGCTATTCCTCATAGATGATCTTAAGGCTTCCAACCAAAGGAAATGCAGCATTTCATCCCTCTCAAACCTGGGATCAAGCCCTTCAGGCAGAAGCAGAGGAAATATAATCCTAAGATTGCTGATACAATCTTCCAAGAAATTCAGAAATTATTGAAAGCAAAAATCATTTTTCCTATTCACCATTCAACGTGGATTGCTAATATTGTGTCGGTTAGAAAGAAGAATGGTGAGATCTGGATTTGTGTCGATTTTAGGAACTTGAATCAAGTTTCTTTGAAGGATAATTATCCTCTTCCCACCATGGATCAAGTATTGCAAGTGTCACAGGTTCAGAGATGTTATCCATGCTTGATGGGTTCTCAGGTTATAATCAGGTCGAAGTAAATGTTACTGATCAACATAAGACCACCTTCACCACTCCTTGGGGCACCTTCACTTATAAGAGAATTCCATTTGGCCTCATCAATGCTGGTGCTACTTTTCAGAGGGCTATGGACCTGGCCTTTGGCAGCCTCAAGGGAAAGTGCATAGTTGTTTACCTTGATGATCTGACTATGTTTTCAAAAATCAGAACTGATCATTTCAAACACCTTGAAACAGTCCTCCAAAGGTGTAGAGAGCATGGCATCTCCTTGAATCCAAAGAAATCAGTCTTTTGTGTCACTGAAGGAAAAATTTTGGGACACATTGTCTCTAAGGATGGGATCAAGATTGATCTAGAGAGAGTCCAGGAAATTCAGCAGATCCCTCTTCTAACCAGCAAGAAAGGTGTGCACTCTTTCTTTGGAAAAATCAATTTCTTGAGGAGATTCATACCTAATTTTGTAGAGCTTACTTTGAGAATTTCTCACATGATGAAGGGGAAGCAGACATTTGGCTGGTCCTCTGAAGGAAAAGTTGCATTTGAAGGCATCAAGAGAGCTATAGCAAAGACTCCAATCTTGGCATGCCCAGATTTTGGTAAGGACTTTATTATTTATTGCTATGCCACTGAATACACTCTTGCTACTATGTTAACCCAAGAAAATAATGAAGGTCATGAGCTCCCCATAGCATTCATGAGTTATATTTTGAAATCCCATGAGCTGAAGTACACCATGATGGAGAAACATGCTTTTGCAGTGGTTAAGGTGGTGAAACAGTTTCATTTTTATATCCTCAACTCCCATGCTATTGTTCTTGTGCCTGATACAACTGTTAAATCCATTCTAACACAACAAGAATTTGGAACCAAGAGGGGTAATTGGGTAGCCAAAGTTTAGGAGTATGATCTTGACATCAAACCCACAAAATTGGTTAGAGGAAAGGGCTTATGTGAGCTCATTGCAGAAGGAGCTGATGCTAAATTGCTAGAGGAAGAAGTTGATATGCCTGTTGTTCTTTTCCTCAGGCTCAAATGATGAATGGTATGCTGACATTGCATACTTTCTCACTTATGGGGAATGCCCATCCCATTTGACTGCCAAGGAGAAAAGAACCATCAAATTGAGATCTTCTCAATATGTATTATGGGAAAACGCATTGTTCAAATGTGGCATTGATGGAAGGTTTTTGAAATGCATTGACAAGGAGCAGAAAAAGAGATTATTCTCAGCTTTCCATGATCAGGCCTATGGGGGTCATTTCTCTTCTGCTGTAACAAGCCCACAAGATTCTTCGTGCTGGGTATTATTGGCCCACATTATTCAGAGATGCATCTGAGTGGGTAAGTAAATGTGAAGCATGCCAAACCTTTGTTGGTAGACCCAAATTGGCTGCTCTACCTCTCAAACCAGTAGTGATTGAAGAGCCTTTTCAACAATGGGGTTTAGACTTTATTGGCACACTCAATCCACCCTCAAGTGCTGGACACACTCATGTTTTGACTGCCACTGACTATTTCACCAAGTGGGTGGAAGCCATTCCAGTCAAAAGTACTACTTCGGAGGTTGTTTGCAATTTCATCAAGGAGAATATCTTAATAAGGTTTGGGATACCAAACAAGATTATCACTAACAATGCTTCAAACTTCTCCTCTGCTGAAATGACTGATTTTTTGCTATGGCTATGGCATTTCCCTTGCACACTCTTCAGATTATTATCCCCAAGGGAATGGGCAAGCTGAATCAATGAACAAGAACTTAGTCACAATTGTCTGGAAGCTTGTAAATGACTCTCAGAGGAATTGGCATAAGAAATTGTATGATGCTTTATGGGCTGATAGAATTACACCTAAGAGAGCCATTGGAATGTCTCCTTTTCAAGTGGTATATGGAGTTGATGCTCAGCTGTCAGTAATGTTGGAACTGTCAGCCTTGCACTTGATGAAGGCCATTGAAGATGCCAGTTTTTCTAGCTCATTGGACAAAAGGATTATGTACCTTCAGAGGCTGAATGAAGATAGATTGCAGGTGGTTGATAGGATATCAACTCACCAACTCAAGGTAAAAGATCTATTTGACAAGAAGGCTAAGTCTAGAAGTTTTCAAGTGGGAGATGTTGTTCTTCTTTGGGACAAAAGGCATGAACCAAGGGGTAGCCATGGTAAGTTTGATTCTCTTTGGCTGGGCCCATTCAAAATCAGACATCTTGCCGGTGAGAATTCTTTCTACTTGGATTACATGGATGGTTCTTCTCTCCCACTTCCTTATAGTGGGAAACACTTGAAATTATTCAAATCCTAGTGACTTGGGAGTCATTTGTATATTTTGTACAACTTTCCCTTTGGTTTGTTTTCCTTTGGTTTTTGTCTTGTTTCTTTTCCCACTTGGTGTGTGCTCCCCTTCTGTTTTGAGCTTGTTTTTGACTCTGTTGCCCAATGGATAAAGCACTGGTCTTCTTTTCCAAAAGTTTTCTAAGGTTCTTGATCTTGCCTTGTGTTTTTGTTCCAAGCCAAGTCATCCCCAGATGGAGCCAGCTGTTGTCACCCTCAAATTTCCCTCCATTTTCCAAGTCTAAAAATGTTAAATTTTGAGTTAGTTCCCTTTGAAGTATGTGCCTTGAAAGAGGTATTTTGAAATCTAGGACTTACAAGAGATTTTGGACTTTTAAAAACTTATCCATAAGATGGGAAATTCCTCCCCCTTTCCAGAAAGGTCAAGAAGTCCTCTTAACTCCTTGTATTTTGCAAGATATGGCTCAGCGGACCTATGTGGTTAAATTTTCCCTTTGGCGGGTTGGCGGACCTACGGGTTCCTTTTGATTTTTTGCACTTTTTGGCCAAAGGGGTAAGTCAACAGAAGTGACCCGCGAGCCCACATGGAGAAATGGAGGGATAAATGACCGCCACGTGTCCTCGGGGTAGTGAGCCGGCGGGTGAATTTTTTGTTTTGAACCCTTTGTCGAAAAAGGGGTTAAAGGTTCAATTTTTGCCACCCTCCCTTTGGGCCCGCAACAAAGCAGAAGCAACCACATGTCATCGAGGTAGTGAACCCACGGAGGAAAAATGAAATTTTGTGCTAAATGATCAAAATGTGGAAAATTGAATCCCGACCCCATAGCCCATCACAAGGTGACACGTGTCCTCGTAGAAAGGTCAACGCGGACCTACAAAGGAATTTGAGATTTTGTTTTTCTCTCGAAAGGCTCAGATGGTGTTTTAGATCACATCCCCTCATCCAACCAGAGGCTTCCACATGTCAGTGGGTTGATAGACCAACAGAGCAAATCGAGAAATCACACCTTTTCTCCCAAATGTTGGGAAACATATTTTTTCCACCTGACTCATCGTTTCTTTGATTCCAACACGTGTAGGGTCCCGATTTCAAGGCAAAAAGGAGGTAAAATGGTTTATTTACATCTGCATATGGTCTTTTATCACCATTTTTTGGCTCAAGATCTACAATGGATGAATGTGCATCATTTTTTTCCTTCCTTCTCTGTTCGTGGTCATTTTTTATGGAAATGTAGTTTGGGCCTATTTTGGAACAAGATTGAGAGTTTTTCACAGGGAATACGATGCATTTTTGAAGAGGCATAGTTTCTCATGTTTTTACGAATGGAAAAGGATAAATGTGCCAGCTGGGCACTCAAACATTTTGGAGGTAGTTACAGAGGTGAAATGATGAGGGAAAATGGATGAGGAAACCACCATTCATCTCTACCTAAAACAAATCACGTTTGAAATGATGAATTTCAACCATTTAGGGCATCTTCATTTTCCATGAATGCATTCTTGTTTCTTGTCTCTTTCCAAATGAATCTCCAACAAACTTGATCCCATTGGGATATTATTTCCTTGGAGGCAAAGAAAAGATCAAATAGGTTTGTTATAAAATCATGCTTTGCCATTGTATACGGGGTTCCTGGCATTTTTTGAAAGATTGCAAAAACTGAAACTGCTCAATACAGAAGTCTTTTTCTTATCTTCCTTTGCTATTTTCTTTCACTTCTAGCTCCTAGTTAGTGTTTTTTTCATCTTTGCATGCAAAGAAACTTTGTGCTCTTATGTATATGATCTCTAGAACTTTGTGTCTGAAGATTGATATGTATTGTGAAGGTGAATAATCCCTTTCTGCATTTTTCTATTTCAATACAAGTAAGGTTATACTCTGAAATCTATATATCCAGAAAGTATTGTTGTTCTTCCCCCTCCCTTTCATTCTTCTCCATTCTTCTGATCCCTTTTTATTGATGACATTTTAGTATGAAATATCTTGAAGTATCAGGAATCCACATGATGAAAGTTGTGTATATGTATATAAGTCTTTACTACTTTTAATAAGGGAACCTCTCCCATTAAAGAGGAGGGACTTGTTGTCCCCTGACTATGGTTTCACCCAAAGTGCAAATATGAAACCCAACATCCATCTAATTCATTCTATAGCACATCCTTGTTACCCGATGACATACTCTTGTGCTTCGGTTCACTCTAGAATGTTAAGGTATTACCATTACACTGATCCCTACACATTGCACACTAGGTTATACACATTTCCATTCTATCACCATTTCTACACATAGCCTACATCCTACATTATCCTACACATACCTCATCTCTTAGTCATCTCATATGCACTACACTAGTCATCATCGCATCTGCATCTAGTTTTGCATCTCTTCCTTACATTCTATATTTACGCTAGGCTACATTATACATGTGTCTAGCTTTACCTGTCATCACTACATTTTATATCTACACCTATATTTGAATCTTGCATTACATATTGCATACATCCATCTGCTTCATTCTATACTAGATTCCATTATATATAGTTCTAGTTTCATATATCATACTTACATATTCTATTTCTATATACAACTATTAGTGTATTCCATATACTACACAAACTACATAGCTTACAGCGCGTTAATTGCACCACACATTTACATCACATATACATCCCTTGTCCATTTATACTATGTTGTCTTCTATGCGCTACACTCACCACCCTATGATGGACTGTAGTTCCTCAGTCCATACTCAACTACCGAGGGTTTACCAATCAAATGGACCTTACATTCACTAATTTGAAATTTTCCTCATTGAACATTTCTCGCACTAGTGACATACACCATAGGTTAAATTGTGACCTATCCTATCAACACATAGTGGTATACACTTTAGGTTATATCACCACCCCTATTCTATCATTTGGTAGTGGCCTACACCTTAGGGTAAATCACCACTCCCTTCTTGTCCATCCCATATGACATATGATTTAGGCTAAATCGTCACCCATTCACACCTTTTCATTTCATAGTGATATACGCTTAGGGATAAATCATCACTTCTACATTCAACAAGTCATGGTATACGCTTAGGCTATAGGGTCCACACACATATTTCCATATATTTCATCTCCATCCACTCATTCTATAGTGATATAAGCTTAGGGATAAATAATCACTCATCCACTCAACAAGTCGTAATATACACTTCGGCTATAGGGTTCACACATATCTCTCTACATGTCACATTTCATCACCACTACACATACACACTCATCACATTGCACTAGATACAACCTACACTAATTGACCATTTATCGATGAAACACTCTCATTTATGGTTCATTCTTGACTGCTGAGGGGGCAAAATGAACCTCACTACATACACATTCCATCCACTCGAGGGGAATGTTGCTCCTATCATTCCATCCATCCACAACATACTGCATTTTCTTGGGCACATATAATCTTTCTTACTAGTGCTTTATATGATCACTTCCATACACATGTTAGATTGCTTTCTTATATGTCATTATCATACACACATGCACATTCATGCCTTTGTTTATTGTGATCATAGATACATGACTCTATATGTGGCATGGATGCTCACCTTCTACCCTTCCTATACCATTCGCTGGGGGCATCAACATTCATCTTATCCAGGTGCTCTTGTTTCATTCTATACTTAGAATCTTATAATACTTACTCGTACACACTTTTAAATATTGGTTATCATTCTAACATGCTAACATGTGTTTCATGTGTAACACTTTTTTTTGCAGGATTACATGTTTCCATGACTACTTGTTTGATTCTACTTATCTACTTTGTTTTCCATTGTATATGGGATTTTCCCTTTTCTTATTTGCAAACTTATCTGCTATTTGTGGCTATGATGTCCTTGTGTGTCTTGTGACATTGTGAGTCATGTCCCATGTTTGAAACCCACTTTATGTTGTCTGCTTGTTTTCTTGCATGTTTACACTACTTTGTTTTGTAGTTCCTATATTGTCTATGTATTTTCCACTTATTACATGCACGTGTTTTCAGACTAACACTTGTATTGGCTAGTCATCCCCTTTTTCGTGTGCCTTGGTATCTACCAAGCGTTTCCCTTTCCCCATGCAGGGAAATGTTCTACAAGTCAAAGTGCAGTTGGTCCTCTTTTTGGGCTGCATTCTCCTTTCTGTGATGTCATGTGCCCCCAAATAGGAGGGCATCATTGAGGGTTTTCTACTAACACAACGTATTTACACTAGTTCAGACACAACGAGTTAGTTTAGACTATTCTACAAACTCCATACACAACGGCCTTAATAGGACATGGTGTCCTTCAGAAATTCTACAGAGCAGTTATAGACTTGGGGGTTAATGTGGGTGTGCTTCTCTACACTTCTCCATCCAGTGGTTTTGGATCACCCAAAAAACCAGGATAGTATATAGATCTCTTCACACATTTTAGGAGAAGTGGTTAAATTTGGAGGACATAGTATTTCCTCCATATACTTATTCAACCAGGGTGGTGTGAGATTGCCCAAAAAACTCACGACAATATCCTAGGATATCCTTCTACACCCTTTTTATCGACATGGATCAGGTGCACATGTCCTATTTACACTTTTTCTAGCATATTTTAGATTTACGTACTTTACACATGTGTATTTTACACAACATTTTTACATACATACATATTTGAATACTTGATCATTTTCTCCTTATAGGTATGCCGTATGAGAAACAAGTAGTCAAATTGGGGGCAACGATGAAAATGACAACAACAACAAAAACACACCACTATAGGCACTTTTCTTTACTAACCATGTAGGTACACTACACACAGCAACAACTACACATGCGTTCTGCCCTAGGTTCACTCTCATCACTTTTTTATGCACATTTTTCATCTTTAGAATCTAAGCTCCTTTACATTTTTCTTTTTTTCATTCCACGTTGGAGTCTAGTCCATTAACATGTCTTCTTCTACACTCTACATGGATATAAGGTACGCATCTCTATCTATTTTATTTTACCAAGCGTTACACGCACCAACATAAAGTGTGGGAAAATATAGACACAAAATCATGCACTTTAGGCATTATTTATCCCAGTCTTATACTACTATATAGAAGGTTCTCAAGTGAATAAAGTAATAGTTAATCCCACCCTTTGGTCATATTTATTTTATATTTTATTACACTTATCCACCCATTTCACAATTTCCTCGTCATTCTATCCCAAAATCAAGGTTCCCCAGCCTGTACTGGGGTGCCTCGAGGTACCATGGTCCCACTTTTGGGCACCTCGGTCTATGCACATCCTTTCCCACTTATTTTTGGGGCCTTTCTACCCATTTGTTGTTTTTATCTTTTCCCTAATCAACCTTGTTGGGATTAATTACAAAATTAAGCTTGAGAGCCCTATAAATATAAAGTTATAAGACCATAATAAGGGTCCTAGTTCATTTAGCATTACACAATACTATCACTCCATCTAGAGTTGCATCCATTGCATCACTTACCTCAGTATAGTTCCATGCATCAAGGCTAGGAGATCTACATGACGCACATAAGATAGGGGAGGGATTTTATTCTATTCTATGCACACATGCTATTTACATTTTCTATAGTTACTATTACTCGCTACTTCACAAAGTACGACTGACACAAGAGCACCGAGGGCACAACATGAACATACTCACCAAAACTACATCCAGGTCCGAAATATAATGCAGTGCTCTGTGATAAGTCCACTAGTTTGGAGGATGAGGTCAGTCCAACCCATTCATTTACATCTTTTACTTTTCTAGGGTTTGATACTTCCTTTTGCATTGCAAGTCATTTCCTAGCTCATCTGAAAGATTCAACGCGATAGACAGGAAAAAATCAAAGACAACTTTTGATCATACCAGAACCAATTTTTGAGCATTTACAGTGATTAGAGCACCCAGATTGTAGACCAGGGAACCCTGGGGCACCCCAATCATCTCAGATCTTCCAAATTTGTCCTTCACAAGTTCCCTGAGTGTTCATCTACACTTCCTGATTTCATTTCCAGATCTACGAAAGCCTGTGACAGTCGTTGCCAATCAACTTTACTATTTCTCTTCCTTCTCTTGCACATTTATGGTTTCATTTCACTTAGAACAGTTTACTTGAATTTATTTTATATTGTTTCAGTCCATTTATTACAACATTTAGTCCTCCTAATTAGATTAACATTAATACACTAGTGTCCCCTTTAGGTCAACCAGATCATATTTTTTGTTAATCAGTTGAACGCTTTCTTACTACATGGAACTCCATCACACTTCCATTTGAGTACAACTTGGTTGATGTGCACTTCATCCCACTTGATTCTCATTCTCACACTCTCTCACATGGTATTAGAGCATGTTGTTGGGATCTTTTCCACTCTCTGTTTTACTTTTCATTCAACTCTAGGTTTCATGTTCTTACTAGTTTCTTGTGCTAGCTTCGTAATCATTATTCCATTCATGCTTTATTTGCATTATTTATTTTATAATTATAGGTATTACACTTGGTTTGGTTGTGATGCCATCTTTCTCAACTCAATAATCTCTAGGTATAAAAATTCTAACTATAACCCATAGTCCCTTATCTTTTTGTATCTATCTTGACTAGACATGATCATGAATAAGGCCTTGTATTTAAAAGAAGAGACCTAAATGCAGATTATAAACCTCTATCATTTTATGTTAATTATTTATCTTGACTTCATCACATGTGCATGTCTTTACTCTCTTCTTGCTCTTCTCTATCTCAGTTTTGTTCAATTTTTTCTTTGGAACCTAGGTTATAAATAAGAGGTTGGAGCTCTGTCCTCAATCTTGATCATTCCATCACTTGATCTATATATGACTTAAAGGGAATACTTGAGTATATCAACAATTTATAATCTATCTTCTTATCTCTGCCTGATCTCTGTGTTTTATCTCCGACCTTTGATATTATTTCTACAACATACATTCAACAACATCTATCTTCTTAGGCATTACCTTTGTCCGATAGTAAGGAAGTATGATCATAATGGAAATCAGGTATATTTGGGCTTCCATACTTGATAACCTCCCTTGAAATCACTATATTGGAGTTCCAAATCCATTTTGCCTTGATCATGTATAAATTCTCTTTTCTTCTCTATATACCCTATCTTATACTACTTGTAGTCCTAGTAGATTATCTTCTTGACACAATAAGGCTTAGGTTTATCTCTTTAGATTCTTCCTTCAAATTTACTAAGATCACAAGACTTCCAACCACCATTTCAAACATCCTTTTTTGAGACTAAAAACCTATATAACCTTTGCAAATTTCCTTAGCAACAATTTGAGGAAACAAAGGTTTGACAATCCTCTTATAGGCCTACTTTAAGAATGGGATGTAACAATTTTCTAAGAAGGCATGCTTGCACCATGGAAGAAATCATGATAATCCTAATAATACTATAATACATCATCAATATCATTCTTAAACTTTAAATATTATAAATTACCAACATTTACACTAAATTTCATAGTCCCCTATTCACTATCACTACTACACAAACCTAGAGAATTCTATCTAGGATATCTTGTTCCACACATGTAGTATAGGTCTTTTGCATACCTTTTCTCCTAGCCGGGGAAAAATTTTCTTCCAATTTTTTTTCCAATTTGGTTAGGTAAAACAATTTTTATGGCTTTCCCTAGTTTAGAGGTGAGGGCACAAAAAGTCTTAGAAAACACTCAAAACATGGAGTCAAGAGTCCAAATAATTTTCATTCAAATTGTAATTAATCTCCCTTCCTTTTCAAGGTAGAAATAAATAATTTGGAGTAATTTTTGATAGATGGATGGTTTATAACTCACTTTCCTATCCAAACCCTTACACACAGTCCTCCCAAACATGTAAATTCATGAAACATAGACTATTATCATTTTAAAACTCTATGTAGATCTTAATTACACTAAAATACATACCATGAAGGAGAATTGAATGGCCTCTGAGACTTAGGAGGTTCAATTCCACTTTATTCATAAGAAAATATGTCATACATAATTGGTTTTCACATAAATTCTTGCACTCCCACACAAAAAATCAACTCCTTCATGCAAATTATCCACTTCTCTATCTCTCTTTATGAGAATTTGAACTTCTCTAACTTGAATTAGTCTTTAAATAGTTATTAAGAGAATTATTTTACCTAAATCCCTATATTTGGTGAGATTATATCTCAACCATGCATGTAAGATTCATGGAATCGGTTTTGCAAAATTAGGGGCAGTCATAACTAGATTACTTTGACTTCACAAGATATGTGGAAAATCCTGCCAACATAGCATACACAAAAAAATTTGAAATTCACACATGATACTCTTATTTTCTACTTTTACACTTATGGTAAAGAATCATTACATAACAATTTGAAATGCTCAAATTTGAAACTTTGGAGGGAGACTAGAATAACACCTTAAACATGATGTTCATGTCATAAAAGGCTTATTAAAACTTGTTTATACTATCCAAGCATCTAGAAGATGCTCCTGCATCATGTTGTTTTTTGGTGTATTGTGTTTGGTTTGTGTTTTTCTAGTGTGTTTTAGGTTTGCAAGTCCTGCATGCAAGTTCTAAATTTTTATTATAGGTTTCAGTGTCATGTTTGGTATGGTGGGGTGCTTGTTTTTGGCCTAACTTGGCCCCATCTCACCGATCTAGGAACCAAGCTAGCTACCTCCAGCTTGCCCATATGTTGTATTGGCCCACTACATCTTGTTGATTCTCTATCTTGCATTTAATCCCAAGCCTGGCTCTCCCACCATTGACCTTGCCTTGCTTTGATTCAAGCTCCCCATTTCTCCAATATGTTAGGTATTGTTCTAACCTAGTCTCCTTAGCCCTTTCCTTGTCCAACCGTGACTTGTGATCACTAAACTGTGACCTTAGCATGGCTCAGTGGCTTTGTTTCTCAGCCATATGGTTTTTCTAGCTCAACTCACCTATTTCTGAGCTCATTTTACCTACTCAAATTTTTGTGCACCTACGTTGAGCCCGTCCCTGATGCTTGCTATGGATTTAAATTTATCTATGCCATGTCGTGATCATGTTGATCCATTCCAAGCTTCCTTCCCTCAAACTTCACCTGACTGTTACACCCTGCATTTGACTTGGGAGCTTTGCAACTGTTTTGAACCTAATTTTTCCTTCCGCCATCCTCACTAAACCCTTAAGCCTATCGATATTCATAGATCTACGTCACTATGTCAACTTGAGGCTTATTTTCTCACTTCCTCCCTGTAATTTTGTTTCTGGGCCCTTTTTTAATCTTTACCAACCATCCCAATCTACCCCAGGCTGTATCTGTGACACGTGGATAACCTCAACTCAAACTTGTTCACTGATGACTCAACATGTGTGCTTCCTAGCTCAACTCAAATGAGAATCAATTTCTTCTCACCTTCTTGTGTAACCCATGTCCTTGTCATCCAACTCGGTGCACTCAACCACCTCGTGCACCAAATCACCCATAGCTTGGCACCACGGCCCGAATCTCCATCCAAGAAGCTCTTTGATTAACTTAACCACCCTCCAATCAGCTCGCCAAGCTGAGATGGATCTCCCTCAAGTCAGTTAACTATTTTTTCCTCTTTTTGATTTTTGAACTTTTTTTCCCTTTTTAAATCTAATTTTAATTAGATTGAATTTAATAAAGGGAGAATTAATTAAAAATTCTATCATTAAGGGGGGAGTACCCTTTTTTGTATTCATTATAGGGTTATTGGGATTTTTTGGGCCATTATTTGGCTCATCATTATTGTAGTGCTCTTCTTCGCTTACAACTAGTGTGTGCATGTCTGCCACAACCTTACGGAAAAAGATCCCCCTTATGCAACATGAGATGATTTTTCTTACACCGAACTTTGTTTTGTCAACTTGTTCCTTTCTTATGACATTTTATGCATGTTTACTTATTTTTCCTTTGCTTTCAACTGATATTTATTGTGGCATCCACTCTTGCATGATTTTTCACCTACTACAAGGTGAGTGGTCAACTGTTTCACGTCGCAAGAACAGAACTTATTGCAATCAACACACTACTTATAAAGTGTCAAAAATAGGGGGTTATAATTATTATTGGGTGTTATATTTCATACAGACATATTCTTTGTTGAATTTAGCATCTTATAACCTTGTATGTATTCTTTCACCCTTCTTATATTACATTCTAAACACATATTCAGATGATTTTGATGTGTATTTGTTTTCTATGACCTTTTCACTTATTTCTCTTTTCACAGATGCACCATGGAGGAAGTTATTTCCATACTTGAGCTTTGTAGGATCGCTTCTCAACCTCCGCTACTTATTGTTGGGAAAGATAATTACAAATCCTGGTATGCTTGTATGGAAAATTATCTTACTCATTAGGTCATTTATCCCTTTCTATATGGGCTAGTTCCTGCACCTATTTATCCTTATCGTCTTAAAGACTGGATCAAAAAGTGTGACCATGTTCTTGGTTTCTGGTTGATACATGTCTCTAATCCTCTCCACCTTTATGTGGCACACTCAGATTCTACTCACACTTTTGGATCATTTTTAAGTTCTTATTTGATACCCTTCAAAGACTATCACTATTGCTTCTCTTACTGATACAGTTTTCTCCTTTCCCTCTTAATGTGATGAAAGTTCTATTAACAAAAAATTGCTCTTCCCTATCCTTAATGATGAGGATTGTTCTTCTATTTCTGATGATGAGATTACTAATGAGGACTTCTCTCCTCCTCCTAACCACCTTTCAAAAAATGTTCCCATAGGACATCAAGTATTCTGATTCCCAACCTCATAGCATTATTACATCTTCATCCTTTCCACTTCTAGTGTGTGAGGCATCTTCAACTCATTCTCCTTCATGTGTTGATGATTCATACTTGTCAGACATTTCTCTTCGATTTTTTGAGCCACCCTCTTAGGAAAAGTATATACTAGACATTAGTTTTATCTTTGTAGTGAATTCTTGTGATGCATTACATGGATTATCTATTCATTCTACAGGTGTTTTGGAGGACTACTTCATCTCCTTTGTTGTGAGTTCCCCTTATGGGACTCCTATCACTTCCACTATTTTGGAGACCATCACTAATCCAACCTTGTTTGTGGATCCTCTTTCTACTATTGTGGGGGTTTTCTCTTTGCCTTCACTTCACTTGGGCATCCTTTTAGTGGATGTTCCTCTCTCACACTTTGACAATTATACTTTCATAGCATTACCTTCAGTTCCTTTGTACTCATTTGCTAGAACTATGTCACATTCTAGTGGACTAGATTTAGAGTTCTTCGTACTGCTTCCTTTGGTTACCTTCACAAAGTGGGAAAACTTCTATTACTCCACTTGTGTCCTTCTTGCAAGTAGGAACATTTCTCGATGCAGATGGATCTTCTTCAGTCTATAGTTAGAGGACCAAATCATCAACAATCTTCTTGGAGAATTCATATATTTATATATTTTAGAACCTACTGTGGCTTCATCTTCTATCTCTCTTCTCTCATTCCTCTCTTATCTTCTTCTTATTCTACAAATATTATAGTTCATATATTAGAACCTCATCAAACCTTTAGTTTCCAGAACCATTTGACACATCTTTATTAGGTTGTTAGAGGATTCTTCCATATCTTTTAAGTGGATGTTTTTACCACTGTGTTTTCCTCCATTACTTGATATCCTTGTTGTACATGGTTACCTCATCAAGCGTAGCTTTCGGGACCCATTTCTCATTTCTAAATTTCCACCTCATCCTAAGTTATGATGAAGGGGGGTATTTGTGTGTGTAATTTCCTTGTCATCTTGCGGAATTATACACATCACGTGGTCAGTCATATCACTTAAGTGAGGTCATAGCTATTAGGTCTCTTAGGGGGTATGACAGATTCTATCATACATGTCAATTTGAGTTAGTGCATCATACAAGAGTTAATTTCCATTTATGGAATGTGACTCCTCTTCTCTCATGTGTAAGTATGATGGTATTACATTGGGAGTTACAAAACAATCCTATTATTATCTATGAGAATGAGCAGACCCTTTTATTTTGTATGTAAATTTCATGGTTGAACACTTTATTATTACATGGAACTTCGTCACGCTTCCATTTGAGTGTAAATTGGTTGATGTGTGCATCATGCTACTTGATATTCATTCTCACATTCTCTCACATGGATAAGAGGATTCAATATTGTGAACGATGTGGAGAAAATGGGAACATATAGAATGTTCCCATTCATTGTCACATTATCTCACAATAACAATCATATTAAGTAAATAAATAACAATAAAGTACAAAAAATAACCCAAACAAATTAAGCCATTAAATAGGAAACCTTGGTTACAAAGAAGGGGATAAAATTACTTATTTGTTTCAAACAGATCTCAAAGGTGTGCAAATATAAAAAACTAGAAAATTATGAAGCATAGAATGTCACACCGTAACTCAAAAAATTGTAGATCTAGAGGCCTAAGCTAGACAGGGGCACCTAGAAAGGGACAGTGGCACCTGTAGGTGCCATAGACTGGTAGCGAGCACCTGTGACTATAAAAATTTTCAAAAAACCATCTTTGACTAGTTATAAGGTGTTTTTTTCCCTTATATTCTGGTTGTTATTATGTCGCATAATGTTTGTCGAGATTGTTGGAAACCCACAATGAAATAATGACATGTAAAACCCTCAAAGAGACATCAAATCCTAAAAAAGAAAGATGAAAAATGAGGGGTTGGAGATTGGATTTTTATAAGAATATTTGAGGGAAAATGAAGAATTAATTTTATTGTAATAATTAGGAAATGAAGGGGTATGAAGTAGGATTCGACAGAGGTTGGAAAATTACAAATGAGTGTGGAAGGAAAAAATAATAAACAAAAACGAGGTGAGAGGATGGGTTGCTAATTGGATGTTTATAAGACAGCTATGAGGGAAATTGAGGAATATTAATTGGAGATAAAAGAGAGGAAATTGAGGGATGTGATGTAGGGTTGGATGGAGGTTAGAGGGGTATAAAGGAGGATTGGATGGAGGAAAACATGTTTGAATGGAGGTTGGAGGGAACTAAATGAATGGAGTTTTGAGGGAAATTTTCAAAATGGAAATTACAAGAATCAAGGGGTTGGAGATTGGATGGTTTTCAAGAAATTTTGAGGGGAAAACTGGAAGTTTAGGGGTTGAAAGGATGGTTTGAGGGGTATGAATGAGGTTTGAAGGTAAACTGAGGAAACGGAACCAATGGTAATGGATGGGTTTGATATTTGATGGTCATAGGAGGGTTAGATGGAAAAATAAGAATGAAGGTTGAAAGAAATAGGAGGAAATGGAGGGGTTTGGAGGAATGCTAGATGGAGGTTGGAGAGAAAAGGAACAAATGGAGATAGGAGGGTTATGAATAAAGGTTGATTACAGAAGAGGCATTGGAATTGAGGTTGGAGGGAAAATGGGAAGATTGAGGGGCATGGAGGAGATTTTTATTGGTATCAAGGAGGGTTTGAGGGAAAAGAAACTTTTGAATTAAATGGAATGGAGGGTTTGGATATTGGCTAGTTATAATAAGATTGGAGGGAAAAGGTTGAACGGATGTTTAAAGGAAATTGAACAGATGAGTGTGTATGGAGGAGGGTTGGATGGAGGAGGGCTTGGAATGAAGAGGTTGTTGAATGAAAAGGAGGAATGAAAGCTTAGAGGC
Organism: Taxus chinensis; assembly: GCA_019776745.2. Taxonomy (NCBI): domain Eukaryota; kingdom Viridiplantae; phylum Streptophyta; class Pinopsida; order Cupressales; family Taxaceae; genus Taxus; species Taxus chinensis. Next base: position 700,512,694 of record CM034152.1, read on the forward strand.
AAAAGGAGGAATAAATATTTATGTGGGAAAAAGATGAAAATGGAAATGAAGGGAATAGAGGTGTTAGATATTGCATGATTATAAGAAGGTGGTAGACTCAAATCCAAGGCATGGAGGTTGAAGGAAGGTTATGGAGGAGGGTCTAGATGGATGTTGAAGGCATATCATATTAAGAGATCTCAAGAAAAGCCAATGAATGGAGGGGTTTTAAATGAGAAAATGGAGATCAGGGGAATGGAGGGGTTGGATATTGGATGTCTATAGGATGGTTAGAGTACACAAAATGAAGATAATTTTCATGGAAAGTGATGGGTATGGAGGACTATTGGTTGGAGGCTGAAGGGGTATGAAGAAGGGGTTGATGAATGTAGGAGTGGTATTAAAATCTCAATTCTCTGTATCCATGGAGGAGGGGTTAGAATATAAGTAAATAGAATAATGAGGGGAATTCAGGGGTTTGAGATTCAATGGTTATTGGAACGTTGTTTTGAAAATGAGGGATAACTATTAGTCACAATAAAGAGGTGGGAATGAATGATGGTTGGATGAATGGATTAGAAGGAGTTATGACGTATTATTTGATGGAAGAGGATTTAGAATGAAGGTTACTATTTGTTAGTAAAATGGTTGACTAGGAATAGAGTTTCGTGGGGAAATGAAAAAATTGAAATGAGAGGAATGTGCAGGGGTTGTAGATTGGATGGTTATGTGAAGGTTGGAGTGAAAAGGAGGAATTAATGCCATCGGAGGAAATTTAAGGAAGTAAGTGGTATGGAGGAGGTTTAACCAAGGTATACTAAAGTGGCTAGAGGGACAAGTATGAGGAAACGGAAATGAAGGCAATGCAGAAAAAGAATAAAATGGGTGGTTGGATTGTTATTGGATGGTTGGAGGGATAGGTGTTTGGAGGGTTATATGCAGTCCATAGCGGTCGGTTTCTTTTCTTAGATACTCAGATGAATACAAAGATGAACATTCTATTCCTAATAGTAGACATGCACAGACATACACATATATCCTGTACATGACAGTGAGTTATTCACATATTGTTCTCTATTATATCATCCTAATAAGTAAATGAACTACAAGTAACGTAATCAGTCGCATAGATTCTATGGAATCCCTCGATAAATATGTTAAACTAAATACCTAATTTTAATTATATTAATCTCCCAATGCTATCTAAATAAAATGAAATCAATAACACCAATTGCAAATGTATCTAAAGACATGAATTTAAGGATACATACTGGTTATATGATTTGTTGTACTGACTCCAACACAATTCCATTGTTGACAAGTACATTCTCGAGCCCTTACATTTCAGAAGTGGAGAAAGCCATGTTATCATATGAATATGTGATGTGAGGTTAGAAAAGACAACCATATGAAAACTACAACATATTTATTATGAAAATAATAATTGTGTATTGACAAGACTACTACATATCAAAAATTCTTAGTTTGACAGAAACCTATGGTTGTCAAAACATTTATAAGTGTGACTAGTTTGCCTTTATAGTGTCTATGTTAGAATTGTGCAGAGCAGTATTATTACGCTTCGAAGGTGTTTCCCCTATGGGAAATGGCCTCTTCGTTCGTTCACATCGTGATCTTAAATTTGACAGTTAAACAGGTGTTTTGATGTATTTTTATATTTTTTGTGTTTCAAATTAATTGAGTGCATGGTCTTTCCTCACGATTAGTGACGGGTGTCCTGCATGTCCTGTGCCGATGGATAATTGTAAAGGCAACATTCATGTGTTCTATGGCACAAGAAAGAAGTGTCAAAGTATGAAATATTGCAGAGGCCGCAACAACCCAATTTTTCGATGCAGCATTCCCATGGCATGAAAATTCCGTCCATTCCTGACATTTTTCACCCATTTAGGATTAATTTTCTCTAACGAACTACACATGGATGGGAGAAAATTCCAGTTGTAATTGATGTGTTGACAGAAGTGGAGTTAAAATTCTAAAATCCACCTTGGCTGATGACACAATGTAACGTATTTGTGCTTATGGGCATATAGGACGTGGCAATATTTATACAATGTGTTGAGTGTTAGACTAGGAATAAACCAAACTAAAAAACATAAAAAGGGTGAAAACACTTAAAATGCTGAAAAGGGTGAAACGGTTCAGTTTTGATTCCTTTATGGGGATGCGAACCCTGATCGATCACCGGGACAATTTGTTGGAGGTGTAGAAAACACCAATTTACATGTATACATACATATATTCGTTCAAGAGATGGTTTTTTATTTCCTCAATGGCATTGGCACAAATAGGTTCGTCTATGGATCAATTTGAATCTTGCCGCTCTTATGAAATCTGCAGTAGCAGTTTTAGAAATTCAAATGTCCACAAGTGTTGTTAGTATTGCCAGGTGTGTGACTAAAAGCCAATTTTCTCTTGGGTATCATAAGGTAGTTATACAAGGAGTGAAGATTATTTAGATAGAAGCTTCAATAAATAATTCACAACCCCAAAATGGCTACTCTTTCATTAGTGATACAAGTTTGTACTTTGTACAGAAATGGCCTACTTTAAGACTTCAATACATATAAGGTAAGAAGATTCATACCCACACATGTGATCAAAACTTGGAGGTTTAGGCCTTCTGTTTTTGTCCACATTTATCTTGTCAATATTCATGTGAAATGTGGTAGTTTGGAAGCCATTTACGGGCAACTATTGAAAAAATTCCTAAACCAGATATAATTTCATGGAATTCATTGATTTTAGGATATGCCCAACATGAAAGTAATGCCCACTAAAAAGCAACTCACTTGAGACCCAAGAACAACCTGTTATCACCAAATCATAGCACCCTTATGTTTACAAAGTGCATATACTTCAGCTCATGGTGTGATTGGATAACATGGGTACTATCTCCAAAGTTGTGGGACTTGCTACTTGAGATATACCTCCAGAGAAAGTTGGTTCTTGCTCCTAAACTACCTACCACAATCTACTCTAATGCAAGAAAAACTAATCTGTCCTAATCTAAATTTCCAAGGGACTAAGGAGAGACAATGCATGAAAATAAAAGCCTACACTACAACGGTGATACACCAGAAAAGGAGGGGTGTGAGAGTAGTCTTCTAATGTGCAAAAAAAATAGAAGTAAAATGCATACTAAAAGGGGTGATAACAGTTCTCCACAATCTAGCAAATGCATTCACAAAAATATTTCATACATGCACAATGATAATGATTCCCTTGCAAGAGCATAAAAATAGACACAATATTCTTGTAATGAAGGTTAAAAAGGGTAAGAAAAGTGCAAACAAAATACAAGCAGGGGAAGATGCATCCACAAATTTTTATTTTATTGCTTCACGATATGCACAATTCAATCTATTAGAGGCACAATATACCAGGGTCTGGATCACCATGGGCTACAACACATTGACTTCATAAAGTAATTTTGACAGATCTCCGCTACTATAAAATTACCTCCCTTTACAATGACCCCAACACTCCAATTTATAGAAAAATGAGAAGAGCGAGAGAGGGGAAAATAAAAATCCTGAAATTTGTCCTTCAACCACTTGTAAGAGGCATTAAATAGATTGAAATGATTGTATGTTACTTGCAAAAGGCTCCCCATTCTGTCCCAAGTGCTACAGCAGAGAAAGAATTATGACCGTGCCTCTTAATTGCACTTCTAACTACCAAATAAAACACTGTTACGAATCCGGCCACGTTTTATGAAAAATATCCATCTATTTCTCATCAAATCCAAAATTTATTTATTTTTGTGCGTAGGACTTGGAAACATGATTCAAACGGTACCAATTTCATGTGATTTCGTTTAGAAATGCAAAAGTTAAGGCCTTCTAAGTGCGGGCAGCTGATTTTCGGTCTGCCAGGCATTTTCTGTCATTTGACGAGGAATGAGCATTAATTGACTGCATCTGAACATGTTTCTCTTATTTTAATATATCTAACCTAATCATTAAATTAAAAAAATTAGTTTTTTGATATAGAAGACACCGTGCTCGTTCCAGAAAGTCCAATTTTATGAAAATCGAAGCTCAGAGTCAAAAGATATGGCCATTTGAAGTTCAGGGGTCAAATGTTGACTTTTTCTCTCCATTGCAGCTATTTCGGCCAAAATCAGGTCTACGTGCCCTGACTGTCCCAGAAAAAAATATTTACATCACCCAATTTAGACTTCTTTGTCCTTATGCATCCACTGTTGACTGGGCCATGAGGGTCGTTGCCTTCCGCATTCGCCGCATCCCATTTAACTTGGCTCTTTGTGTGGCAATTTCATCTTTTCGCATCTTATGTGTACCTATGTTCCAGATGTCCCGCGGACCATGTGGGATGAAAACTTCCAATTTTTTCAATTTTCACTACCTGTGGCCATTTTGGCTTTTATGCGTCCTATGTGTACCTTTGTCCCGACTGTCCCGCGGACAGCCTACGACAAAAATGTCTGATTTTCTACAAAACACCAAAATGAGCCCATTTTTCAGATTTTTTCCAATTTTCTCTTATTTCTTGGTTTTTTTCTTGATGGGGTAGTTAGAGAGAAGCCAAGGTGACCCCAAAAACAATATTTTGGGCCTTGAATCAATTCTACTTGCTCAGGACTGAAGAATCTGATGCATGTTATCAAAATTACCTTGAGGGGTGAATTTTGGATAACAGGGATAGAAGAAGAAACATTAGAAGTGATGACATAATGCTCATTATTAATATACCAATAAGATCTAGGAACCCATTGAGATGTAACAAGTGGAGAGGACCATGTAACATAATGTTTTGCAGTGAATGAGACAAAATCTTGATGTTCAAGATGATTTATTCTTCATTGTAAAGCATAACAATCATTTTCATTATGTCCATTGATTTGATTATAATTGAAATATGGAAGACCTTGATATTTTACAAGATAATAAGGAGGATAGTAATGAGTAGAAGGAACATTGATTAATTGATGGGTTATGAGTTGCATAAGAATATATTATTGCTTAATATAGATTGCAAAGTTGAGAGGTGCTAGGAGCGGCAAGATTTGAGGTGCACTAATATGAGAACATGTAGAAGACATAAAATGAAGATGAGATGTAGAAAGAGAACCAGCGTGAGCCTGAGAAGCATCATTAAGATGTTGGATTTCAATTTAAGAGATATAATCATGGATTCCATAGCCTGAAATTTGTCTTGAAATAAAGAATACAAAGCTTGAATTGACTCTAACATGGGTTGATTAGATGGAGGATCACAAAGACTAAGGTTGTCAGATAAATGATAAAAAATATCACTCACTTGATGTGACAGTATATCTCTAGGGAGATACATGGTGTCTAAGGATTTTTTTAGAATACCCTTACATTTGGGATGCATTTGAAGTAAATCATACATATAAATTTGAGGAAATTTAGGAGACATGATAGTAAAAAATGATATACCAAACAAGGATCCAAATGACTGATCACAAATGGGATTCACCAAATGATTAAAAAAAATATGGATTTAATGTTATGAAAATTATTAATCTGATTGCTATTGTAGGAGTAAATAAGTAGCAATTAAGTACAACAAATGAACTAAGCAAATTAAGCTAGAAAATATGAAAATCTTGTTACAAAGTAGGGATAAAATGAATTAGCTATTTCACAGAGATCTTAAAGGTGCACAAATATAGAAAGCTGGAAAATCCAAAGCATAGAGTGTCATAATGAAACTCAAAAAATTATAGATCTGGAGGAGTAAGCTAGAAAGGGGCACCCAAAAAGGGGAAGAGGCACCTGCGGGTGCCATAGACTGGTAGTGGGCTCCTGTGACTAGGAAAATTCTCAAAAAACCATCTTTGACTAGTTGTAAGGTGTTCATTGTCCTTTTCCTTTGGTCACTATTATGTCACACAATGTTCACCGAGGTCATTGAAAACCTATAATGAAATAATGACCCATAAAACCATCGAAGAGACATCAAATCCTAAAAATTAAAGATTCAAAATGAGGGGTTAGACTATCCTTAGTTTTCAAATAAGTGATCTTATAATTTAGTATTGCACTACATTTCAAATCCATTGTAGTTCTATGTGTGTGTGTGTGGAATCGTGCCCTAGGTGGCTCTTGTGCATGTCATACTTGATAGCGAGAAAAGTAGCTAGATGTAGAGAAATTTAATAGATGTCTGCATGGAAGAGAATAAACTCCCTTCCTATGAAGTGTATTCATAATAATACAGTCCCTTTACCTTTAATAGATGTTAGAATGTATGTTTGAATTCTCTTGAATAGTCTTTAGATGCAACCTTATGTGGAGATAACTAATGCTTAGTACTTGGTCCCTTATTATGATCACGTAACTCTATATTTGTATGATTCCCTTGCTTGAATTTTTTAATTAACCTTGAAAAGGACAAATACCAAAAATAAAATATGCTCTAATGGTTAGAAATGACCCAAAAGATATGAAGTATAAAGAGGTCAAGGGTGCCCAGAGGGGAAGAGAGCACTTGGCATTGGCATCCTAGTTGGGTGCTGATGTCCAGAATGAGAAATTATGAGGTATGAAAATAACAATGATATATAAAGAGCATTACACCAAAATTATTAATATAAAGAAATAAAATATGACCAAAGACATGGTTTAATTAGTACTTTTCATACTTAGGAATCATACACATAGTAGTATGTAATTAGGACTAGCTAATTACCTAAAGTGCGTGATTTTGTGTCTACAAATCCATCAAGAATGAAAACTACCAAAAATCCAACATTATCAATCTCATGGCTACAAAAACCAATTACCATGATCTCCCCAATGAAACTACTCTCATGAACAACTCTTTATTAGGATACAAAGCAAATACTAGCAAGATTTTAACAAGAAACCAATTTTATGATCATACAAAGTCCGAGTTGAGTCTCTTTACGAGGTTCAAGGCATGCATATTACACCTTCCTAATAAATCATTCAAATGTAAGCATTAATCTACCTACTCATGAGGAGTAATCATGAAAGGTCTAAGCCACACTTCCATGCACAACAATCTGGGAAATAAATATAAATATTTTCAAAAAACAGAGTTCTTTATTATCATAAGAGTATAATTCATACAAAATTTGCAATTCTTTCTCCTCATCCTCAAGTAATCTCTTCTCCATCCTCCTTACTTCCTCTCCTCTTTCTCCATGGAGGCTAACTAATTCTTGCATTCCAATTCTTCTTCTTTTTAACTCATAGTTTCTTGCTTTTACACCCCTAACTACTTTGATGACTCACGCATCACCCTTCATATGCCTCTTAACACATTTTGAGTCTTTTTACAACTTTCTTAATCATTTAATGACCTTTACATCACCTTAGTACTCACTACACCATGCATTGACACATACCTAAACCTTGTAGACTCCTTAATAGCTCATTTGATCTCTTTTCATGTTTATGAAATTAAATTACTTTTAAGGACAGAAAACCCCTTTTCGAAAGTTCAAACTCTTTATCATCTAAAATCTCTCTCTCTCTCTCTCTCTCTCTCTCTCTCTCTCTCTCTCTCTCTCTCTCTCTCTCTCTCTCTCTCTCTCTCTCTCTCTCTCTCTCTCATCTCTCCTCTCTCTCTTACACACTCAAACCAATAAATTCTGCATTTGAAGGTATTCTTGAGAATTTCCTTGCATCATACTCCCAAGGTGGAGAAAAAATCTATGTACTTGTTTGCATAGTTCCATCTTCCTTGAATTATTCATCTTCATTACTTGTCCTTGGTTCTCTTTCCTTTCTCTCATTGCGCTTTCTTGCTTCATGTCCACCTAGGTCCCACATAGAGGTATTTTTCTTTGAATTTTCCCTCACTTGGCTTCTTTTCTTTGTGATATTCATCTTCATTTACATCATCTTTAAGTCTTTGTCCTTTATACCCACATACACAAATAATATGAAAAAAATAAATTCTTCTTGATGTTCCATGATGCTCTTCATCTCTGTATAACTCACATCCATCTTGTCCTCATCATTCACCTTACCAAAATCTATGTTTTCTTATCCATTTTCTTTCTCACTTATCTTATTCCCCATTCCAAGCTACTCTATGAATGTATCTTCTTCATCTTTGTTCTCATTTTGTTCATATTATGCCTAAGAAATCATTTAATTCTCATCTATATCTACACTCTTCACTTTTCCATCCAACTCATCTAACAAAATTTGCAAGAGATCATCAACATCATTCACAAAAACTTCATTACATTATTTTTCATTATCATGCTTATCATTTTCACATGCAAACTGAAGTTATTTTGGAAAATTTCAAGGAATTCACTCACATCATCCTCAATATCAAGAAACAATTCATCAATTTTGCTTACATTTCATTTATCTTTGCTTTCCTTTCTTGTTTTACCTCTGTAATATGTTGGTTTTCTCTGAGTTCATCCTCTTATTTCTTCATTTCATCTTTTTTTTGTGCCATACATGCTTGCTTTATTTTACATACCATCTTGGGTTTTTTGTGCATTATTTGTGTCTTCATGAGACCTGATTTATTTCTCTCCTCTTGCTAACTCTTGCTTTGAATTCTCATCTTCCTTCTCTGTTACTGCCTTCTTCATCCATATAAGCATTATGTATCCATGCCCTTCAACTATTTTCAAGGTATTCTCTTGGATATTTTCTTCTTTATTCTTTTTTTCAACCTTTTCCTCTTCTCCCAACTATTCCTATTATCTTTTAGTGTCATTCTTCAATGAACATATCTGATTTTTCTCATAATTTGCTATGTATGACATTTTAACTTCTTCTCCATTAAAAACTCAATCCCATAGCTTGGTATCATAATCAACTCTCTTAATATCTCTAGGTTTTTCCTCAAATCTTTCATTTCTTTCTCTATCCTTCTTGCTTTCTTTGTTCTTCTCTCTTCTTATTTTCATCTCTCTTCTTTCTTTCTTTCTAGTTCTTATTGTATTCTTTTATGGATAAACAACTTCCACAACTCTCTTATTGCCTCTTCCTGGTCCATCTTAAATCTATGACAAGTATTTTTTGCCTTATATATTATCTACACCTCACATTGGACTCACCAGGTCTTTTGGTGTCTTCACTATCTCTTTCACTTTCACACTTCACTTCTCATCACTCTTCACATGCCACTTTCTTCACTACACACACACACACACAACAATGTTAGCCATAAAATAACATTCATACATCAATTAAGAAACCTAAACTAAGACCATCAAGCTATGATACTAAATGATGTAGATAAAACTCACTTCTTCATACATTCATTCAATTAAGAAGATTCAAAACAAATACTTCACCTATAACTATGCATTTGAGGATCTTTACTCAAGCCTAAGATGGCTTAACAACTTGAAATTTTAATTTATTTCACCTTATAGGGTATCTCTAGATATCCTAACTTGTTTTACACCCTCTTAGTCTTATGTAAAATGTCATTTCAATCTTCAAACAACTCTCTCTTCATTCAAACTCACTTTTCACTTACCTACCTTAACTTGCTCTTCCCCTTCGTGTACTAGTTTCTTGTCTTAAGATGAAATTTTGTGTTTTATAGCTCCAAAAATTCTTCAAAGACATTTCAACTTGCTTCACACTTCAAACCATCTTAGATCCATTAAATAAATGAACTCAAAGAAATCAAAACACAATTCTTCATCTCCTTAGTCAAAATTGCCTTCTCGTTCCCCTTAAGACAATGCATCCTAGATAATTTATGGTTAGACTCATCTAGTACTTCCCAACAAGAACTAAATACACATCCCAATACACTTTATGGTAACCAATGTGTGTCCCAAATTTCATCATCAAAATCACCATACTCTTCTTGATAACACTCTTTCCTCTCTAGGCTTACAATCTCCTTTTTAGCACTAGGACAATATTCTGTCATGCATAACTTATTTCTCATGGGGTTCCTATTAGTGCAAAATTACAACACCCCTGATAACTAAAGTGTGTGTGTATGGGCCATCAGTGAAATATAAATAACATGGGGCTATCCCTCAAGTTGTGGGACTTGCGAACTTGAGATAACCCTTAGGAGAAGGCCGATTTCCTCTACCTAATCCTAATGCTACAATTACTCCTAATGCAAGAAAAAACCTGACTACACCTATCCTAACAATTCCAAGGAGATAGTGAGATATAGAGTGCATCAAAAGGGATATCATACACTAAGAGGGTGGTGATAACACCAAGAAAAGGGGCAAGATACTCTGCTGAGGGAGGAGAATAAAAATGTTGTAAGGAGAGGCCAAATAGCTGTAACACAGACCCAAACCTCCACTCTCCATCAAATATCCATGAAACACAACATCCTACACCTGAAAGTGAGAAATACATGCACAAAAAACAACTAAATAGATGGGCAAGGAGGCACAATAAAACATGATAAAGGGTTGAAAACACTACAAAACCACAAATTTATTGCTCTATAATATGCACAGACCATTACATTGTTGAATAGAGGCACAAATACGCTTACCAGGTGAAAGAGAAGGCTTACAACTCGTTAAAGTTGAGGAAGAAACTTGTAAGAGTTTCCCCAGCTCCCAGAATGTATCTCTTTAAATGAGAGGGTTGATTACATTATATAGGCAATTGTCTCACATACGCTCATTAAATCCCTGACAAGTAGTTAAACCACCTCAACTACCGCCATTAAAATGGTGGGTGAGATATATTTTATCACCTTCATTTTCCTCATATGTGACCCATGAGCCATCCAACCAGGTTGGGTTCGATGGCCTTCCAACCTTCGTACAACACCGCGTCATTTTCTTGTGTGTCGTATAACCTAGGTTGGAGAGTCATCTATCCTCTACCCGTACAACGATTGTGACATCCAACCTGACAACCTGTCCAACCTCTAAAATTAAAAATACTGGGATTTCCAACTTAAGATGTTGTATGCCACCCAACCTAGGTTGGATGGTCGTCTAATACACGTCTAACCCTTAGGTTGTCCAATCCATCCATCCAACCTCTAGGGGCCAACTTACGAAGCCAATATCTCGAGCTCTTGGATGAGTTTTGGGGTGAAATTTTATATTATTCCACCTGAAAACAACCCATTAAATCCAATGGTGGTGGTTTTAGGATCAAATTTTGAGTTTAAAACCTCCGAATGGCTCATTATTTCTCATTATGGCTAGTTGTGCACCAGAAGAATTAGTTGCCTTGGAAATTGTATGATGTTTAAATATGTCTCATCTATTTCACCATGTAGGGCATAAAAAAATATTTCCATAGGAAATTTTTTGGGCTTATAATCCCTCACGTGGCTCTTAGAATCTTTTTTTGAATATGAATTCCTCTTTCACGGTGCATGCTCCCTTAGGCTTGAAAGCCCACTTCTGATGAATTGGCCCCAAAACCTATAAAAATTCCTAAAATCACTTACAATGCTTCCAAAACTTGAAAACTCACCTAAATCAATCCATATTTCTACATGAATCCCTTTCGAGTGCTCAAACCGATCCTCCCAAGTTGTCTATTTTCCCTGGGGGTAAAAATAGATAACAATTTTAAAATGTTAGTGAAAAATTATAACACCCCTGATAACTCAAGTGTGCGTGCATAGGCCATCAGTGTAATCTACATAACATGGGGTTATCCCTCAATCTGTGGGACTTTCAAACTTAAGATAATCCTCCAGATAAGGTCAGCTTCCTCTACCTAATCCTAATGCTACAACTACTCCTAATAAAAGAAAACGACCTAACTACACTATCCTAACAATTCCAAGGAGACAGGGAGAGAGAGAGTGCATGAAAAGGGAAATCCTACACTAAGAGGGTGGCGATAGTATCTAGAAAAGGGGGTGAGATACTCTGACTGAGGGAGGAAGGAAGAAGGGAAAAAGGGAGTGAGATAGGTCAGATGAACTGTGACACAGACCCAGATCCTTAGTCGCTCATTCATCAAATCTCCATGAAACACAACATGCTGCACCTGAAAATGAGAAATACGTGCACATAAAAAAAATAGAGAGGAAAGGAGGAACAATACAATGTGAGAAAGGGTCAAAAACACCGTAAAACCATGAATTTACTACTCTATAACATGCATAGACAATTACATTGTTGAATAGAGACACAAATACGCTTGTCAGGCACAGGAGAAGGCTTAGCAACTCATTAGAATTGAGGAAAAAAACTTGCAAGAGTTTCCCTGGCTCCTATAATGTCTCTCTATTTAAATGAGAGGGTTCGATTACATTATATAGATAATTATCTCACCTACCCTCATTAAATCCCTGATAGGTAGTTGAACCGCCTCAACTACGGCCATTAAATTGGTGATTGAGATTTCTTTTCTTACCTTCCTTCACCTTATCTGTGAACTCGTGATCCATCTAACTAGGTTGGGTTGGATGGTTGACTAAACTCCGTACAACACCATGCCGTTTCCTTGTGTACCATCCAACCTACTGGGTTGGACGAGTTGTCTATCCTCTCATTCATACAACCACTAGGCCTTCTAACCTTGTGCAACTTGTCTAACCTCCTATCCGTACAATTACTGCCAAGCTACATCAAACTTGAGCGACCCCATCCATCCTTAGTCACCATACGCTGTCTAACACATAGTTTAACCCATAAACATCCAACTCCAACCGTCTAACCCCCAGGGTTGGATGGTCATCTAACCCTTAGGCCGTCTAACACAACTGTCCAACCTCCAGGGGCCAACTTGCATAGGTGATATCTTGAGCTCCCATATGAATTTTAGGGTGAAAATGTTATATGATTCCACCTAAAAACAACCCAATAAATCCAATGGTGAGTGGTTTCAAGAATCCAAGCTTGACTTTAACACCTCAAAATGGCCCCTTCTTTCTTGACGGTGGCCATTTGTGCGCCAGAAGAATTTGTTGCCTCAGAAATTGTATGATGTTTCAAGATGTCTTGTCTTTTCCATCATGTAGGGAATGAAAAATGATTTCCATAGGAAATTTTTTGGGCTTATAATTCCTCACAGGGATCTCAAAATATTTCTTTGGAGCTCAGGTCCTCTTTCACGATGTATGCTCCTTTAGTCTCGAAAACCTGCTTTTCGATAAATTGGCCCCAAAACCTCCAAAAATTCCCAAAATCACTTGAAATGTTTCCCAAATACTTGAAAAATAACCTGAATAATTCCATATTTCTCCATGAATACCATGTTCTAATGCTCAGAACCATGTCCTCTCAAGTTGTTCTTTTTTACCCCGAGGGTAAAAATAGATAACAAGTTTAGTGACCTCTTGGGGAAATATGCCTTACTAGATGTGTGACCAGTCACCTAAAGCATACATTAGGCATGGAGTCATCTTGATACATCTACAAAATAACCCTAAAATACTAAAATCCTATCCCCTGAGCCATTTAAACACTACTTCTTGAATCATGAAACTGCCTGCCAATTCCTTCAGATTTTCCATCTCATTCACAAGATTATTTGAATTAAGGTTTTGTGAGAGTGGAAAATTACATTGAACCTGGAATTTTCTTTCGTCCTTTATGGGTGATCTGTTGGGACTGTATAATAATGCATGTACTTCTATCCAATATCTTATTGCTGCCAAGCATAAAGCACAATGACTAATGATCTTGTGGTAACTATGAATGCCACAGAGCTTTGGGATGTAAATTTGCTGACTTCAGATGCATTGGAGCTAATGTTAAATTGATTTCTCCCTGTGAACACTACCACCTCTAAATGAATTGTGCAAGAGAAACATAACCACAACGCACAAGCTATGTACAAAGAGGAAAATCATACATGCCCCAAGTAGAAGCATGCAAAGTGTACATAAGCACTTCTTCTATTGAAAGAAAACCTACCTACTCTACTATAATCAGAGGAATGGACAACTTCACACGAACTCTGACATTGGAAAGGAAAAATAGCTTCATTTCCTCACCATTTTAAACCATGCAACTGATTTGAAAAAAGGCATGGTCATGGATGAGAGACTGACATGGAGATAATTTTCCACCCAACCTACCAAGGTATCAACAAACAAATAAAATACCTCCTTCAGCTAACATGTATCTGGTTAGAGGTGTTGTTGTTGACCCTTAGTGTATTGAAAATCATCCCCATGTTCTAGATTAAATATGGTCAGTGAAAACTCTGACCCCTATTTCAGTGAAGCTAGGTATTTGACTAGGCAAGGACTGATTCTTGTGATTTTCCCACTCATTTATTGCTCAACCCCACAACTATGGTTCTCTTGCAAACCTTCTTCCTGAATATGGTTGTTTTTCAAGTTGATCTGTGTTTTTCTTCACCTCCACAAACAAATCTATTTACACCTTGGTGTCAGCTATCATTCCATGGGTCCGTTCATCCCATATTCTCTCTTTCCATTCTAATAAAAGTGCACCAAGTTCTAGACAAGTAGAGCAATGAGGATCATTGCACTCCGTAAAAAAATCTTTTTCACTTTGTAAATGCTCCTCCTCGAGGCCTTGGGTACCAATAGTGTTTAGAAACAATGTTTCCTCCCCAACCTTTCCATTCTAAGAATTATTCTAACATGTCTTCTATGTTTTGGTGTCCAGCCCCCTTTTTAGCACATTTGGGGTCCTCTCATCCTCCCAATCTGAATTAGACTAGTCACCTATTAATATAAAATTTTCATCCTTTGGCAAGACTGGTTGAGGGAGAGGTGTAAGGAAGAGGTTGTTTCTTTGTCTCGTTCTCAGGAAGAGGTGTTCGATGCTCAAGGGACATGTCTTGATCACCTGAAAATTCCAAGTGATCCTCCAGAATGTACCCCCTATTCTATTGATGTGTTACCTCCAAAATATTTACTTTTACCTGAGGCCTTAATGTTTGGAGCACTACATGGACATATCCCTTTCTCTGACAACATAGAAAGTATCTCTTTCTACCAACCTTGTGGGGTATCTTGGTTTAGTGATAGTTGGGTAGAAGGTAGGGATAACATATGAAATGCCACAACTTCTAGGCACATTGGTGTAAGACTTAGAGAAGTTGGGCAGTACCCTGGGTGGAGATGGGAGGGATCTTTGTGAAGCTTGGGGAATGTTCTGGGAATAAAAAACTTGTGAGACATAAAATGAATGATAAGGAAGCAAAGGGGCTTCCTTAATTTGGTAAGGAATGATGGATTTTTCTATATTTACACATGGGGAAGGTAGAAAGGGAGGTGGTGATGGAGGGATTGTAACAACATAGATGGGATTTCATTTTTCATCCTAATTCAGAATCTTATTAGCTTGTGATGCAATAGTGAAGGATCAAGGAAGACTAATACCCCCTAATGAAAGAATCAATATAGCTAAGTCAGCATTGAAGCACCTCATATTGTACAAGAATTCCATACCTTGTGGGGGTCTGTATTCTTGTGGGATTGGGTGTTAGGTCCTCGTGAATCTGAGGTTGAAATCCATAATGGATTCCATTGAATCCCACTGTATTTTTCTGAGGTATTCCATGAGGTAAATAACATATGCATTCTCCTTGAACCGGTTGTGAATTTGTTCCCCTAGTTGATTCCATGTGGAAATAGATTGTGTAGCCAAACTGTTGTACCAATCTTTTTCTTTGCCTTTGAAAAATGAAACTAGAATTCTAAGGAAAACATTCTCCTCTATGACATCATAAATGGCACAATGGTTGGTAATATCTTAAATATGATCAATAGGGGATTGATCTCCATTTCCATAAAAGAGAGGACAATTTATTAGGGCCACCTTGGGAATAACATCCCATTGCTGCAAGTGAAGAGGAATAGAACTGAAATGATGGAATGGAAACACTCCTTAGAGTTCCATGGATGGAGTGAAAACATTAAAATCAAGTTTGCAACTAAAGATAACGGGCTTCTTGAATCATTGGAGTTGCCAAATATGCTTGAGAGTTTCCTCCAAAGGTTGGAACCTTCACCAAGAACACATCAAACTTGATGAAGTGAAGTGGTAAGGTGCTTCAAACCTGTCCCACCGGGTTTTCCAAAACTATTAGTGTCACTCGCACAACGGTTGAGATCTTGAAATGGAACACATGTGAAGTATATAGCTTTCATGTTCTTGTCCACTGAGCATTCCAAAACTATTATTTCCACTCGTACGGTGGCTGAGATCTTGCAATGGAACACCTATGAGTGTGAAGTATAGATCTTTCATGTTCTTGTCCCATCGGGCATGCCAAAACTGTTAGTGCAAAATTACAACACCTCTGATAACTCAAGTGTGTGTGCATGGGTCATCAATGTAATCTACATAAGATGGGGTTATCCCTCAATCTGTGGGACTTGGGAACTTGAGATAACCCTCCGGAGAAGACCAGGTTCCTCTACCTAATCCTATTTCTACAACTATTTCTAATGCAAGAAAAATACCTAACTACACCTATCCTAACATTTACAAGGAGATAGGGAGAGAGAGTGCATGAAAATGGATATCCTACACTAAGAGGGTGGTGATAGCACCAAGAAAAGGGAAAGATACTCTGCTAAGGGAGAATGAGAAGGAAAATGTAGTAGGGAGAGGCCAAATAGCTGTGACACATACCCAAACCTCCACTCACCATTAAATCTCCATGAAACACAACATCCCGCACATGCAAGTGAGAAATACATGTACAAAAAAAAAACAAAATAGAGAGGGAAGGAGGTGTAATAAAACATGATAAAGGGTTGAAAACACCACAAAATCATGAATTTATTGTTGTATAATATGCACAAACGATTACATTGTTGAATAGAGGCACAAATACGCTTACCAGGTGCAAGAGAAGGCTTACAACTCATTAAAGTTAAGGAAGAAAATCGTAAGAGTTTCCCCAACTCCCAGAATGTATTTCTTTAAATGGGAGGGTCGATTACATTATATAGGAAATTTTCTCACATACCCTCATTAAATCCCTAACAAGTAGTTGAACCACCTCAACTACCACCATTAAAATGGTGGTTGAGCTATCTTTTCTCACCTTCCTTTTCATAATATGTGACTCATGATCCATCCAACCAAGTTGGGTTGGATGACCATCAAAACTTCATATAACACCTTTCCATTTCCTTGTGTGTTGTCTAACCTGTGTTAGACAGTTGTTTATCCTCCGCATGTACAACTGTTGGGGCGTCTAACCTGGTGACTCATCCAATATCTGTTTGTACAACTACTTGGATGTCAAACCTGGTGATCCATCCAACCTGGGATGCCATACACCATCCAATATAGGTTAGACAGCCATCCAAAACCCATCCAACCTCTAGGTCATCCAACCCAGCCGTCCAACCCCTAGGTCATCCAATCTCGAGGGGCCAACTTGCGAAGGTGATATCTCGAGCTCCCGGATGAGTTTTGGTGTGAAATGATATATGATTCCACCTTAAAACAACCAAATTAAAACAATGGTGGTGGTATAAAGATCCAAATTTTACCTTAACCCCTCCAAATGGATCCTTATTTCTCTAGATGGCTAGTTATGTGCTGGAAGAATTAGTTGCCTCATAAATTGTATGATGTTTCAAGATGTCTCATATTTTCACCATGTAGGTCATGAAAAATGATTTCCATAAGAAATTTTTTGGGCTTATAATTCCTCACATGGATCTCAAAATATTTCTTTGAATCTCAAGTCCTCTTTCACGGTGCATGTTCCCTTAGACCCAAAATCCTGCTTCAGATGAATTGGCCCCAAAACCTTCAAAACTTCCCGAAATGAATTGCAATGCTTCCCAAAATTGAAAAATCACCTGAATAATTCCATATTTCTCCATGAAGCCCTATCTAGTGCTCAAACCCATCCTCCCAAGTTATCTATTATACCAAGGGGTAAAAATAGATAACAATTCCATAACATAAAATAAGAGTTCTTAGACACCCATTTTAGGGTTATTGATACCTATGAAGTTTCACAATCAAACTATAAACATAACTGACACTTCCTTTACTAAAGTGCCTACCCAGTTAGGTCTTTACTTGAGTTTACTAGCCCTTTTTCCAACTATCAAGGTTGACTGGCATTTTCACCCATAGAATTTCAAATTTCTTCCAAAATATGTTACATCACCCTCTTAAGATTATATCTTACAAAATTCAAGGTACAATTCAAGAGGTAAGGGCTCCAAAAATCTAGCCCTAGTAATACCTTGATTGTAGGCTACATTACAGTCCAAGAACATTCAATGGCTTATAAAATGATTATATTTTTCTTTCAAAATTTTAAACTTGAGCTAGATGTTTATGACCACCTCCTTTAGAAGCCTATTTTACCAGTGAAGGATATTCACCAACATTTCTTCAACCACCAAGAGTTTCATTCCTTTCATGCAATATAAAATTGATTATAAGAACCCTATATTGTCAACTAAATTATTTTGAGGTTTCTTAACAACATATTCACCTAGTTCATGATTAGTTTTTCCACTCACAATATTCTTGTGATGAATTCAACATTATCCACCTTAATTCATTAGAACTAGATTTGTCAATCAGTTACAGTAATGCATATTTAATCCATCAAGAATTAAAAATCACTAAAATCCAACATTATCGGTCTCAAGGCTACAAAAACCACTTACCATGATCTCCCCCAAAAATTTACTCTTATGAAAAACTCTTTGTTAGGATACAAAGAAAATACTAGCTATATTTTAACTAGAAACCAATGTTATTAGCATACATAATCTGAGTTGAGTCTCTTTACTAGATTCAAGGCTTCCATATTTCACCTTCCTAATCAATCATTCAAATTTAAGCATTACTCTACCTTCTCATTAGGAGTAATAATCAAAGGTCTAAGCCACACTTCCATGCACAACATTCTAGTAAATAAATACAATTATTCTCACAAATCAAAGTTCTTTATTACCATAAGAGTATAATTCATACAAAATTTGCAATTCTTTCTCCTCATCCTCAAGGAATATCTTCTCCATCCTCCTTACTTCCTCTCCTCTTTCTCCATGGAGGATAAATAACTCATGCATTCAAATTCTTCCTCTTTTTAACTCATATTTTCTTGCTTTTACAAACCTAAC
Organism: Taxus chinensis; assembly: GCA_019776745.2. NCBI lineage: Eukaryota > Viridiplantae > Streptophyta > Pinopsida > Cupressales > Taxaceae > Taxus > Taxus chinensis. The sequence continues at coordinate 700,531,687 of CM034152.1, forward strand.
TAATTTGAAAACTCACACATCACCCTTCATATGCCTCTTAACACATTGTGAAGCTTTTTACAAATTTCTTAATCATTTAATGGCCTTTACATCATCCTAGGACTCACTACACCATGCCTAGACACACATCTAGACCTTTTAGACTCCTTAAAAACTTATTTGATCTCTTTACATGCTTTTAAAATTGAATTACTTTTAAGGAGGGAAACTCCCATTTTGAAAGTTAAAACTCTTTATCATCTAAACTCTCTCTCTCTTACACACTCAAACCAAGAAATTTTGCATTTGAAGGACTACTTGAGGATGCCCCTACATCACATTTAAGGTCATGACAATTCAAAATAAATCTAACTTATTCCAAAAACCAATTATTCACAATAATTTTGGGTGAATAAATAATAGCCATGGAGTTAAAAAATCAAACAACATGTACAATCCCTTGCCAACTCATCATTGACTCACTCTTACAAATCAAAAACAACAATCTAACTCTCTAATAAAATCTAGAAACTCAAATAAACAATCCTCAGTCATGTTTATTTATCTCCAAATCAAATAAATCACAACTTAGATTGATGATTCACTTTCCCCAACTATAAATCAATGATCCTTCCTTTGAAAATCATCCACTAAAATATTTTAGATTTCATGTTGATATTTTGTGCAATCATTTGGTGAATAAAATCAATCTTTCATATTGATATGCTACCCAAATAAAGTCAAAATCACATCTTCATGCTCGTGGCTTAGCTATTATTCCATTAGGAGTACTTAGAGCATCCAAAAATCAACCATAGCTCACAAATCAAATGGATCCCACAAAGAAAATCACAAGACCACATTATTTTAGTCAGATCTAACCTGAGGTTGCTTTGGGATTTACAACGAAAGATTTGCACTTTTATTTTTCATTAATTTTTCTCTTTGTTTGTATTTTCCATGGTATACATTTTGGTTTTCCCAATATCAATTAAATAAATAAATCCACATCTCCATTTCCACATTTAAATAAATTAAATAATTGTCAAATCATATCCACCTCTCTAACTCAAGTTGACTAAAGTCCTGAATAAAACTAAAAATCATTATTGTAATCAAGAGGATGTGTTCAAATTGGGTCAAATAAGCATTTGAGTTAACTACAGCTCTCTTCCAGGTCATGAAAAATCAAACTCAATCCAACTTCTTCCAAAATCCAATTGCATGCATACTAAACTAAATAATCTAATTGAATGAAACTAACACCAAGAAATTTTAATAACAAATATAATTTACTAATAACATCAATGATAAAGCTTAAAGGAAATAACTTCTAATGCAAATCCATCCCTTGGAATTTGATGTTCTTTGCAATGTATGCTTTCTAGTTAATATGAGCCTATTTAGATAATAAGAAATCAATTTGTATGTTGTCTCCAAAGAGAGGAAAGGATCTCACCAAAATGGCTACAAGGCCATGTTTGGATCTTCCTTTACTACTCAACTATGAGATAAATGGATGCAAAGATAAGAATCTATTCAAATAATGGAGAATGCTCTATCAACATGTCTATAGTAATCACTATTTAAAGTGTGGTGTATGTTTGGAAGGAAGGGGGTAGGTCCTTTATATAGCTTTCCAATTTGGGAGAAGTTAGAAACCTAGTGAATGTGGGCCAAAAGATAAAGTAGAATTTAAAGGGATAAGCATGATTATGTTGGGACAGCAATATTGTCACAAGAAAAATAATAATATTGATATTGTATTCGACCAATTTAAATTACATACACAGGCTATTAAATAGCCATATACATAGGAAAACTGACTTCCTATAAAATAGGAAAGTGTTACAACAAATAAACCTATTTAGTTGTGATTGTTACTCCCGTAACAATACACAACTCAACACCAATAATATATTATTGTTTATATAACAATAATATATTAATAACACATTAAACTAACCATATAAATAAACCATGTGAATACTAATTCCTAACATTCCCCCCCTTAGTGTTTACATGGTAGAAAAACATCCACACACTCCTCTGCAGTATGCTCACCCCTGTGGCATGTCCAACTCTGTGACTCATGACCTTGATCCAAAAGAAAGGCTCGCTCCTTCCATGGTTTTAAACAGGCTTACCACAAACCTTGATGCGACAGGAACCTCATCAACTGTCGACCTCGTGTGGTTTTCTGGATCCTCCCACAAACCCTTTCAAGATCCATGAACTGACTTACTCTGGTGCTACTGTTCACCACTATGTTTATACATCAGGGAATTATGTAGGAAACACAACATGCATATCTCAAAACTGCACAATAGAAGATATACTGAAAAAATTTCACATTACTTCCTATAAGAATCGTAATGTTCTTAATTGTAGTCTCTGTTATTGATCACTGCCACTCGATCTCGAACAGCATAGAAAACTGCCACTGCCACTGGAAGCTTTCCTTGACTAAGTCGTTTTGGGTACAGAATGGGAATGGAACATTGGTATGTATTCCGCCCCACAATGTGAAATTCCACACATATAGATACTGAGAAGCAAACTGCATCGAAGAACATACTCCTGAATGGATCTTGCTAGTTAGGTCTTGCTGCACATGGTCACTAATGCTAGTGAACGTATTCTCCTAGCTGACCATCTTCCAACGAAGTACGGCAGTCAGAGGACCAAGTCAGTCAGAGGATCACTGACAGTCATCTGTGCTCCAACACAACTTTCTTTCCAACATCCATCAAATACCAAACAAAACAGGAACTCTGAAAAAGAATCACACCAAGCTGAAACTGGAACACTGCAAAACTCAAAAACAAGTACTCACACTGCACACCTGTGCCACCAAATCATTCTGTGCGGCCCCGTCGTTGGTGACTGACGAGAGGTCGCTGTTTGACCTCCTTCCTCCATCATATGGGTGCTTAACTCAGCCGGATCTGAACATGAGACTACATGGTTTCCACATTGTATTTATTTAAGCTTCTCCCCTCAATGTGAAACCTTTTATTTCAGGACGTCGGGTACAACCGATAATGCGTCCACAAGATGGCCAAAATAGAGGGTGATTTTCAATTTTTTTTATTTTCTCCCAAAATTAGAACCACTAGGACGGGAATAAAAAAATATACACTTTTGGAAAAAACGGCGCTCAATTTTGAGTTACCGTGCAAAAGTTATTGAGGTTACAATTTCCCGTAAATTGGTCCAATTAAAATAAAATTGAATTGCCCTCAAAATTCAATATTAAGCAAAAACTATAGAAATATATATATATTTTAAACTATAGTTTTGCTAAATAATTTTAAAAATTGACCAATAAGAAAAAACCTGTGTGTTGGATTTCTTTTCCCGGATGTGCATTTCCAGCCACAAAAACGTCCGTTTGACAGCAATTTCATCATATCTGCATTCTGAATCTGACCCTGATGTAAACTACAAAGTTGTGCGCCTTTTTCTCATCTTTTCAACCCAAAAAGAATCGCCTCAATCCAATATTTTATGAGGAAGATATGATCATTTTACTGAACACTACTTGCTGTATTTTTTTGGACGGATTTTTGAATATTCTCTTTGGCCTCTTAAATCTTCTTGGCTCTCATAGGAATAACCTGCTCTGGTACCAAATGTTGGGACAGCAATATTGTCACAAGAAAAATAATAATATTGATATTGTATTCGACCAATTTGAATTACATACACAGGCTATTAAATAGCCATATACATAGGAAAACTGACTTCCTATAAAATAGGAAAGTGTTACAACAAATAAACCTATTTAGTTGTGATTGTTACTCCCGTAACAATACACAACTCAACACCAATAATATATTATTGTTTATATAACAATAATATATTAATAACACATTAAACTAACCATATAAATAAACCATGTGAATACTAATTCCTAACAGATTAGAGGGAATTGATTAGAATTAACAAGTCATGGGAGTTGGAGATGATTTAATTAATCAACTAGGGTTAATTAATAGCTAAGATAAGCTTAGAAATTTATTTAGAGGGGATTTAGAGGGAAAAAAAGGTAGGATTGAGATGATTTAATAGGGGGATTTAATTAATAAGAATTTTTATCAATTAAATACAAGGTTATAGAGGCTTAATTAACTAATAATATTTAATTAATTGATTAAAGGATGATTATAACTACGAAGTATCATTAATTGACAGAAATGGAGGGAAACATTAGTTAATTAGCCAAAAACCACTAATTATAATGAAAATGACATGAAAGAGGTTAATTAGTAAAACATTAGTATTAAAACTACATAGGTGGATTTTAGGTGTTTCCATTTGCCACTCTTTGGGGTGGTGTAATGCAAGCGATGTCACTTCAAAGATAGTAAACAAATATAAAAAATTACATTTTGAAGGAGTGGAATAAAAATTAGTAGAATGAAGGATGCCCCCTTGAGTGTCAATGGGGTGATGGAAGAGGTTGATCAACATAAGCCTAGGAGGCGAGTGTGTAATGTGAGTGATGGGGAAATAAAATTTGGTGTTTCAACAAATATAAGAAAAAAGAGGGGGAGGGGGGATAAATATAATCCCTATTACACCAAGTTGTGTTTAAATAAAAATTTGTAATAGGATAAAATGGTGATGAAGAAAAGTGGAGATGAATAAAACTCGTATATAGAGATTACAACATACCATTTGGCTTAGGAATAACTTTATCCCATCATTTTTCTTATGATCCATACCATTGACTCTTTATTGTATATAAGCATGCAAAAAAAATATAAAATGACATGAAAAGCCATAATGCTAACATTTGTGCACTGTAAAAGGTCTAACTCAAAGCAAAATACATAACATAATGCAATACGAGAAAGTAAACAAGCAGACCAAAAAGGAAACAAGAACAAACAAACGTACAAAAAACAAACAATGTTCAAGACAGTTGCACTAATATTTATGTTATCTAACTGTAGTTCTTAAATGTTCAAGTTATTGACAAGGGTTAAAAATGGCACCCCAAGCAAGGATACATGCAAGGTGAATAAATGGAGGACACATGGGTCCTATGAAAAAACACTTGTGCTCTATGAAACTACCCCAAACAACTGGATGTGTAAAGAGAGAAGACATAGTAGGCGAACCAGCTTTGTTAATGGAGGTGGATCCAAATGATCCACAAGTCATGCATGAGAATAAGTGTGGACCAAATAAATATGTTTTGTAGGGAAAATTTTGATGTTTGAGGACGTTGTGTCCAATAAATGATTCAACCACGTTAATGCTTTTTACCAATTTTTTTTGAATTTTTGAAAAATTTACTAATTTTTTAGATTTTTGAAAATTTTAACAATATTTTGATTTTTGAATGTTTTACCAATGTTTTGGATTTTTAGCATTTTTTGCTATTTTTTTGCTTTTTTGAAAATTTTACCAATGTTTTTTAGATTTTTGAAGGTTTTCCGAAGCTATATATAAGAAAATGAAGATGCAAAGATGCCCCCAACAAGACGTGATAATATACAAGGGTGAATCTTGCATGTATATACAAGAAGAAGATAATATGGATAAAGTCTAGTAGGGTTAGGTTCTACAAGATAATGAACTCAAGCCAATGAAGAGCTAAGAAGGAGCGAACATGCCCATAATTCAAGTTGGCCAAGAAACAGAAGATAGAAAAGGAGTATAATATTATTTATTGAAAGAAGGGATAAAGTTTCCCTCAAACATGGTAAAAAGGAAATCTTGCACACATGGATGTTTTGAACGAAGCCAAAAAAAGCATAAATCATATGGAAAATACTATGGAAGGATATGGAAAATGTAGTTAGAATATTGGTGAAGAAAATGTGATTATCCAAACACACAAATTTTGAGACAAAATAAGGTCCAAAAAACACTTGGTAACATACTAATCTTGTTTTCTCATCGATATCAAGTGTGTGTATGTGGAAATTAATTACCTCTTGTAGTGAATATTTAATAGAAAATAAGTGAAGACAAACTAGACAATGGGTATGAATGATTTATTTTGATAAGTGATTGGTGAATGGAGGGTGGAAGGAGAGTTGTACATTTATCCATTGTTAGTCAGACATCCATAGCCCTGACGGAGATGTATTTGATTCTAGTCACAACATTTCTCTATTGTCAGCCATGTGTGCATAGTGTAATGCCTCTAACATGGTTGATATCTATGATGACTTATGTACTCGAAGTTGCAAATGTTGATATATGATTCTTTTTTGAAGACGGTGTACTCTTGTGAACTAAGTAGTCATGTTTGCTATAGATAATATGTTATCTTATGGAAATAGATACAACTCTGCCATGTATATGCTGATTTTAAAATGAAGTATTTCAGTCCTTCTTATGCTGAATGATTCATTGCATGTGGAAATAAGAAATTGATTCAGTTTAAACTAGTTCATAGTATTTATTACAGTTGAACATGTTCTTCAGTTTTCATAATCTCTGAGATAGGATAACTATACCTTGTATCAATTTCATTGATCCAAGGCACAATTTCAATTTCATGACATTGTGGTCATTTTGGCTGAGCTGGACAACATATGGGATCTTTGAACCCAGTCTGTCTTGGGATCATTGGTAACCTCTACTCCTCACATCCTTCTTATGTGATCCTTGTACGTCATTTGATTATTCTTTTGGTAAGTTTTAATTTACAATTTTTAGCTATTGCTAAAGGAACCTAAATTAAATATATGTTCCTAAGATTGTAATTTTATCCTATGTTACTAGGTTCTTTGATTAATGAGGATGTTTATTAAAAAGGAAAACCTAAGATTAAATTAATAAACTTTAACCGAAGGACCTAAGTTAGTTCTTAATCTAATGTTATGAACCTAACTGAATACTTGGGCTAACCTAAGGGGATGGAATGGATGAAATGCAAAGGTAGGTCGGTGGCACCAACCTCTATGAATTTATGAGGAAATAAATGTGGTTTTATAATCTCTATTGTGCCCAATATGGAGAATGCATGAAGGATAGTAAGAGGCTAAGTTGACACCTTTGATAAAGTGTTAGTTGAATGGATTTCAAATTTGGTAATGGCTAAACATGAGTTAGCAGAGGTGGGAGAGATAAGGAAGGATTGTTAGTCCTGTTTGGCATTTATTGTTCTTGGAAATTGTAAAAAACTGCTTAGGAAGTGGGGGAACTTGGAAGAAAGAATGGTTTTTCACCTTTTGCATTTTTCATTTGGTTTTTGTGAGATTTTAGCTCCGTATGTGGTTTTTAATTTTGAACCCCTAGTTGGAATCTTGCATGTTTATTTTAGCTTGCATGGTGGTGATGGTAACAAATTTATTATTGAGAAGCTATAAGAAGAAGGAAAACAAAGTTTCATACATGGTTTTTGGAATTTTTTGTGAAAATATCTCTTACGAGGCTCTGATTGAAGATTTACAAAATATAATAGAAGGCAGGAGATCTATTAGGTATGATAGGCCCTATCTCTTTAAATCTTCTGATTTCATTTAAATGTCTTCATTAAAAGAAATTTTCTCTTTTGGAAACTTGTGGTTTTATTTTTGTGGTTCTTTCTTTGCTTCAATGGTGTTTGAAATTTATTCTATTGGTTTCAATATGATTTTTGTGCCGCTGTGTGGTATACAAAATTCTGGTTTGTTTTAGTTGCAGTTGTGAATAGTTAATTTACACTAGAACCATCTTTGACATTGGAATGGATTTGTGTTTGTTCTTTTTTAAATGAATACCCAAATTGAAGATCATATATGCATTTATAAGTAACTTGGTTTTGTTGAAATATGTATATTCTTGCTTCAAATTCTCCCCTTATTGTTGTTGTTGGGAGACTAACTTGTATGAGACTTCATTTGGTAGTTAATACCTATGTTTGTTACTTAGGAAAAATCTTTCTATTATGCGTTTAGTCTGTTTCCTTGTTGATGGTAGTGAGGACCCACTATTTTTTCCAAATTATTTCGTGATTGTTTTTTGAAGAGTATATGGTTTGTTTAGATATGAAATATTCTTATTTTGGGTTTTTCCCCAAATGGAAACTATTTGAAATATTTGATTCTTCTGTATAACCTTTTCTCGATGGAAGTCGAATAGGAAATTATGCCTACAAATTTTTGGTTCTATTATTTTGTGTTTAAATCGTATTTGTAAACCCACTTTGGGCTTGTGGTTTTTTTTATGTGATCCGGTTTGAACTATGAAGGCATACATTTTTTATTGAATATAAATGGGTATTTTGTAAAAAGGGAGGTTGTTCTCACACTCTCTATACCCTTCTTGCTTGGATGATTGTAATTTTCCTTGGTGACCAGTTTGAACTGAGACTAAAATTGTTCTCTTTCCCTTTTTTGCTGATTCTTCTTAGAAATTACACTCTTTTTGGGTTACCCTATGGGAGGAGGATAAGCTGGGTTAAATGTTTTAAGCTCTAAGTTATATGTGTTTTTATGTCATCTGGACAAAATGTGTCCTCTTCCTGTGAGGGAAGTATTGTTTCTCTAATTGATTCTTTTAAGAGATGTTTCCAACACTTGAGTTTTTGGAACTTGGAAATATGTGGCATGTATCCACATTCATTTCTTTCTTGTAGTTCACACTATCTTGGAAACCTTGAGTTATCATGTCGACTTCGTGATCATGATATTATTGAATTTGGTTTATCAATTTCCTTGGATGGTTAGCATATTGTACTATTTTTATTTGTTGTTTCATTCAATATTTGGATATTTTCATTATGAGGAGTTCCATCCTTTGGATAAGACTATGATATGTTTTTTTTTATTACTTGTAAATAGTTTTTTGAAAGGGACTATACCCTTGTAAACAAAGAGGGCCTAGAAGCCAGAATAGGAATGAAAATCATTAAAAGAAGGATCAAGATCCAGATAAGACATAAAAACCGAAGGTAACCAAAGAGCAGTTACCCCAAAACATCAAACTAGTTCGAACACTATAGAAGAGCACCCAAAAAAAAGCAAAAAAAACAACAAAAAACACGAAGGAAGGCAGCAAGAGCAGCAAAAATCCACAATTACTTCTTGGTGGCTTTGGCGATTCTGGATTTAATAGTCTGCTAAGAGGTGAACATAGCCAATGTCGTCATATGAGTAGGGTCAGAAATATACAGCTATTGAATGGTCTTTTTTCTTTCCTTTTCCGTGCCCTAAAGAGTTGCTGGTATTCCACTGAGATTAGAGACACTGCGGACATGCTGCTAAAGAAATTCTTTGATTGCACTAAATATAGCCATATTATGGTCATGGCGAGTTTTGGCTTTCCCTAGACAGTTTTCCAGGGAGTTCTATTTTTTGTAGATATCCTCAACTTGTTTATTGTCAATATCAACCTCCTCCTCCTTCTTCCTCTTACCTTTTTGCTTAGCCAAGTTTTTAACTTCTTCTTTCAATAGCAACATGTCTGTTTCTAAGGCTTCCAGCCTTTTTGTGGAGCTCTCAATAAGACTATGATATGTTATTAAGCTCTAAATTGGTTGTTATATCTTTGACATTAGCATTGGAATATAATTATGCTGTTAATAATAGACAAGGGACTACTTGACTTATCTAAGACTGTAGTATTGAGTTCTAAACCTAGGGTTGTAATGAAAGCCTTTAGGGAACATTTTTTTGATGTTGATGTTTTGGGAAGCCTGAATGTTTGTTAAGTATTTATCACTTAGGATCCTAACTCTAAAATGAATTCAAGTTTGGAGTGATCTTTTTGTAGTAAGTTATATTGATATTATTTTTTAATCATAGTTGATTAAAACTTCCTTACCTAGAATGTTGAGACTTATTCTTGATCAACCTAATTTTTAGACTCTGTACTGAGCCTGATATAGTTAATATTGTTTGATGGAATGTATTTGGATTTTTGGTTGGTATTTTTAATTACTAATCAGGTTGTTAAATTTTGAATAACAACACAATATATTTACTACAAAAAGGTAATTTTTTATATCCTTGTACTTCTTCTTGTAAATTCAGAATAGGCTGAGTTGAGGAACTTAATTTGGATACTTGACTTAGAAGATAAGGTTAGGTTGGAAAAAATGAAATTCTCCTTTCTTTAAGACTGTTATTTTGAGTTCTAGCATGTTGAAATGAATTCATATGGATGTAAAAAATAATTTATTATGAGGATTTAATTATTCCTTTCTTATACATTACTTTAGATTCCATAATATTGTCTCTACTTATTGGTTTGTAATCTTTTGGGAAAATTCTTTCTATTTATATTGTTTTGTGTTTTTGGAACTGTTTCATAAACAAAAAGGTTCTTTTTATGAAAAAATTAGATAAAAGCACAATGTTTTAATGTTATAGCGCTTATCATGCTTAGTTCATATGAAATGAATCATGCTAACAATTTTGTAGATGGATTTCATAAAATATGAAAGGAGAAAGACATATAGAAAGTTACATCTTTTTTACTAAAGACATTGTCTCCTATGTAATGACATTACTTGAGATGTAATTTTGTCAGGAAAGGAAATGTATCAAAACTAGTTTGTATTGATGCAATGAAACTTTGTAATACTTTGAAATATTGTTGTATTCAGTGAGTGGATCACTCCCTTTTGATAAATGAATGGTTTGATGATTATTATTTTATTGTGATACCTGCATTAGCATAAATTGTGATATATTAATAGGTAATATCATTCATGAAGAGGCAACTAGGTATTTAAGTGTTATGGGATTAAGAAACTTGATAGTTCTTGTATTTATAAGACTTTTGGATGAGGATCTAAAATATTAGTTGATTAATTTTCACATAAAAGAGATACGACTAATAGTTGATCCTCTTGAGTAGAACCTTAAATAATGAAAAGTGAATATGATTGAACTATACATATGTATGAATTATTTTTCATATTAAAACATATGTGATATTTTTTCATAATTAGGACATTAGTCCTTGTCAAAGGAAATAAGATATTTTACTTGTAATTAATAATAAATATTTATTAAGATCTTGTTAAGTATTATGAATATATATTATGATGATGGTTGACTGTGTTTCTCCTTAGGAAGATTTATTTAATCAAAATATGGACGGTTAAAATGAGAACTAAAAGGATTTAGACTTCATCATTATGAAGTATAAAGTAAAGGTTTTAAATAAGCTTGTTTTAAGCTAAGGCTGAAGTAAGAAAATATTTAATAAACACACCTTTATAATATTGAGATCAAACCTGTCATTATATGATATAAGCTAATTTGTTAAGATAAACTTGAACATGTTTTCATAATGGTTTGAAAAGAATATTATATATATGCATACCAACCTCTCATGTAATTTACACTTTGTAACCTTTATAGATTAAGTGATGCTTAGTTGAATATTAAACTGTTGTTATCATTAAGCTTTAGGAAAATGATTAATTGAGTTAATAAAATTGTAATCTTAAGTATGCTAGTCCAGTTGAGGAAACTCAGTTTGATTTTATAACACATTAACTGTGGCATAGTACCTTTGTAATGACATGGGTCATTACAAGGATACTATGATGTGGTTTCTATGTTTCAACACCCCTCTTAGTTTGTTTTAATAAATTAACATAAGTGGATGACTGGATCACGGTTCCACCCTAAATAGGGATAAGGATATGATCTAGTGTTGAGGTCAACTCATGTTGACTTAGGGTAGCTAGACACACCCATTCAACATAAATTGATTGAGAATGTCTATGTATCCTTAGTCACCATGAGTAGTCTTTGAAAATAGTGCATATTGTTGCCCTTGTCTAGTGTGAAGACTTGCATCAGATTGAACTGATAGAAGTTAAGAAAGACCATTCTAGATAACAAAACAACTGTGGTGAGGGACATATTCCTTTCGAAGAGTATGCCATATGGGAATGTAAACATGTTAAACATGTTTAGAATCTTTTTCCAAAGTTTTGCAAGCTATTGGTTGAATTGTCGTATGTCACCTAGTCTAAGATGCAGGATTTTAGAGGAATATTGGTAACATATATTTAGATAGGCCTCTTAGAAAGAACACTTGGGTGCCTTTAAAAGGGTAAAGGAACCAATTATGCCTAGTATACACAATATTCAGTTAACATGAGAGATTGGTATTTTACCGAGTCATTTACAACTGCATATGATTTTCTGTTATGAGATGGATTGGCATTGTAATGTGTGTTCTAAATTGTATTAATTTAGAACATAGAACATTATGTAAGTTAAATTTTTTCCCCTTTTTTCTAAATTCTTAAAATGGGAATGTTACACTTAGCCCCGATAGAGATAATGGAAATACCCCAAGAGAGAGTTATATTTTCTTTGCTTTTTATTTTTTTGATTTTTTTCTTTCTAAAAACTTATTTTGGCTCTCTCAATTTGTTTTAATAAGGGGTTGAGAATCATAGATGGCTTAATGGAAGGATGTGGAAGTGATTGTGATGATGACATTGGCTAGTGTCAAAAAATACGCCCAAAAGTTCTTCACAAATTTTTTATTACATGTAGATAGTGATAGGATCTCTAAGAGGTCATTCATTCTTTAATTTACAAAGGTGATGAAAGACCAGGGTCAAACAGATACAATAGAGATCAATTCCATACAAGGAGTGTGAATAGAATAACCAAAAGATCATCGAAGGGATGAATATAGTGGGAGACTTGTAGAGGAATGGAATGAAAGGAAAGAACATCCATGTGTATGCATAACGTAATTGCAATGTTTGATGAGCCATAAATAGAAGATGGATGGCTACAAGGAGGTGGCCTAAGTATAGAAGATGAAGGGATACTAGGACGCGGCCCAAGAATAGAGGATAATAGGCTACCTGGAGGTGACCCAAAAATAGAAGATGGAGGGCTACTAGGATGTGGCCCAAGAATAGAAGATAATTGGCTACCTGGAGGTGACACAAAAATAGAAGAAGGGTTACTAGGAGATGGCCCACATATATAAGAATAAGAAGATGAAGGGCTACCCAGAGGTGACCCAATGAGAGATTGTGATTAATGAATTGTGATATGTAAATAAAGGTTGGGTAATGAGAAAATAAGCCATGGATCAATGGCAGACCCAAGAATTTCTCCATGTAATGGGGATGGTGAAAATAAAAGAACAATAGGAGGATCAAGTTTGATGATCGTAGGATCTTCCTCTCTTTTCTAACAAAAATAATCAACCTCTTCCTCACAATACATGAGATCATCAATGTCTAAAGAGAATCCTTACTCATAATCCTCTAGAGGAATTTCATCATATAGCCCCATGAATTATCTGATTGCTTCTTCATTCTAAAATAAATTGATTAGTATGGGTCATTTTCAGTCGACCATAGTAGGTTGATTGGAAGAAAGAGGTCCAACATGTGTGGAATATTTATAATATGTTTGATGATGTAGATGAGGGGAGGGTTTGACCTTATTTCTCAAGGGCTAAAGAGGGATTGGATTTTGATTGATAGAAGAAGATGACTCGAGAGATGAATTAGATTTTTATTTGGATATCTCGCGAGTGGAAAAATATGTGGATTTGGAATAGGTTGGTATTGGTTTTCCTAGAAGATGACATAATGCATCTAGAAAAATGGATCATGTAGGAAGTCAATAAATTGTGACGTAGGGGTCAACTTGGATGATTGATTATAGGAATTTTGAGTTACGCGGATCTTAGATGGAGGATGAGGTCATTAAGGTGACTGATAAAGAGGGTCCTACGAAGAAAGGGAGTACCAAAACTCAAGAGTTGAATTAGATGTTTGATGGGGAGAATTTTGATTTTCACAAATATTCAAATGAGGAAGAAGTCATTGAGAAGACTGATAAAGGGGGTCTTAAAGATAAAGGGAGGACCGTGACTTAGGAGTAAAATTAGAGGAATGATGGGAATAATTTATGTCGACACAAATCCTTATAAGAGGAAAATTTTTTTTAGGAGACTACTTATTCCTTAGAATAAATTTGATTGGATGAGGCTCAGGAGACTAAGGGGAATCAAAATAGTATCATGGATTACAATAATAAAAATACTAAGGGGAATTGATAGAATAACATGGATTAGAATAATCAGGAGAATGAGGTGAATAAGAAGAATTGGAAGAATAACATGGATTAGAAGCATCAGAAGAATGAATTGAATCAAAATAATGACATGGATTAGAAGTGTCAGAATCATACCATTGATTATAAGGTGAAGGTGGGGAAAGGGTTAACTAAACAAGTTCTCTAGCATGAAGAACCAATCAAGGTTTAGTTGTGATGGGCATATTTTGATGTGAATGCCTAAACCTAAGTTCCCTACTTTTATAAGTGTAAGGAACCATGTAATTTTCAGTCATGTTTGACATTGTTAGGACCAAATGCCTAGTCCTATATTGTATGATTGAACTCCTTCAAATGGAAAAAAGTTACACATCGATTGTTGGACCCCAGTCATTCCTAGTGATGTTATCATTGATGACAAGTGACATTGATGGAAAAAAATATTGATTGGTGAAGTGAGAAAGTGATGGAAATGAAGTTTGATTGGTAGTGTCATCTCACAGAGTAGTTTTAGGTGATTTCATGTAGTATCAGTGAAAGGTACATGGTTGTGTGGTAAAAAAAAAGAAAAATGTGTTGTGTGTCCTCTCCAGATGGTGTGCAAAGTATCAGGTGTTAGTGAGTTTTCATTGTCAAATATTTTTACAGTGATTGAACGGTAATTTAGAATAACACAATGGTCTTTGAATTGAGTATTGTAGCATTCAAAAGGGTTCACAATGATTTAGGATGGACTTAGGGTGTTTCGAGACATTACAAGTCTATGAAGTCTGATAGGATTCCATAACATAAAATTTGAGGTATCTTGAGATATCCACAGATAGAAGAATGAGGCCACAGATAAATCCGTTGAAATCTAGAAGGATCTTTTGAGGGTTAGATGGAGCCACTTAGGGTTAGAAGAAGCCATGGATACCATAGTGAAACCTCCTTATTCTATAGGAGGTTGTGGAAGTTTTAGTGAGATCTGTACAAGAAAAAGGATGACGTTGTGTGTAACATCTTTGAAAAAACTATTACTTTGATTACTTTCCCTCTTGACATTGCAAATGTTGACATGTGATTTGTCTTAGTAAGGTGTACTTGTATGACTTTTGGAAATCATGTTTGCAATGGATAAATTATTACTGTACATAGAGATTCATTTTGTTGTGATTCTATTTACTTGAAAATGAAGTCATTCTTCTCTGTGTTCTAAAAGGTTGTGAACATGTATTGTTTTTTTCATACTTATCTTATGTTAATAGCAAAACATTAGCTCAATTCCATTGATACAAGGTATGGTTCAGTTCTTCTTATATGATCATCTTAATAACCTGTCATTTGGAAATAGAAGGTAAAGTGGGACTAAGTCTTGTTTTGTTTATAATTATAAGGACCCTTCTTCCGGTGTCCTTGCTTTACATCATGTTGTAAATGGTGAACATGAGACTTCTTAATAAATATTTTAAAATTTTGAATAGCGTAATAAGATCAAGGATCAATTATGGAGTTATATGTAAACACCCTAACCTAAGTTGTAATGATCTATTTTATGTGGATTTTAACCAAGGTAATTAGGACTTACCTCAGACCTATTATTAAACTACTAAGGTTTACACCTTAACCTATGGTGGTATGCTTTAATTGTGGCGAAATTTTGAAACAACCTAAGGTAAATACTATTTACGTAAAGACTAAGGTTGAATCCTAACCTAATGTTAATCTAACCTAAAATAATACTAAGATAAGGTGTACATATGGACTACTTGGCAAGTGGAAAGGGCGGTGGCATCATTTTTCAAGGAATTAATGAGATTTGATTTGGTATTAAAAACCTCTGAACTGCCAGTTTTGGCAGAGGCATGGGGAGTTAGGGGGATGCCTAGTTGGCATCATCACTAAATTTAAAATGCATGCAAACTTTGAAATGGAGTTCAAAAAATTTGGATGGTAGTGGTGTGGAGAAATTAGAGGGAAAAATTGACTGTCCTTGCATTTATTGATCTCGGTTATGGTAAAGAAACTACCTAGGAGAGATGCATGGCAGATTTTTGAAGGGTTGTTTGATCATTTATTCTTTTTTATTTTTTCTCTCCATGGAGGTTTTGGTTATTCGAACTAGCAGTTCTATTTTCAATCCTTTGATATTCTTGGCATTATTAAGCTATTCTTGGATCCAGTGGAAGTATAAGAGGAAGTAGGAAAAATTGGAGTTGTTGACGACACTTGGAAAAAAGAAACGATTGTGGGAGCTTGGCTAGAAATCTTTTGCAAATCGATAAGAAGCTCTATTAGGCATGATAGGCTCTACCCATTAAGTTGTTTTGATTTTTACTAAGTGTTTTCATTAAAACAACTTTTCTCTTGGAAACAAATGGGTTCTTATATATGCTTTTTATTCTGCATTCATACTTGAATTATCTTCTGCATTATTTTGATAGTATTCACATTTTGATGAAGCAAAATCTGGGTTTTTTCTTCGCTAAAGAAATGAGTGAATCATGTTTAACCATTGTTTGAACTAGAATGTTGTCAAATTTTTGTGAACTTCTGTTGACTAAACAAAATGGAATAGAGAGGTTCACTAGTTGATAAATATAAGAGTTGGGTTGTTCTTTTTTTGAGGAAAAATTTAGAACTGGGCTATCTTTTGTTGAGCTAGAGATGATTTTAAATCCCTTCTTTTTCATCTGTTCGAACTATGTTTAAGTAGATAGTCTGATTCAATGTTATAGGTATTTTTTGCTTGTTTTGAAATAATAGTAAACAAGTTTTACTTCTTTTGAGATTTATACATTTTGAATTTAAGATCCCCTATTTGACTATTCTAAAGTTGGATAA
The DNA here is from genome assembly GCA_019776745.2 of Taxus chinensis. NCBI lineage: Eukaryota > Viridiplantae > Streptophyta > Pinopsida > Cupressales > Taxaceae > Taxus > Taxus chinensis. Next base: position 700,548,492 of record CM034152.1, read on the forward strand.
TAGAAGTCACTACTATAAAAGAAGATGTTTCAAGTTTCAGTTCTCCCTTGTTTGATATTTCATTAAAACATGTTATCTTCTACTTGAACTTACATATTGTCAATTTTGTTGCTTTCACACATAATTTGGGTGATTATTTTTTAATGACTTAACCCATTCTAGGCCTAAAAGAATCTCCTTGTTAAAAAGAAATTTGATAAAACGGTTTTCAATTATCCTACTATCATGATTTGGGAAGGACTTAATGAATGTTTATGCATCTTTTCTAGAGTGACATTTCTTACTTGAGGAGTTTCCTTATCAGTTCATCTTGTTGGATTTAGTGATCTTTGCATTCAAGTTTAATGTTTAGATGATGATGTAGGAAAGGAGTATCTATGTCAAACTATGGAATAGTTCAATCTTGTCTATCTTAAGGAATTGGGTTGGAACATTACCATTTTTCTCTTCTCTTCTGAGCTTGATTTTGAACAAATTACTTGGAGTCATGTTATTTTTATTGTTTCCCTTATGGATGAATCTGGGTTGGGTTCTTCCTTCTTGAACCTGTAACATGTTCTATTGATTCTTGTGAAATAGGGAATCTGGGGTAGCTTAAAGGTAAGTTGAGATAGTCAAATTTGTATTCGTTTATCCCTGTTTATATGTGTTGACACTTCAAAAGAAATCCGGACTTCATAACAAAAATTTATTTCATCACTACTTTGTCTCTCTCTTTGTAGGGGGTACTTAGATAACTTCACGGTAGATGTTATTTAACATTGGAATGCATTTAATGTTATTTATTGATTTTGTTGTTCTAGAAATTCGTATTACCTGAAAGTATTTGATTTACCAAATCTAGTGATAGCTTTTACAATTACAGTGGTTGTTCTCATTATCTAACGGGAAACCTTCTCTTTCGGTTTCTAAACTTTTTATATCAATCCTATATATATACATTGATTCAATATCGACTAAGTTATTTGTGTTGTAAAGGTTGTTGAACCGAATGTTTCTTGATAAGGATTTGTTTCAGTTCTTTTGAATTTCGACTGTGTTCCTCCTTTTTAAGGATGGTATAATGTGACCTTATCTCATCCTCATTGTTGACATCCTTCTCTCTCTTCTGAGTTAAGGTATTCATTCTGTTTTCTTTGAACCCTGAAGGAAGTTATAATTTTTTCACTCTTTCCGTTCTTTCTCTTCTATAATACTCCTATGTAAGGAGCTGACCAGTTTGGTTTTATATGTTGAATGAAATTGTAGAATGGGTAGTTAAAGGATAAACATTCACTTCTTCTCCTTGACTTATGTTTAGATAGGAATCTTATTATGGTGATGTGTCACCAATTCTTGGTGCATACAAATGAGATATTTATATCTTTTACCAAACCTGTTAAGGCTTAACCAAATACTTAGACTGAATTTTGGGCTTCGAAGTTGGATGTAGTACCTTAAATAGGAAACTCTTCTTTAATATATTGATGGCTCATCCTAAGATCTTTCATGGAGATGAATGAGCTTAGCCTTAGATATGTATGATGGAATACGTTAATGTTGAGTATGGTGGGTCATTTCTTCTTACAAATAATTCTATTTTTGGGAAATATTAGAGTTCGTGTCTTTCTTTGAGTTAGTTTGAATGAATCAAGAAATGAACTATAACTATCTATAGTAAGCCCCTTGCTTTTTTATTTGGCTAACTCCCTTCATTCCTCCCTCCTGTGTGCCTCAGTCATGAATTTTTCACTTTTAGGCTCTCAAAATGTTCTGGAAATGGCACCATTGGATAGAGCTCTTTCTCAGCTTTCCAAAAAGGTAAAGTTTTCTTCCTAACTCCATGTATTTTTGAAGTTATGGCTCGGCAGAGTTTTTGTGGGAAATTTTCCCATGGAAAACCTGAGCTAATGAGAAGGAGACCATGTGTCCTCGGAAGGGCAAAGGGAGGTGGAGGTAAACTTGAAATTTTTACCAAGTGTTTGGCGGGGTTCAAAGAGGAAACTTTCAGCCTAATGGCCCGCCGGTGAATAGGATTATGCCACGTGTCTAGGCGGAGAGAAGTTGGGAAAATTTTCCCAAGGGTTGGCACAAATAAATTTTTCGGCACCAAGGCCCGCATCCAATAGCATGGTGCCACGTGTCATTGGGGCGTTAGGGGTCGGAGGTGTGAGAGGAATTTTTCCTTTTTGTCCAAGTTTGGAAAGGGGTTCAGGGGAAAGGGAGAAGCCTGGGAAAATTTCCCAAAGGTTAGCGCAAAGAAAATTCTTGGCCCCGAGGCCAATAACCAATTGAAATGCCACGTGTCCTCGGGTCAGTGGAGCAAAAAAGTTGGGATTTTTTTCCCAAGGTAAAATCAAAGGAAAATATTGAAGGGAAAAACCCGCCCCCCAAAGCCCGAGCCAGTAAGATCATGCCACGTGTCCATGTGGCAACCAAAAACAAAGGCAGGCCCCAGGGAAAAATGAACATGGAAGGCCCACGTCCAATGGGGTTGTGCCATGTGTCTAGTTCAAAGAAGATGGTCAACAGTGATGGAAAAGTTGAGAGAATATGCCCACGGAAAATCACAACATGACACGTGTCCTCGGGTCATCCAGCCGGTGGAGAATTTTTGGAAAATTTTCCAAAGGCCGAAATGATGGGAAATGAAGCAGGAAGGGCCCGCAACCAATCAAATCATGCCACATGGCACAGGAAGGGTGGGGTTCAAAGATTTTTGGGGAAATTTTCCCAAATACAAAAAGTGGGAAAATTTCAAATTTTCGGCCCGCCAACCCATTTTGGCCCTGTTTTGCCCTAAATTTTTAGAGGGGTATAACTTTCGATCCAGAGCTCATTTTTTTGCGTTCTTTATATCAATGGAAAGCTGGTGAAATTATCTACATGATTTTGGGATCAATTTTGTGTTTTGGTTGATTTTGGAGGGAGAAAATTGGAAAACACCTCTGGCACGTGGAAATGAACAAAATTGACATTTCAACCACCATTTTTAATGAAGTATGGCTTGCATTCTCTCCCAGCATGGTTAAAAAATGTCAGGGAATGGAATTTTGAGGGTTCCCATGCTATTTTAATACCATTTGGTTGGTGGTTGAAGCATCTTTCATGTTTTCCCACTTTTCTCTCTCCTGAGCTAGAATGGGCATTGTAAAAGCCAAAATGGGCTCATTTTTGAAAAGAGTTAGACATTTTTGGGCTCTGCAACTTCTCTTTTCTTCCTCATCAGGTAGATTTGTGGAATTTTTTACCTTTTCATGCAAATACAACATCTCTTTTTGCCTCTTGGTCATTGTAATGCACTGTATTGGACCTGGAATGATAATGTATGCTCTGTGATTAAAATTTTCTCAATCCTTTCATATGTTTATCATTGTTTCCTGATCTTTCATTACATTTGGGAAATTTGTGCATGTTTTGTGCTGTATTTTCTTGTGGATTGTGTATGTTTTGCAGTATCAGGTGTCTACTACTCCTTTGGTGCATCACCTTAATTAGACTAGGTTTATTTTTGTACATTTTCTCAACCCTGTCTCCTTGAAAAAGTTTGATTAAGTTATAGGTAAACCCTCTACAGAATGTTATGCACACTTGAACAGAGGAGTTGAGGAACCAACCTCTAATCTAGAGGATCTTTTCCAACCCTTTGCAATTCCCACACTTGTGTGAAAAGATCCAATGTTGTGCAATCAAACTGGATGCTAAAATGTCAAACTAGAAATCTGATAGAACATCCAGAGGGTGCTGCTGATTTGCACTAATAGTTTTTGGCACACCCAGTGGGACCTTAGAGGTCTTCATCTTCATTGCAAAAAATAAATGTGCATTTTTTGCAAGTTTCTTTCTTAAAAGAGCCTTGAATTGCACATCTGGCGACTCCAAGGAAGAAGAATCAGCTGTTTTTAGCAGTCTAGGCCTAAAAACTCATGAGAAGAATAACCACAAGGTCAAGAGTTGGAGAGGAAGAAGTATTGTTTGAGTATCTGTAATTATCTCCAAGAAGAAGACAAAGAGGGAGGATAATTCAAAGGTCTCCATCTCCACCAAACAGAACTCTATCAACTCCTCCACCTAGTAGACCTTTCATCCAATCAACAAGGGTTCTAAGGCCAATCAAAATGGCACAACACAACCCATATGTCAATTTCACTGGAAGCATCCCACTTTCTCTCAATGCACAAAATCTAATCCCAGTTGCAGCATTGAAGAACATTCCATACTTTACTGGAGAGAATCAGACCACTCCTGGTGATCATGTCAAGGATATTGCTAATATTTGTGCAATCCATGAGATTGATGAGATGCAAGTTGCTGTTAAACTGCTGGCATCTTCATTCAAAGGGAAAGATTTGCAATGGTTCAGGAGCCTTGCTTCAGGCTCTATCCAAAATTGGAACCAGTTATGTATAGCCCTCCATGAGCAGTTTGGAGAAAAGGGAGATAACTTGTCCCTTTTGGAACAATTGACAACTATCAAGAGAGCTCCCAATGAGCAATTGACTGACTTCAACTTCAAATTTCAAAGGACTTGGGAGAGAATTCCAATGGCAGTAAGGCCAACAGCAGAAGGTGCTTTTCTATATTACCTTAAAGCTTTAAATTCTGATATTTCTATGTTGATTCAATCCATGGGAGGCACAACTATCCTTGCTGCTTATAACATTTCCATTAGAGCTGAAAATTGTCTGATTCAAGCTGGTAAGCTAGCTCCTAGGCCTCCAATGCCATTGTATCCAAATTTAGAGAGTCCAAGCACTAGTCAAGCACCTATTTTAGCTCCTATTCCCACTCCTAGAAATTAGAATTCAAGTGAAGCTTCTACTTCATCTTCTAGTGCCTCAAATGAACTTCAAGAAGTCATGAAGCAATTGCAAAATTTAGGTAATGAGCTGGTTACACTCAAGAGGAAGCAAGCCCAAGGTTTTAGACCTTCTTATCAGCCTCAAGCTCAGCCTAACAGGCAGCCATATCAGCCTCAAAGACCACCCAATCCATCTACAAATCAAAACCAAGCAAGGCCTCCTGCCAACAGACCATTCCAGCCCTATAATCCCAATGTTGCATCTACCTCTAAAGCACTAGTGCCAGTACAAAACAACATAGCTCAAGAGTATGATTGGTGTTTCCCATGTAATGAACCTCACAACCAGTCTATGTGCTTCAATGGTGCCCTAAATCAAGCATTAATGGTAACAACAACTGGTGTGGAGGGTGAAGGGAGTCAAGGAAATAACCAACAACAAGAAACATCCCAGCAACAATCAGCTCCAAATGATACCACACTTGTAAACTAGCAGGCATAAGACTTTTGTGGCATGAATCAAACAATCTCTCAAAGTGTTGCAGCCAACACAAGGTCAAAAAGGAGAAATTTGGGTGAAGGATAGCCATTGGCTCCAAGTAATCCACAACCTTCCACCACTCCACAAACTGTTGGCAAACAAAATGCAGTTCCAAACATGCAAGGACTGCCCAAACCAGCTCCTAGACCAACTCAGATGCCAGTTGTTACTGCCCATGTGCAAGGAATGAGTGTGCAGGCCAAAGGACAATAGAGAGATGCTTCATCCCCATTCAACATCATTGATCAGATGAAAAAGACAAATGTAAACATATCAATGTGGGAATCACTATCCATCCCAGGCCAAAGAGATTTGCTACAAGCTGCCATGAAGGACTGGTTAACTTCAAATCAACAGGCCCAAATGCAAGAGAAGGTACTCACAAATGCTTCCCAACCTGAAGGGAATCATGAAGGATAACAAGGTAAAATGTTGAAGCCCCCTCCATTCTATGTTTCATTGATCATTGGGGACCAATTAGTACACAATTACATGATTGATTCTGGGGAAAGTAGTTCAGTAATGCCCAAGCAAATAGCTGATCAGTTGGGGCTTCAATATGAAGTCATATCCAAAGGAGTAGTGCAATTGGATGGGACAGTAGTGACAACAGTAGGAGTGATTAAAAACTTGAGTCTTACTTTGCATGCATGCCCCAATGTTGTTGTTTTGCAAGATGTCTCAGTGATAGACCTTCCACCACTCTTTGCCCTATGTTTGTCAAGGGATTTCACAGCTAAGATTGGAGGTTACTTATCTGCTGATTGGTCACACATGTTGTTCAGAACAAGATATGGAACCAAGGCCACAATCAGATCTGAGCCTATTGCAAACTTTCACATTGAGCCTCACACTCCAAGCCAAATCAATACCAACTATTCAACATTTGATCAAGAGGATTATCCAAGCACTGATGAAGCTGACACCAAAGTTGGAAGCATCCCATATTTGACTCTTGATGAATGGGCAAGAAAGGTGCATGCTTTTGATCCTTATCAAGAAATAGAAGAATCTGAGCTAGGAGTCTATTGCATGCATGAAGAAAATCAGCCTATTCCTAGCATCACCAAGCCAGACCACAAGGATGACAATGAGGTATGGCAGTTGTTCTTTGATGGATCAAGAAGTAGACAAGGTGTAGGAGGGGGAGCTATGCTTGTTTCACCTCAAGGAGTTAAGTACTATTCAACTTTTATATTTCAGTTTGCATGTTCTAATAACACTACTGAGTATGAAGCTTTGATACAAGGATTGCATTGGTCAATCAAGAGAGGAATAAAGAACTTGCAAGTCTTTGGTGACAGTGAGTTGATTGTCAACCAAGTTAAGGGGCAGCATGCTGCCAAGAATGATCTGCTCAAGTGCTACAAAAATAGGGTGTGGGACCTCATTGAAGATTTTGAGGGCTTTAGCATCAAGTCCATCCCTAGAAAAGAGAACCAAGCTACTGACAGGCTTGCAGCAGTTGGAGCAGCCTTTGATGTTGTTGAAAGCATCAAGAAAGACAAAGTACAGCCAAACATTCATGTGATTGTAAGGCCTTCAGTGCCAGACAACAATGTAAGTTGGCAAGTGTTTGAAAATGATCAACAAATCATCCATTTCTTGCAAGAAGAGGCTGAGTTCTCATCTAAAAATCAGGAAAAGTTAGAACAACAGTATGGTGATCAAGTGGTACAACTGAGAACCAACAAACTACCAAAGGGACTTGTCACTTTGGAGTCCATTTTCAATCCTAATGATCAGTTTAAGAAGGAGAAAGCAAACATCCAAGTCAAGGGAGAAGATTCAGTGCCCATCTTGGTGGAAGAAGGAAAGTCACTCCAAATTGGTAAAGTGACAACTGAGCAAGAAAGGTATGAGTTCATACAGCTTTGTCAAGAATTCCCTGATGTGTTTGCTTGGAGCTATGAAGATTTGAAAGGTTTCAATCCCAAGTTATCTCAACACACCATTGAACTGGACTCAAGTGCTAAACCCATCAGGAAAAAACAAAGGCCAGTCAATCCACACCTGGAGCCTCTCATGAGAAAATAATTGAATAAGTTGATAGAGGCAAGTATCATATTTCCTATCAAGCATTCTAGTTGGGTAGCCAACTTGGTTCCAGTTAGAAAGAAGAGTGGAGAAATCAGATTGTGTGTTGACTTCAGATATTTGAATAGAGCATCTCTCAAGGATCATTACCCACTTCCTTCTATGGAGCAGATTTTACAAGTTGTTGCTGGCTCTGAAAGGTTTTCATTGCTTGATGGCTATTCAGGGTACAATCAAATTATGGTGAAGGAAGAGGATCAGTTCAAGACAGCCTTCACAACCAAATGGGGGACTTATGCATATAGAAAAATGCCATTTGGGTTGTCCAACGCTGGAGCTACATTCCAAAGGGAAATGGACATGGTGTTCAAGGATTTGATTAACAAAATGGTGGTGATATATCTAGATGATATCACTATTTTTTCAAAAAATGCAGCAGACCATCTCTTTCATTTGAGACAAGTGTTCCAAAGGTGCAGAAGATTTGGGGTATCCTTGAATCCTAAAAAGTGTATTTTTCTAGCTCATGAAGGAAAGCTCCTTGGCCACATTGTCTCCAAAGAAGGATTAGCAATTGATCCAGAAAGAGTTGAAGCCATAAGAGCACTACCATTGCCAAGCCACAAGAAAGCCCTTCAAAGTTTCTTGGGAAGGATAAATTTTGTTTGGAGGTTTGTCCCAAATTTTGCAGCCCTAGTCAAGCCTATCACCAAGATGTTAAAGAAAAGCATAGCTTTCAAATGGACAAAAGAAGGCAAGGCAAGTTTTGAAGAAATCAAAGAGGCCATCTCACAAGCTCCAACTCTCATTAACCCAAATTTCTCCAAGGATTTCATCCTCTATGCATTTGGAGGTGATGATACTATTTCTACAATTTTGGTACAGCAGAACAAAGACAATGATGAGCAGCCAATTGCTTTCTTTAGCCAAATCCTAGAGGACTATGAGGTGAGATATTCCTTCATTGAGAAGCATGTTCTAGCAGTGATTAGGAGCTTGAAGAAATTTAAGCATCTAGTTTCAAACAACAAGGTTCAATTGTTGGTTTCTCATGTGGGAGTTAAAGACTTCCTCCTCAACAAAGACCTAAATGAAAAGAGAGCAGGGTGGATTACTCATGTCATGGAGTATGACATTGAGATCAAAGTCACCAAGTTGGTCAGAGGAAAAGGATTGTGTGAGCAGTTGGTCTTGAGAAAACAAATGGAAGGCATGCAATGAGAAAGAGGTTGTTTTGGCATTGCAAGACAACCATGAACAAGGAAGCATTCAAGAAGAAAATGATGGTGTCCTCACTCCTTGCTGGACCCAAGACATAATACACTTCCTACACACAGGCCTATGCCCTCCAGAGATGAATAAAACCAAAAGGAGACACTTTAGATTGCAGGCTGTCCCATATGCCCTTGTTGATGGTGTTTTATTCAAAAGGGATGTGAATGGAGTGCTACTGAGATGCATTGGTACAAATCAGATTCACAAAGTGTTGGAAGAGTTCCATGGTGGATCAGCTGGTGGTCATTTTGCACCAAGAGTGACAGCTCTCAAGATCATGAGGGCTGGCTATTATTGGCCCAAGATTTTCAGTGACTGTTATGCATGGATCAAGAGGTGCAAGAATTGTGCATTCTTCACAGGTAAGGAGAGACTAGCCGCCCTTCCATTGCATCCAATTTCAGTTGACCAACCATTCATGCAATGGGGTTTGGACTTCATTGGAGTCATTAACCCAAATTCAAGCCAAGGACACAAGTGGATTATAAAAGCAACAGATTACTTCACCAAGTGGACTGAGGCGGTGGCACTCAAGGAAGAAAATGAATCTAGCATCCTGGACTTCTATGAAGGGATAGCAACCAGATTTGGCATACCTGCTACAATAATATCAGATAATGCATTGGCATTCATTGGATCCAAGGTAACTGAATGGGCTGTCAAGAATGGGATCTACCTAAGCACTTCATAAAATTATTATCCTCAGGGTAATGGCCAAGCTGAATCTACAAACAAGAACTTGTTAAGGATCATCAAGAGGACTCTTGATGAAAATCAGAGGTCTTGGCATACTAAATTGAAATCAGCCTTGTGGGCTGATAGGATAACCCCCAAGAGATCTACAGGTAATTCTCCATTCAAGCTTGTTTATGGAAGAGAGGCAATTTTTCCCATGTCACTTGAGTTGCCAACATTGGAACTCATGAAACAGTTGGAGTTGTTGGAGTTTGGACCCATGGAGGTTAGGTATGCAGAATTGATGGAGCTCCAAGAAATCAGAAATCAGGCATCCCAAGTAATGGAGAAGGATTAAGCTTTGATCAAGAAGACCTTTGATAGAAAGGCCAAGGATAGATCTTTCCAAGTTGGAGATCTAGTGTTAAAATGGGATGCAGACAAAGCAAAACCGGGGAGGCATTCAAAATTTGATGCCATTTGGAGTGGCCCCTACATGGTCACAAAGTGTAAGGACAACAATGCCTTCCAATTGTCTACATTGGATGGTGAAGAATTGCAGATTCCAGTCAATGGAATCCATCTGAAGCATTGCTACTAAAGGAAAACTCTCCACCTTGTACATATTAGCTTAGGTTTTCATTCCTCCAAGTGCTTATGCACATTGTTTTGTTGTAGTTTAGCTTTGCTTTCCCTAAGTGCTTTGGCACAAGCTTGTTGTTCCAGGAATGTATTTTGTAGGCCTTGCTCCAATCAGATGGTGTTCTACCCTCCATCTTCCTCCTTGCATTGTTCTAATCAGTTGGGGTACCAAGCAGAGAATTTGATGACTCCATGCCCAATGGATTGCTTCAGGAAACTGGTAACTTCATCCAGCAGGCAAGATGACCCCTCTGAGTCACCAAAATTGTTATCCAAAATAAGCCCCTTGCTTATTTATTTGGCTAACTCCCTTCATTCCTCCCTCCTATGTGCCTCAGTCATGAATTTTTCACTTTTTAGGCTCTCAAAATGTTCTAGAAATGGCACCATTGGATAGAGCTCTTTCTCAGCTTTCCAGAAAGGTAAAGTTTTCTTCCTAACTCCATGTATTTTTGAAGTTATGGCTTGGTGGAGTTTTTGTGGTAAACTTGAAATTTTCCCAGTGTTTGTAAAACCAAGTTTTCGAGCCAATGGCGAAAAGATGGCCACGTGTGCTCGAGAAGGGCGAAAAGGTTTGAAGGGTTGACAAACCTGAAATTTTCGGCCCCAAGGGCCGCACCGACGAGTAACAGTGTTTGTCACCAGGGTTCAAAGAGAAAAATTTCCTTTTTGCCCAAGTTTAGCCTAAAAATCAAGCCCACCCCCCAAAACCCGAGCCAATAAGAGGAGGCCACATACCAAGGGGGCGTGGGGGTCGAACCGGCAGAGAAGAAGTTGGGAAAATTTCCCAAATGTGAGCGCAAAGAAAATTCTTGGCCCCAAGGCCCACCAACTAATTGAAAGAAGCCACGTGTCCTCAGGTGTCGTGGAGTTAGCAGGTGTGAGAGGAGGATTTTTTTCCCAAGGCAAATCAAAGGAAAATATTGAAAGGGAAAGCCCACCCCCCGAAAGCCCAAGCCAATAAGATCATGCCACGTGTCCACGTGGCGGCAAAAAACACAAGGTAGGCCCGCAGGGAAAAATGATATAAAAGGCCCATGTCCAATGGGGTTTTGCCATGTGTCCAGTTTAAAGAAGATGGTCAAACAGTGACGGAAAATTTGAGAGAATATGCCCACGGCAAATCACAACATGACACGTGTCCTCGGGTCATCCAGCCGGCGGAGAATTTTTGGAAAATTTTCCAAAGGCCGAAACGATGGAAAATGAAGTAGGAAGGGCCCGCAACCAATCAAATCATGCCACATGGTACCAGAATGGCAAGGGAACAAGAGATTTTTGGGGAAATTTTCCAAAACGCAAAAAGTGGGAAATTTTCAAATTTTTGGCCCGCCAACCCATTTTGGCCCTGTTTTTCCCTAAATTTTCAGAGGGGCATAACTTTCGATCCAGAGCTCAGTTTTTTGCGTTCTTTATATCAATGGAAAGCTGGTGAAATTTTCTACATGATTCCAATATCAATTTTGTGTTTTTGTGGATTTTGGAGAGATAAAATTAGAAAACGCCTCTGGCACCTGGAAATGAACAAAACTGACATTTCAACCACCATTTTTAATGAAGTATGGCTCGCATTCTCTCCCAGCATGGTTAAAAATGTCAGGGAATGGACTTTTGAGGGTGCCCATGCTATTTTAATACCATTTGGTTGGTGGTTGAAGCATCTTTCATGTTTTCCCACATTTCTCTCTCCTGAGCTCGAATGGGCATTGTAAAAGCCAGAATGGGCTCATTTTTGAAAAGAGTTAGACAATCTTTTCTTGCTCTGCAACTTCCCTTTTCTTCCTCATCAGGAAGATTTGTGGAATTTTTTACCTTTTCATGCAAATACAACATCTCTTTTTGCCTCTTGGTCATTGTAATGCACTGTATTGGACCTGGAATGATAATGTATGCTCTGTGATTAAAATTTTCTCAATCCTTTCATATGTTTATCATTGTTTCCTGATCTTTCATTACATTTTGGAAATTTGTGCATGTTTTGTGCTGTATTTTCTTGTGGATTGTGTATGTTTTGTAGTAGTAGGTGTCTACTACTCCTTTGGTGCATCACCTTAATTAGACTAGGTTTATTCTTTGTACATTTTCTCAACCCTGTCTCCTTGGAAAAGTTTGATTAAGTTATAGGTAAACCCTCTGCAGAATGTTATGCACACTTGAATAGAGGAGTTGAGGAACTAACCTATAATCTAGAGGATTCTTTCTCCCACTTTTACAATTCCCACACTTGTGTGAAAAGATTCAATGTTGTGCAATCACACTGGATGTTAAAATGTCAAACTAGAAATCTGATAGAACATCCAGAGGTTGCTGTTGATTTGCACTAACACTTATCATGCTCAGTTCACTTAACTAACCCATGCTAGTAATTTTTGCAGATGGAATTCGTAAGTGATAAAAGAAGAAACGTTCTTTTATGATGCTTCTTATGGTTACCTAAAGACTGGATCTTTTATGAGGAAATATGATTCATTATTGAAATTTATTTATGAGAGTAAAAGTTGTATTTCTTAATTGAACTTATTGATGTTGTTTGACATGAAATATGTTTGAAATTATTGGATTGTAAAGTGTGTATTTCACTTTGATGAATGGGAAAGATTGAGAGTTTACTTTTACACTATGTGTTATTCTCCTTGTGCATTATGTAAAGGGAATTAGTTAACTTATCCTTATTCTCTCATAATCATATCTATTTTGAACCTTTTCAGTTGGACTTAAAATGAAGTAGGTGGAAAGGGAATTTGATACTCTATCCCTTTATGTAAATGCAACTTATCAAGTTGGCATTCATGGATGATCATGTATACTAGGTCACTATGGATTATTAAATGGTGTTAATGGGAGTTCAATTTCTTTATGATATCTGATATATTATAAAAGGTTTCAATGAATTCTAATTCTTAACAAGAAAGAGGAAGGTGAACTTCCTCTCGACCCATACCTTCCTTGGTATAAAAAAAATGAAAAATAAATATAAATTTTTAATAAGTAGACTTCATCTCACTGAATTCTAATATAAAGGAACCTATTTTAGAACATAAACAAGCTAAGAATGGTTGCGTATAATAACTAAATATTATTGTCGATTGTTTTTTCCATTTTAATTAACTAAATCATAAAGTAGGAATTTAACGAGTAAAAAGTAATCTTGATGTTTCTGCAAAACATTAACAAATAAATTACAGTTGGCAACCTTAAGGGTTAAATAAATTAAGGATTCTATAGGGATGATGTAATTAGACTTTAACAATAGAAAATACTTAAGTAATTAACTTCTTACTTGGGTATGTACATCTAGATGGGGTAATTCCATTGGATGTTGGCACACGCCAACTACAGAACTGTATCTTCATGAAGACTCGGGTATTCACGAGGATAGAGTGTTGTAGTTGACATGTTACAACACCATTTAGAATTGGATCATCTAGGTCTACATAAACTCTAACTTGAGCTTAGTTATACTCTAGGTCACATTAAAAGCATGATTTAATATAGGGGTAACTCACAAAAAGTTCGGATAACTAGACACATGAAATTTACTTAGGTCAATTGAGTATGTCTATGTACCCTTAGTGACTGTGAGTGGTTCTCTATACTAGACTATGTTGCTAACCTGGGTAAGGGTTAAACCTCGAACAAGTGGACTGATAGGAGTCAGTGAAGACCATTCTAGATAACAGCTGAAGTGGGGTGAAGGATGTATTTTGTTTGACAAGTATTTCATCTAATAATATAAACATGAACAGTGTATGAAAATATTTGGCCAAAGTATCATAAGTTGTTGGTTGTGTTGTCCTATGTCACCTAGTTTAAGAAGAAGGATTTCAGATGAATATTGGTAACAAATATGCAGAGAGGCCTCTTAAATAGAACGCTTAATACCCAGAAAAGGGTAAGAGAACCAAGTATACTTAGTATACAATTCAATGAGTTAACATGAGAGATTGGTGTTTCACCAACTCATTACAGTTGCATATGGTTATATGTTATGAGATTTATTGGCATGGAATGTGTGTTCTAAATTATGATTATTTAGAATAGAGAACATTATATAAAAAAAATTCCTTGTTTCTAAAGTCTTAAAATGGGAATGTTACACTATGAGTGAGAAAGGTGAAGCCATTACTGTGAAGGAAAAGCCACAAGAGTAAGGAAATATTGGAGGAAGTTGCGTATAAAGAGTAATTTTTTGAAGGACTAGAGTTATCCGTGAAGAAATACAAAAGCCGTGGGTAAACGAAAATAGTTGTAGACATGGAACAAAGCCATGAAGTATTAGAGAGAACTAACGAAAGCCATGAAATACAGAAAAATACACGAGAAGTAAAGGAAAGCCATAGATAAATGAAAAGTCCACCATAATAGGAGAAATTTCGTAGATCAAAGGATATTTCCATGATGCAAAGGAAAAGGGTATAGAAGCTAATGAATCCCCGGATTGAACAAATATGGATTGGATCGAGCTCGATAACAATCTAATTATTTTGGATTAGATTGGTCAAATGGTATTTTGTTCTCTGAAATTGATATTTATCCTAATATCAAATAGAGAAGTCGAACATTGCTTGTGTTCCTTGAAAAACTAAGAACAAATTGGAGAAATATCCATATCCAACTGTCAGCATTTAATGCTCTTTGACTTTGTGAAAATGTAGTTATATTCTTTATGAAATTCCTTATTTCTATGTGAAATCAAATATAAGAAAAGAAAATGGCTGTCTCATCTTGATCAGTTGGAAACCCTAAAAATATGATAAATCTATTTTAGGAAAATTATCATAAATGGCTCCTGAATAAATGTATAAAAAATGACAAAATCAAGCCAAATATAGAATGAGTAAATATGGGGTTAGTAACATGTATTTAATAGACCAAATTCTTAGGTTACAGAAATATAGAGTGTACGACACACCAAGGATGTGATTGATTATCTATAAAGATAAAATTTGATGCTAATACAAGGGTTTCTCAAGTGAGAATATGTTGCATTTGAGTTGAAGGAGCGACATAAGGAAAGAGATAAAAATAGTAGTGTAGGTATGAGGGAATATTTTGAGAGCTAATTAGATGCATTACAGATTGATGAAATCAACAAGAGAACTCTTATAAGTTATAGAGATGAATAATTGAAGAGCTTAAGAAATAGAGAAAAGAGAGTAAGAGGAGAATCGAGCCAAGGATTTTTCAAGATAAATAAATAACACAACTGTCGTTGAACATCTGATGATGATAAAGGAAAGGTGAGAAAAAGAGATGTGTAAATAAATAAGATATAGTTGCACAATGCATATTTTTTGAAGAAAAGACAAAGGAGAAGTTAAGCCCAGAGTTGTAGTAGAGAGAGAGAGAGAGAAAGTGTATATTTTTGAACAATGAAGATATATTGTTAAGAGAGAGAAGAGATATGTGCAGAAGAAGACCGTGTTATCAGATGAAGAACTGAAGTGTAGATAGAAGTGGAAAATCATATGCAATGAATGTGTGAGAGGAGATATCAAAAAGAGGTAAACAAAATATTGCATATCTAAATTTGAAGAGTGATTGTAAATGAATGAAATAGTAAAGTGATCATAATTAGTTGTATGTGCAACATATAAACTAGATGATCAAAACTTGCGTGTACCATAAGTCTAAGTTGTAGCTTATCATACTCAGGGGGTCACAGCCTCCTTGAAGGTAGTGGCCTACAAAAGATTAGTTATAGCTCATTAAATTCCAAGGGTTGGAGTTCCTTGTAAGTTGTGGCTTACTAAATAACAGTGTGTGTTGTATAAAATTTGGGAGTTGTAGCTTCTAGGAAAGTTGTGGCTTGTCAAAGACTGGGTGGTGGCTTGGTTAAATTATTAGAGTTGTAGCTCTAGATTGAGTTGTAGCTCAATTGGGAAATCACTGTAACTTCATAGGACAATTATCCAAGATAGTGAATTGGTTTCCATGGGTTTTTGTCCTGAAAGGGTTTCCCACATTATATTTGGTCTCATGTTGTGTATGTTTCTCATTGTATATCTCATGATTAAGTAGGCATGCTTATGACAACCAATTAAGTATAACATGAACCTATTAAATAAGTTGTAATTGATTGTGAAATTTTTATCTACACTAATTCACCCCTCTCAGTGCCTAAAATTCCTAACAATTGGTATCAGAGTGGTGGTTCTCTTGTGTTAATACTAACAACTTGGAGGTGATCCTAAAGACATAAGCATGACAAGATCAACTTACAAAAAGTATCAGGATTAAGCTCATAAAGAAATGTTGATGATGGAAATGGAATGTTGCAGCAGCTCCAGATATGATTCAAATGAATAAAACATAGAGTTCAATATAGAAGATGAGTTGTAATGTTCCTTAGAAGAATTAGACAAGTCAAGGAAGAAAAAAAAGAAATTGAAAGCATACATCAATACTTATAAGAGTCACATCACTCTCCTTGAGAAGAAATTGGGCAAGAAAGATCAAGAGGGTGCTCAAGAATGCAAAGATAAGGATTCTCAATTACAGAAGGCTCTGAACTCTCTAAAACTCAATGAAGAAGAGATTAAAAAGTTTAAAACCTTGATGAAGGATCAATAATGTCTAAACAGACATTATGAAGAAATGTTGATCCAAATGGAGAAATAACATGAGAAAAAGATAGAGGAACAAGTCAATCTGATCTCTAAATCTCGCAAGGAAAAAATTGAAGAGTGTGAAAAAATCATCTCAGCCAGGAAGACACTTCATGATGACCTGAAGCAAGAAAATGTGAGGAACAACAAGGATAAAGAAGATTTCTACTAGAAGAATGAAGAAGACTTAAGGAATCTGAAGATTGATTTGGAACAAGTGACAAATCAGTTCAATGATTTGAAAAACAAATAAGGAAACTTTGGTGTAATAGAGCATGAGGAATGTAAAACATAAATTCATTCCAAGAGTGAAGAATGTGAACGACTGAATGCTGATCTAAAGACTCTCAAAAAAGAAATGGAGAAAGAAAAAAAAGGGGGGATTGAACTATTAATCAAGCCATGTAAGCTATCAAAGATGCTCAAAGAATAAAGAGGATGAAAAGGGTGGTTCCAACATGCAAAAAAACAAGAAACAAACAAAAGATACTAACACTAGAAGATCTAAGTCAATCAAACAACCCAAATCATCCATGTATGAGAGAAAATTCAATGGATATTATTTTTCATGCTATGGTTTCAAAAATAGAGCTAGAGAATGCAAACAAATCAAGGTAGAAACAAAATATCCATGAGGGATTACAGATCTGAGTCTAAGAAGAATAGGACTTGTTTCAATTTTCAATGAAAAGGACATATTTCTAGCTATTTCTTAGAAGAATATTCAATTCAATATAGCAATGTTCATTCATATTCTAATAAAAGGATAAATCATGTAATATGTTATACATGTCATCAAGTTGGACATTTCTCAAGGCATTGCTATTACAGTGATCAACCTAAGAACAATTTTTGGTTCCACACCTTCAAATGGAAAGAATAGAAGACTACCAAAATTAATATCAATCCTAGAAATGAGACAAAATCATTCAAGTCTCATAAAGCCTCTGGGAAGAAGCAAATGAAATGGGTATATAGGATCAAGGAAACAAAACCAGAAGTCAAAGAAGAAAAGAAGGGAAAGAAAGTAACATGGGAAGATGAAGTTACAATTCAGTATTCTATTACCAACGAGACAACAATGACTGTTGAAAAAGATAAGCAGAAAGAAGACAAGTTGAATACAAGTAATGAATAATTTCTTCCTCAATCAGTATTAGATCAAATGCAACATGTGTGTCTTACGAGCATACAGGTGGAAAAAGAAATATCAAATTACATGGTGGTCACACCAAAGAATACATCCAAGAAGACTAAAAAGATAACAAGGACAAGGAAAGAGAAGACTAATTCATCATGTTTTTTGATGAATTCTTGTTGTTTTGACCAAGCCTGAGAAGACATGATATACCTTATCTAATCTTCTAGAAGGTATACTCAATCTAAAGAAAGCATAGTCCAGAATTCATCATGGTGAAGTTGAATAAGAAAGTCCAAGATGCTAGTTGGTGTCAATAGTTGTTGTTTAATGTCTCAAAAAAGTTGTTAAGGTATGCCATAACTGATTTGCTTTGTGATCTAGTATATGTTGAAGTCTATGTTGAATAGTGCCTCCATGAGAGAAATCTTGAGTAAATGAACAAACTGGTTGTTTGGAAAAAATATGAATATGAGTGTTTATGTCTTGATTTAATCTTCCATTGTCTTATTGTTAATAACAATATATATCCATGGCTGAACATGAGGTCATGATTTTTCTTGTTCTTAAGAGTCCATCCTCGTGCTTTAAGTATTGAAAAGAAGAGCCTATCCAAATGTCAAAATCTGATTTCAGCATTTTATGGTCATGTGTGAATCTTGATTTCTGAAAGTTCCATTCATACATGCCAAGTTTCAAGTTTGCTTCCATGAACCCTCAATGAAAAATGTGTGAAGTAAAAGTGTGTATTCATGGTATGAGTACATGTTCTAGAATTGCTTCTATTTCACATCCCATTAATATGAGAAAATTAATGCAAGATCTTCATAGCACTCAAATTTGAGAAAAGGTGATAGGATGCATGTGACTAATTAGTGATGAGAAAATGATTACAGACATCTGGAGGCTTCCCCATGATGGGTTACATATTGAGTTGATGGTAATCTAAGTGCTACTAGATACCAAGTACTGGAGGAGATTCAGGAAGCCCAAGACCAAGGATTTGAAACTGGGGCCAATATTTAATGAAGTGAAGCTACTGGCTGATCTACAAGATGACAACAAGAACATAAAGAATACATCAATACATGTGAATATTATAAACCTAATGAAAGAGGTTCAAAAGTAACTTTGAAGAAAATTGGAGGACATCCATGTGTTCAGTCAAGCCTATGTGATAGAGAAGATGGAATACAATCCTAGGGGGATCTTGTGAACAATATGATCCAATTACAAATTCAATACACAATATATACAGTGGAAAGAACTTTATCAGTCAAGAATGCATCATCATCCAAGGGGATATTCTTGAGGTAAGAACATGTGATTATCTAGTCTATCTACATCTTTATCACTATGCAACATTGATGGCCCTTTGTCATTGTTGTCAAAGGGGGAGAGAGTAAAAAAAGAAACAAAAAATCATCAAAGGATTTAGTGTTTATGTGAAAGTCTCCATCAATGACAAAGGGGGAGTTTTTTGGACCCCAGTCATTTCTAGTGATGTTTTCAATGATGTCAAGTGACATTGATGGAAACAAAGGTTGATTGGTGAAGTGAGAAGGAAATGGAAATGAATTTTGATTGGTAGTGTCAACTCATAGAGTAGGTCTAGGTGATTCCATGTAGTATTAGTGAAAGTTGCATGGTCATGTGGTCAAACAAAAGCACAATGTGTTGTGTGTCCTCTCCATATGGTATGTAGAGTCTCAGGTTTTAATGAGTATTCATTGTCAAATCTATTGACAGTGATTTAATGGTAATTCATAAGAATACAATGGTATATGAATTGAGTATTGCAGCATTCAAAAGGGTTCAGAATGATTCAGGATGAATTCAGGGTGTTTTGGGACATTGTAATTCTATGAGGTCTGGTAGAAGGCCATAGCAAAAAAATTTAGCTATCTTAAGATGTCCGTAGAAAGAAGAAAGAGGCTACGGATAAAGCTTCCAAATTCTAGAAGGATTCATGGAGGGTTAGAAGAATCCCCAGATACAAGAGTGAAACCACCTTTGTCTAGAGGAGGTCATGGAAGTTTTAGTGAGATATGCGGGAAAAATGATGGAGCTGCAAGTGAGAAAGTTGAAGCCACTGATGTGAACAAAAATCTGTAGGAGTAAGGAAATATTGGAGGAATCTGGGGATAAAGAGAAAATTTGTGAAGGACTAGAGTTAGCCACAGCGAACTACAAAAGCTGCAAACATGGAACAAAGTCGCGAAGTACTAGAGAGAACTAAGGAAATTCGCGAAGGACTATAAAAGCTGTGAGAAGTAAAGGAAAGCTGGGGATGGCTGAAAAATCCACCACAATAGGATAAATTCTGCAGATCAAAGGATATTTCCATGATGAAAAGGAAAAATTCAAAGAAGCTAATGAAAGCCATAGATTGAACAAATATGGATTGGACAAGGCTTGAGAATAATCTAAATATTTTGAATATGGTCAAATGGGATTTTTTTCTCCAAAATTGATATTGATCTAAATATAAAATAGAGAATTTGAACATTTCTTATGCTCCACGAAAATCTCAGACCTAATTTGAGAAATCTCTAGATCCAGCTGTCAGCATTTAATACTCTTTGACTTTGTGGAAATTTAGTTATATTCTCTATGAAATTCTTGATTTCTAGGTGAAATTAAATATCAGAAAAGAAAATGGTTTTCTCATTTTGATCGGTTGGAAATCCTAAAAAGATGATAAATCTATTTTAGGAAAAGCATCATAAAAGACTCCTATATTAATGCATAGAAAATGGTAAAATCAAGCCAAATATAGAACAAGTAAATATGGAGTTAGTAACATGCATTTAATAGACCAGATTCTCATGTGACATACAGATAGAGTGTATGACACGCCAAAGATGTGATTGGTTGTCTGTAAAGAGAAAATTTGATGTTAATACGAGGGTTTCTCAAGTGAGAATATGATGCATTTAAGTTGAAGGAGAGACAAAAAGGAAGAGATAAAAAGAGTATTGTAGGTATGAGGGAATATTTTGAGAGCTAATCAGATGTATTACAGATTGATGAAATAAGCAAGAGCACTCTTATGAGTTGTAGAGATGAATAATTGAAGAGCTAAAGAAATAGAGAAAAGAGAGGAAGAGGATAATTGAGCCAAGACTTTTTCTTGAGAAAGAAATGACAGATCCTTTGTTGAACACCTGGTGCTAATAAAAGAGAGATGCAAAAGAGATTTGTGAAAGGAAAGAAGATACAGTTGGATAATGCATAATTACTGAAGAAAACAACAAGGAGAAGTTGAGCCTAGATTTTTTACACAGAGAGAGATATAAAGTGTACATTGTTGAACAATGAATATATATTGTTGTGAGAGAGAAGAGATATGTGCAAAAAAAGGCCATATTATCATATGAAGAACTAAAGTGTAGATAGAAGAAGAAAATCAGATGAAATGAATGTGTGAGAGGATATATCAGAAAGAGGCAAAGAAAATACTACATATCTGACTTTGAAAAGTGATTGTAAATGAATGAAACAGCAAGGTGATTAGTTGTATGTGCAACATAGAAACTATATGATCAAAATATCTGTGTACCATAATTCTAAGTTGTAGCTTAGCATACTCAGGGGTTTATAGCCTCCTTGTAGGTAGTGGCCTACAAAAGATCAGTTGTAGCTTATTAAATTCCAATGGTTGGAGCTCCTTGTAACTTATGGCTTACTAAATAAGAGTGGGTGTTGTATAAAATTTGGGAGTTGTAGCTTCCAGGAAAGTTGTGGCTTATCAAAGACCGGGTGGTGGCCTGGTTAAATTATTAGATTATTAGATCTAGATTGAGTTGTAGCTCAATTGGGAAATCATTATAACTATATAGGAAAATTTTCAAAGATAGTGAATTGGTTTCCATGGGATTTTTTCCCGAAATGGTTTCCCACATTATATCTGGTCTCATGTTGTGTATGTTTCTCATTCTATATCGCATGATTAACTAGGCATGCTTATGACAATTAATTAAGTATAACATGAACCTGTTAAAGAAGTGGTAATTGATTGTGAAAGTTTTATCTGCACTAATCCATCCCCCCTCTCAATTCCTAAAATTCCTAACAAATCTAAGTTCCCTATTTTCATAAGTGTAAGGAACCATGCAATAGTCAGTCATGTTTAGCATTGCTGGGACCAAATTCCTAGTCCTAGATTATATGATTTAACTCCTTCAAATGGAAAGAAGTTCCATGCTGATTTAGACAACATAACGGTAATCAGCTAGACATTTTATAAATATGGAGATGCTCGTGTGATTTTTCGAAGGGAATCTAATAAAACTAGACATTGTAATGACATAATTTTGACAAATCAGTAAGGTTTGTAAAACAAGTTACAAGTGTAAATGTCAAAATGGTTGATGAAAATTTGGCAACAGAATGGCTACAAAGGAAAATTTTCTAATGTTCAAATTGTCTCGTGAGTTTCTTGATAGGAAATATTTTTGCTAAGGTTTTAAAAACATGTATAAGTACTACAATTAACCTAGGAAAAATCAAGTAGCGTAACAACTACAAATGTCACAATGAATGTCAAACAATCCCAAAGAATTAAGGAAATTCGAATCTAGGATTCAAAAAATACTAAGTATATGACATTATACTGTGAGAATTACCAAGGACAATCAAAACAAGTTCCAAATAAGGATCCAATCGCAAAAATATCTACTCCTTATGTCTCAAATATGGTTTGGTTGAAAAATGACAACACAATGTCAATACTTAAATCAAGTTTGGGATAAACAATACTTAAAAGTATCAAAATGATGTTTAAGTGATTTCAATTCAAGGTATACCCAAATGAGTTTGAGATAAAAAAATTCCAAGTTCTTGAAAATGGTGGTTACCAATGCGAGTAGTGTAACAATATAACTTGAATAATTTTAATCAATCTTTTAGGAAAAGTGAGATGTTAGTATCAAAATGGTATTGACATAATGCAAACAACGTAAAAATGAAACTTTCTAAAAACCCAAGGAAATGTTTGGTAAAAACCAAGGTCTAAGTATAACAAGGATTTGATATTATGCGAGAAATGTAACAATACAATCTAGAAACTTATATCAAGTTTTACAAGAAAAAAGATGTAAGTATCCAAAATGTATGTATAGGATGTGAGCAATGTAAAAACTCAAGGGGAAATCAATGATGAGACAAACTAACTAAAATGAGATTATCTTGACAAGGGTATCAAGATATAGGTTTAAAAACACATGAGGACATACAAGCACACTTTCAACACTTAACATTCCTGTTGCAACATGGTCATGTAAGTGACTACAAAAGTGGTGGACATGATTATTTTGGTAGTTCCATGTATGTTTGTTATCTTTTTTATAAAAAAATGCAACAAGATAAAAAAGGAGATAGATCAAATGGGGATGAAAAATATGTGGTGTAACTTTAACAGAGTTTCACCTTGTCTTATGACAAGAGAGAAACTAGGAGAAATTTATGTCTTGTAAGTTTCGTGATGAATGTCACATGATGCCAACTTTAATGGACTCTCCCCTTGCTTGAATAACAAGGTTTTGACTCTGATAAATTCATTGATTTGTTAGATATCTGTAGAACATGATGGCTAAAGTCAAGTTTTCCAATTCCAAATGGTTTCCTAGGTTTGTGTTCTCAACACTCGCCAATACTTGCCTAAGAGAGGTACGGTTTTATATAGTAAATCCTAGACAAAGGACCATTACCCCATAATCAAATTAATGAACAGAACCTCATATAGGGAACTTGAATTATTCCTCATGGTTTTTGTTAGTCAAGTAGTTAGTGGGGCACTTCCTGTTTCATCCACCAGTTCCCTCAAGGTATGGATTACTTTGGGGTTCTTGTGGTAATCCTCATAATTAGTTTTATGACTTATGCCAAGATACTTCCCACAGTTTAAATCGTATGGTTTTTAACCCTTATGTGAACTTGAAAAATAAAATGTTTTAAATAGTGGTGTGCTTTTTAATCTTGAATTAAAAATGAGGTTTAGTACATCATTAGAAACCTACAACACATTATAGTTAGTATTTGTTTAGATCCTGATTCTTTGACAAATGAATAGAACATGCACTCAAAAGTTAGTAGTTTTCCGCAAAATACACAATGTTTTGAAATATGATCGAAGGTTTTTTTTAATTCTCAAGATCTTGAAAAGATGCAAGAGAAGAGAATACAAAGAGTTTAATCCAAATAGATAGAAATGGAAAACTTTAAATCAAATGACCATTAAAATGTTTTGTACAAGATTCATTCCCCAGAATGAATGATGAAATTTCCAAGTTAATCCAAATGATATAAATGAAGATCAAATTTATTTTGATTCTCAAGATTTCTTGAAAGTTCAAGAAAAGAGCAAACACAAACTTTGATCTAATAGCAAAGCATGAAAATACATCATTCATTAAAGAATTTAAATGTGTTAGATAATGATGTCAAAAGTAAAACCTGCAAAACCCTCAAAATATCAAAATATCGAATGTTAGCCATATTTTCAAATGACAACCAAAATGTTAGAAAATCATCTAAGATCATTTTTGTTTCTGATTCTCAAGATCACTCGAAAGTGCAAGAGAAGAGCATACACAGTTTCGATGAATTTATAGTGAAATTGAGATTTTCAACAAATATTTAAAATATTAACACCATTTCTAAACATATGATAACCATAATGTTATAAAAATATCCATAATCATATCCATTTCTGATTCTCAAGGTCGCTCGAAAGTGCAAGAGAAGAGTATATGTGGCATTGATCAAATTAAAATGAATCTAACATGCAAAGAAATGACCTATTTTATAATAAATAAAAACCATGTATTTTATGTAAGTAGAAATCCTTAATTTATATTTTCATTACATATTTCACCTCAATACCTTTCCATTGAAAAAAAATGGATTCGTTTTGAGTGCGGGAGAAAAAGTTTTGGCCTCCCAAAGATAGGTTACGCATATGCTCGTATACTCATGAGTATGCACTTAACCTGTACTCAAAAATGTCAAAAAAAAATCCTAAAATCTGTAAAAAGATCAATTTTTTCCCACCAAGATTCAATTTTTATAGTAATCCGTATCATTAATATGTGAATATAAGACTCAACACTATCAGGCACTAACCTACATGCTCAAAACTTAATATTTTTAACAAATTGACAAAAGTAGCATGTAGAATGGTAAAAAAATGAAGCTCAAAAAATGAAAACATGGAGAAAGCTTGAATTTTTCTTGCAAACATTTAATTTTTGACAGCAACCCATCTCCTTAATAGTGGAATACAAGACTCATAAAACTGCAAACACTAACC
>CM034152.1:700573793-700627497 GCA_019776745.2 Taxus chinensis
AATTGGCAAGGGCAATTTTACAGATAACCCTACCAAATTTTGTTCTCGTCCCTCATCAGGGACCTCTTGCGTTCGGAACGTTGCAAAATCCCTTCCCGGGAAATCTAGTTTTCCGAACTTAGCCATTTTTGGTCTTTTTTGGTCGGGTGCACATAATGTCTATGCAACATCAAGTATTCATGCGCCCCCTTTAAATTCTTTGGCGCATGGTTTGAGGTGTCAACAGGCATTTTGATGTGCCTCACTATGTTGTGCCTTCCTTGCATGCGCCAAAGCGCATGCAGCCTTCATGTCAACAATACTTTTGTTGCACCCCTTTTTGGTGCGCCAAGGGCGCACATATTCTTATGTCAACAAAACTTTCGGTGTGCCATAGGTGCACATAACTTAGTGTTGGCAAGTGTTTTGATGCGCTAAAGGGCACATGCTTTCTTGTGTCGACAGTGCTTTTCATGCGCCACTTGAAAAAGTTGGTGGCACATTTATTACCACCTCGCCTATATATAGGTGCATCTGCACTGTCATTTTCATCCGTCAGAATCACGTGAATTTTTCTCTCACCTCTGTACCTGTCAGCGCACCTACCCTGTCGTTTTCGAATCACTTCGTGGACCCTGGTTTCACATTTCTCCATTATATAATCCTGGTAAGAGGTCCTTTTGTGCTTCTGTGTGTTTTATGTTTTTTATCTTGGCTGCTTGTTGGTGTGGATTAATAAGACTGTCAAAACATGAACTCCCCACCCCCTCCTTGTTGTTTTTCTCTACCCTTTCCCCATGCTTTTCCCCCCTCTTTCCAGATCTGCTGGTAAAGGGGACTCTGTCCTAAAAAGATGGCTTGGAACTCTTATTTTTAGCTTCTTCATCACCCAATGAACCCTGCAAAAGGATCTTAACCACATGTAAAACCCCTCAGAGAAGGAATCATGGCTTGAAAATAAGAGACTGTTATTTCCTCTTTTGGCGCATCTGTCACCCCTGTAACATGGAATACACAGCCACGCCATTGGCGCATATACCATGTCTGTTACACAAAGAACAGCTGTGCCCTCAAGGTGCACTTCCTTCGCTTGTTGCAACCGCTTTCCCTGCGCCCTACTTGGCGCACCAAACTCATATGTTGCATCATAAAAACTCGTGCACCATTGGCGCACCCTGCATCTATGTAACACCAACTAAATCTGTGCCAAGTGTAAAACTGTAAATGGTGCAGGCGCATCCATTGTTACAACAACATCATGTTGTGTGAGACCTTCCATGCGCCACGCCAAGTTCCCCTATGGCGCATGAAAAAATGATGTTACACGCATTAAACTTGTGCCCTTTGGTGCATCCTGCACCCGTGTAACATGAAAAATATCTGTGCCCTTTATAAAATGTATACATATGGCGCAGGCACACTTATACTTACAACAACAAAAAATGCAATCTGCATAGTGTCCATGCGCCATGCGCCCTTTGGCGCTGATTTATCCCTTGCAGCAGCCCTTTCCTGTGTGCCTTATTATTTAGCCCTGTAACCTGCAGTATTCATGCGCCCTGTGCCCTGAGGCCTTAAAATCACTAACTCTTTCTTCTGTTGACGCTTTAATGGAAGATCAAATAGCTGATATGACTTTCTTGCGTTGGGTTTCACTTCTTATTCTTGCAGATCAGCAACTGAGTTCAGAGTTACATATGTCAACATCAAGCAAGAGACCTACCAAACCCAAGGGAAAAGCCAAGCTCACAGAAGAAGAAATGAAGTATAAATATCAGAGGGTCAGGATGCCCGAGTCCCAAGTAGAGTGTGACCTAGACATCAGAGACTCAGAACTAGGTCATATTGATATGGAGGATTTCTGGGCCAGAACCCAGAGGGTCACAAGAAGTCCATGGATGGACAAACTGATGGCAGTGCACTACACTTTGCTGGTGGGATCCCAGTTAGTGCTGTAAACAATGAGTTTATGATGGTAGTAGCCTGATGCTACAACAAAGACACAAGATGTGTCCATAATGAGAAGGGCAAGGTCATAATCAACCTCACTGCCCGCCACTTCGAAATAATGTATCAGCATCCCTCACCACCGTCACTTTGTGGCCATTAGCCAGGAGGATTGCATCAAAGCTTGGGACGACAATGAGGATCAGTGCATGCAACTAATGAATGAAGTATACCTAAAGAACAAAAAGGTGGTGACTCGGTGGCCACAAGTCATTCATCGCAGTGACTTTTCAGAGGAACTCAGTGACACAATCACGTTCCTGAGCAGAGTCTTTGGGCTTCCTGATGCCCATTATTTTCACAAATGGATGCTGCGATACCTAGAAACAATGAACAAAAATGTGCCCGATCAATGCTTTGAGTGGGATAGAAATCATAAGCAGCACAATATCTGAGCAGCTCCAACAACTTAACATAACGGGGAGGTTCTATATGAACTCCTATGTGGTCTATGCTGTGGCTTCAGAGAGGGACTATCCCAGCTCTGATGCGATGTGGGGTTTGGCCCCAAGTTAAAATCTATGAATATTATCCAGAACTGAAGCTGGAAAATAGCATTCCCAGTTCACAAAGATCAATGATGCCTTCTTCTACTTCATCATCTACCTGTCTGAGGCCGAACATGACTCACAGGTCACATGACCAAGAGCATCATAGCAGCTACAGAGAAATGGGGGGCCTTGTTCACTCAATTCCCCACATTCACCTATTTGAGGGTAGTTAACTTCTTGGGGGAACCAACTAAATTGCCAAGATATACTAGTCCCAAGTTGATCCTGTTGGAGCTGTCGAGAGCAACTTATTACCTACCATGAGAAGTGTCTCAAGAGAAAGAAGGGTGGGAACTCCTTTCCCCCTCACAGTGGGTAGGTATATGTGTCTCTCTCACCACAAGGCAAAAGACATGTTTGCAGAGCTGGAGCTACTGAATCTAAAACATAACTTCCCAGCAAGGCCCACCTTCAATCCAAGAAATTGTCTCCCAGGGCCAAGCTTGATCCAATCCACATCCCTCAGATCAAAGACATTTATATCGACTTATATCATGAGGTCGAGCTCAGGAGGAAGGATCATTCCCACTTGGCCTTAGCAGAAATCATCCAATACGGGGTGGCCATCGTCCCAAAAGGCTACCAAACTACTGATCAAGAAGTTGATCAAGTGTATCTTGATACAAATGGGGATGATTGGCCTTTCGCAGTGATCGACAGGAACCAAAGCTCCTCAGACAATAGAGGAGAGGGTCAAGGAAACTCTGTGAAGGACAGATCATTGGTGCCGAATGAACGGGCTCATCTACCTCGGAGTCGATTTCACAACCTCTCCATTGGGCAACGCACCTCCTCGGTCAAAACAGCAAGCCAAAGGGCAAGGGAAAGGTAAAGAGGGTGAGTCCAGCTCCACCCAAGAGGAAGCTCCTGAAAGCCCTCCTTCTGCTTCACAAGAATGGGTTGTAATCCTAGAAAGCTCAGAGGAAGAAGTAGTGGAAGATGTTCCAATAGGCACATCCACTCAGGATGTGGCCACAACTGTAACAATTGAGGTCCCTTCTGTTCCTTCTCCTTCTCCTCCTTCCCCTCCTCGAGTGACCCAAAGCGACCATTCCTTTGGTCGTGTCCTCTCCCCCTTCTTCTACTATTCCTCCTGCTTCTTCGTCCATCTTCTCCTCTCTCGCGGAGCTGTCCCCCTCCATTTCTTCCCTCATCTCTGAGCTCCCTTCCCTTCCTATGACTTCCTCCCCTACAATATCCCTTCCTCTCGTGAGCACTTCCTTGAATTTCCTCTCAATGCCACCTCCAAGTGTCTCCACGTTTTTCCCTTCTACTACTACAGCTGCCCCCTTCTCTATTTCTGGTCCTTCTCCCATAAGTCCAGCTTGGGTCTCCCAGCACCTGAGTCAACAGAAAAGGAAAGTTCCCATTGCCCTGATGGAATTCTCCGTCATCCCATCAAAAGGGATCAAGAAGCAAAAACCAATAACCCACTTCTCTCAGAGTGCATCAGGGGAGAGAGTGATGGAGATTGCATACCCCAATCCTTTGAAGGATAAAAAGGATCTGTCTCTGAAAGATTACACAGTGACTCAAGTCACAATGGGGACATCTTCAACAAGCCTGCAAGGAGAGGCCCTATCTGTAGTTGACGCCCTTTGCAAGAAACTCCAAGAAGCAAAGGAAGAGAAAAGGCTGCTAAAGGAGAAAAATAAGCATCTTCTCCGCATGCCTTACAGAAAATGGGCAGTGTGCCTCCTACAACTGTTGCCAAAACTCCTGAGCCTCTGAGCCAGGATAAGATCAATGAATATGCTAAAATCGGTGAGCAGGGCATGGCAGTTTCCACCTGGAGGAGCCAAATCCTCAAAGAAAGTGAGGGAGTTATCGCTAAGTTCACAGATTTGTACCAGAATATCAATCAAACAAATAGAGAACTCTAGGCGATAGCGGGACCCATCTCCGAAGAGCTTGATCATGCCAAGATGCAACACGAGACCTTTCAGAAAATGCTCGACTGTTTAGTCAATGATCTGGTTAAGTTTGGTGTCTTTGGACACCCTAGAGCCCTCAATAAAATCCTTTCCACTTTGGATTATCGGGTGGATCAGCTGGAGTTTGTCCTGGAGAAGATTGACAAGGTAAAGGAGGTAGCCCTAGATGCAATGCATCAAATGGAACAGATTGTTCTCAGAATGTCTCCAGGGTTGCTCACTCCTTCTTTCACCTTGAGAAAGGTTGAAGAAACTATTCAGATCTTCAAGGAGATCATTTCACAGGGACTTGGGGCCAGAGGTCACGTTTGACGCCGAATCCATCAATAACCTATTGGCATGTCGTGACTTCATCGGGTACCTGATAGAGGCAGAGAATGATTATTCCAAACTCCCTGGAAAAATCTCATAGATGAGTGGGAGACCTGCGAAGCTATCAGTGATAGACACAAGGATCCTTCCGAGGATCAAATTCAACCCATGATCAGTAAGTTCATGGAGTACCATGCCCAGTTCCACATCTCATCACCTGAGCAGCAAAAGCAAGATACCCCCTTCCAGCCACGGGACGATGATGAATAGTTTCTTTCTTCTCATCTTTCTCTTTGTAAAATATCTAAGTCATGTTGACACAAATGATGACATCATCCATGTTGCACCATGGGATGATGTCATCCACCAAAGTTGTCAAAAGTCAACAAATGACTTTGTAATCTATTGTAAGATATTTTTGTAAATAAGTGGTTTGTTTGCTTTTGTCTTCTTTTTCTTCTCTCCTTCTATATATACTTGAATACTTGTTGTATTCAGGGGTGGATATCTTTTAGATGAAAAATAGAAGTGAGAAGAAAAGGCTTTGTACTTTTTGTAACAGAAGGAGATATTAATGCAAATATTAAGACTTTGTGCTAAATATGTGTGTTATGGGCATCTGATCTTTCTTATGTCAGATCTATGTGTTTATTCTGTTGAATCTATCTCTACTTTTTTGTCATTTATTCATCAGTATTGCTTTATTCGTTTATGCAAGTAGGTTTGGCTCTGTTTACTACCAATCCCAAAACATAAACCTTCTGACCTTTCTGCTTTGGAATTCATTTCTTTTCTCCCTTCGGACCTGATCTTTCTTCATCCTCTCTTTCCTTTCCTTTCTTTTCGCAGTCGGAAATACCTCTATTGGGATGAGATCCCAAACCCCCAAAGGCAGAATATTGTGAGACTTGCACAGATTCCTGCTGGTAGAATAGCAATAAACTAGTTTCGCTTTGCTGACTCAAAGAGGGGCCATGCCCTGCACACTGTTGGCTCGTCTATCCATAGATCTGCCCAAGCGACAAATTTTCAAACCAATAGTTTTTGGCGACTCCGCTGGGAATCAAACAGATCTATCCGATCTATGATGATGGTATGATAGAAAATCAGTAAAAATCAGAAAAATCACTACCTATTTGCAAATTTTAACTTTTGTTCAAAATCCAAAATTTTTGCAAAAGTGACCCAAATTGAAAATTTTCTTCTGAGATCCATAGATCTGGCCTAGTTGGAGATCTTTAGTTCGCTGAGTTTTTATAAAAAATCTGTATTTTTCCATAGATCTGAGTTTTTGACAGTTTACCAAAATTTTCAAACTCTTTGAAAAGTCAACTTTAGATCTGAAAATCAGCTTACTAAGCTTCACTATCATTTTGTCCTCATTGTTCTTTGTCATTAAACCGCAATCGGTTTTCAGAAGAGGATAAAATTAAATATTCAGAAAAGTACATGCTGCTGATTTTTGTCAGAAAAATCAGAAAATCAGCAAGTACAACCAAAAAGAGTTTTTAATCTGCTTCACAACATTGCAGAGCAGGAAGGTACGCTGGCAGGTGAACCATTTACTCGTAGCAGGAGAGCTCATGGAGAAGTTGATCCTACTTTCGATCTGCTTCAAAGGCACAACTTCAGTATAACACCGGCGCGCTTTTCATCACTAAGTTCAGCTGATCGGTCAGCCAGAAGTGCCTCACCTCCACGAAAGAACCGGTTTTCACAAGGAGCCTCCACATCCCTTTGTAGTGCCTTGTTACTCAGTGGAACTGTGCTTCCAGCCCGTGTTCTTTTTCCACCCGTCTAGATGGCGGTACCATGGGGAAACGCTATGGGTCCCCTGGCCTTGCCGCATCCTGTTCACGCACTCCCACATGGAAACCAAAAGAATTTTCCCAAATTCGACGGGAGCGGAAACCAAAGCATGGATTCACACATATCTGCATTCATCATGTCATGCAGTATCCTAGATGTAACTCATGAAGATGTGTCGGTTCACCTTTTTCTAGAAACTCTACAAGGGCCCGCAGCTAGAATGGTTTCAGCATTTTCCGGCCGGATCTATCACCAGTTGGGCCACCTTGCGGGATGCTTTTGAAGACAGGTACAAGCCTTCGGAAGATGCATTTGCATTATTATCCCAGATCACTCACCTAAAGAAGGAGGCCAATGAGACCATGCGTGATTTTATTGCCAGGTTCAATGCATTAATCAACCATGTGCCTGTTGCCATGCTTCCAACACCAGAAAACCAGAAGTGTTTTTTCGTGAATGCTATGAGTTCGAAAGTAAGTTTCTTACTCTTACAAGAACAAGTAGCTACCTTGATTCTTACCCTAGGCTGCTGCAATCCAAATTGAAGATAACTTGCTAATATCTGGCGAATTAAAAAGGGAATCATCTAAGCTTAAATCTTCAGGCCCTTCTCCCACTACTTCGTCTGATCTGGCATTTCAAAAGATGGCGAACGACTTGCTCACATTAAAGAAGAAGTTAGCCCAAGCTTCCCCCAGTTCCTCATACCGGGATATTCCACGGAGGAATTTCGTTTCCAACAATGTTTCACAAAGGCCACGCTTACCTGCAACTGCTCCACGGTTGGCACTTGAGGCTCCTCCGGTCAACGCTTTAGTCGAGATCGAAGAAGAGGAAAAAGATTACGAAGAACCTTCATCTCAAGGAAAAGATGATCAAGATGTCGGTGAGCTGACTGGTGACTCTACTATCGGGTATATGGAATTTGATGAGGAAGAATCTGATGGAGAAGAGGGTACACAAGGATATGCAAGTGGAAAATCATATGTTGTTTTTACCCGCTCGCAAGGAAAAGAAGCAGAGGTCGCTGCCCATGTGCGGAAAGAGAAAGCTATGTCAAACACGCCTCCAACCATTGCTAAAAGAGGTAATCCTCTTCCTACTCAACCCCCTGTTAATTCTTTTACAAAGAAGTCTTTTCCCCCCATCTCTCCTCCAAATCAGCCCTTCTTCTATTTCCATGAAGACCAGTAATCCTACTCTACCATCGCGAAGTGAGGGACTCATTCCTTCACCAGCGCAACCCTTAGCCTACATTTGACATCATAGATCATGCTAAGAAGACTAAGATCCAAATGTCTGAAGCTGAGTATCTTCAGTTAAACCCCGAGCAACTTGTAAGATTGACTAAGTATATTCAAAGCCAAGCTGTCATATCTCCCCAGGTCCCCCTAAAGGGAATCCTTTCCACTCCTCCTACATCCCACATAAATGTTGCCTCAACATCTGCATCAAGCAAGATAGAGCCTTTATATCTATCCCTCTTAATCAATGGCCACAAGTTAAGTAACTACATAATTGATTATGGAGCTTCCGATAACGTCATGCCGGCAAAATTCGGCCCATGCTTTGGGCCTCACCCTTACCAAGCCTTTTGGCAGATGTTATTCCTTGGAAACCAAGCAGGTTCCATTGATTGGTCAAATCAAAAGACGTGCAGTTTGCATTTGCGGCGTTCCCAGAGAAAAGAGTAAAGATGACCGTCCTCGTTGCCGAACATTCTGACAGCCTACGGAATTTTGCTGGGAAGAAGTTTTTGCGAGTGAAGTTGGTGGGGAGATTCATATGGACTAGTCTAAGGCTAGAATCCCCATCAAAGGTGTAATGCAGACATTGGAGCTAGAATCACAAAAGAAGTACTTGGTTACTAACTTTGAGGACCCCAAAGCTCAAATTCTTTTCGAATCATCAGGGATGGGGAACTATTTCTTGTCTACTGAGTCTGACAAAATGGTTTGTTCTCATCCAAGAAGAAGATCTTAATAAGATCTGGACTTTGCAGTTCGATGGCAGCTGCGCAACTAGTGGATGTGGCACTGGAGCCATGTTAATATCTCCCGAAGGGGAGATTATTCCTCTCTCTTTCAAGTTGCAGTTTTTCAACACAAATAATACTGCTGAGTATGAATCTTTGCTACTTGGCATGCAAGCCACAAAGGAAAGAGGGATCAAAAATCTGAAAGTACAAGGTGATGCAGAGCTAGTCGTGAATCAAGTTAAGAGGATATATCAAGTAAAGAATGAGAGGCTCAGGCACTACCGCAATGCGGTGTGGGACAACATTGAGGAATTTGATGCTTTTTCAATAGAATCCATTCCAAGAGCTCAGAATGACATGGCCGATTCATTGGCCGTTTCAGCATCCCTCATGCTCCCTCACCCAGGTTTGAAAACAAACAAATACACCATTGAGGTGGTTTTCCACCCAAGTGTGCTAGACAATTCTCAGCATTGGAAAGTATTCAACGATGACAATCAACTCATTGCCTTTCTAGAAAAGGCAGAAAATTTTAAGGAACTTCACTTTGAAGGATCCACTTCTACGTGCCGTGAATCAGTTACTGGTCAAGACGATGAGTTCCGAAGGGAATGACGGCATATGTCAGCTCAAAGGAAATAAAATTCCAAAAGGCTTGGTTTCTTTAGAGCGGTTGTTCGACAGGCATGATCATTTTGTAAAAAAGAAAAGGCGAGATGATGTTGGATCCTCCCCAGAAACCAAACCGGTTAATTTAGGATCAGTAGAACATCCGCAGTTTGTGAACATTGGAAAATGTTGCACACCTGAAGAGAAGCGGAAGTTTGTCAAACTGCTGAAGAAATACATGGATGTATTGGCATGGTCCTACGCTGATCTGAAGTCTTTTAAGCCAAAGGACATCCAGCATGACATCCCGTTGAAAGAAGACATCAAACCCTTTCGCCAGAAGTAGAGGCATTATAACCCTAAGATCTCAGGTACTATCCAGGCTGAAATTCAGAAAATGCTGGATGCGAGGATCATTTTTCCTATCCATCACAGTACTTGGGTGGCAAACATTGTGCCAGTGCACAAGAAAAATGGTGAAATATGCATATGCGTAGATTTTCGAAACCTAAATCAGGCTTCCTTAAAGGACAACTACCCACTTCCTATAATGGATCAAGTTCTACAAGCAGTAACTGGATCAGAAATGTTGTCCATGCTTGATGGTTTTTCAGGCTACAATCAGATTGAAGTCTCACCTGAAGACAAGTTTAAAACAGCATTCACTACTCCCTGGGGCACGTTTGCTTACAGCAGAATGCCTTTTGGCCTAACCAATGCTGGCACCACTTTTCAGTGGGCCATGGACCTGGCATTCAAAGGTATGATGGGAAAGGTCATTGTCGTTTATCTAGATGACTTAAGTGTGTTCTCTAAACAATGAAATGATCATTGTGATCATCTGGAGCAAGTATTGGCCAGATGCCGAGAGCATGGGATTTCCCTGAACCCAAAAAAGTCTATTTTTGGAGTCACAGAAGGAAAGTTGCTAGGACATGTTGTTAGCAAAGAAGGAACGAAGATAGATACCGAAAGAGTTAAGGCTATTCAGAGCCTTACTCTGCCAACAAGCAAGACTAGTGTTCATTCTTTCTTCGGAAAGGTAAACTTTCTCAGGCGCTTTATTCCTGACTTTGATGAGAAGACTCGTCACATATTGAACATGATGAAGGGGTCACCAACTTTTCGATGGAGCGAGGAAGGGAAAAGGTCGTTTGAAGAAATAAAAGCTTCCGTTGCTCACGCACCAGTTCTGGTATGTCCTGATTTCTCCAAGGACTTTATCATGTATAGTTATGCATGTGAGCATACTGTGTCTGCAATCTTGATGCAAAATAATTCAGAGGATGTTGAATCTCCGATTGTGTTCATGAGCTATCCCCTTAAGCCTCACAAAATAAAAATGTCTCAATTGGAAAAGCATGCCTTCGCCATTGTCAAAGTAGTCAAAAAATTCAGGTATTACATGTTTAAATTACTCCGCTCGTGTTGGTCCCTGACCCGGCAGTCAGGTCAATTCTAACTCCATAGTAGTTAGGAAGCTTGGAGGAAAGGCCGTGTCAAACGTCCAGGAGTCCAACCTGGATATAAAACCAAATAAGTCTTTGGTAAGAGGCAAAGGCTTGTGTCAACTTATGGCTGAAAACCAAGGGTCAGAAGTTTCCAGAGAAAAATATGATTGTACCCATCTCTCCTCCAAAGTCAGCCCTCTCAGAAACCTGATTCAAGACCAGTAATCCTATTTGTCCAACCATCGATGAAGTGGTATTCCGATATTGCTTTCATTCCTTCACCTAACGCAATGCCCTTTGCTCATTTGACTATCATAGGATCATGCTACACTATAAAGCCCAAGATCCAAATGTTTGTCAGCTGGGATGATAGTCTTCAGTACAAATCCCGAACAGCCTGTGAGATCTGACTTGCAAGTATATGTCGACAAAGTCACAGCTGTCATAGTCTATCAGAGTTTTCCCCAAAAGCCTATTCCATTTCTCACTCCTCCATGCATACACAAGCATAAATGTAGGCCTGGTACTATTGGCTGACACTCAGGCAAGATAGAACTACCTGGGTAGTAATTGAAGTGTGAGCCTTAACCAGCAGTTGCCCACGCTTTCGGCCTCACCCTGCAAGCCCAAGTTAGCTACTTTTCCCCTCAGGCCGGGTCGTTCTCGACGAACCATTCAGGCAGTGGGGAATTGATTTTATCGGCGCACTCAATCCCCAATCAAGTTGGCAAACATAGTTATGTCCTAAAAGCAACAAATTACTTCACCAAGTGGGTGGAAGCCATACCTGTCAAACATGCCACTTCTGAGGTTGTTTGCAGTTTCATCAAAGAAAATATCATTGTCAGGTTTGACATTCCTCAAACAAGATCATTCTGATAATGCCTACGGAACTTTTCTTCTGGGAAGTTATTAGTTTTTACTAGCGAAGTTGGTGGGGAAATTCATATGGACTTGGTCTAAAGCCTAGATTATTCCCCGTCAAAGGGATAATGCAGACTTTGGAGCCAGAATCACAGTAACAGAAATACTTGGTTACTAACTCTGAAGACCCCAAAGCTCAAATTCTTTTTGAATCGTCAGGAATGGGGAACTATTTCTTGTCTACCAAGTCCGAAAAAATGGTTGTTCTTGTCCAAGAAGAAGATCTTAATAAGATCTGGACTTTGCTTTGGCAGCTGCGCAACTAGTGGTTGGCACTGGATGGCAGAAATTATTCCTCTCTCTTTCAAGTTGCGTTTTTTAATACAAATAACACTGCTGAGTATGAATCTTTGTTACTCGGTATGGAGTGTGGCACTGGAGCCGTGTTAGATCTCAAAGAAGAAATTATTCCTGCTCTCTTTCAAGTTGCAGCTTTTTTATACAAATAAATCTGCTCAAGGTGTGATATCTTTGTTACTCGGTAGTTGCAGGCTAGCACTCCGAGAGGGTATCGAAAGATCTAGTACAAGGTGATGCTATGATGCTAGTCATGAATATAAAAGAATATATCAGTGAAGAATGAGAGGCTCACGGCACTACCGTAATGTAGTGTGGGACAGCATTGAAGAGTTTGATGATTTTTTCAATAGAATCCATTCCAAGAGCTCAAAATGACATGGTTGATTCATTGGCCATTTCAGCGTCCTTCATGCTCCC
Organism: Taxus chinensis; assembly: GCA_019776745.2. Lineage (NCBI taxonomy): Eukaryota > Viridiplantae > Streptophyta > Pinopsida > Cupressales > Taxaceae > Taxus > Taxus chinensis. Next base: position 700,586,065 of record CM034152.1, read on the forward strand.
TCACCCAGATTTGAAAACAAACAAATACACCATTGAGGTGGTTTTCCGCCCAAGCGTGCTAGACAATTCTCAGTATTGGAAAGTGTTCAACGATGACAATCAACTCATTGCCTTTCTAGAGAAGGCGGAAAATTTTAAGGAATTACACTTTGAAGGATCCACTTCCACTTGTCATTAAATCACGATGAATCCAAAGGGAATGATCATATGTCATCTCAAAGGAAATAAAATTCCAAAGGGCCTGGTTTCTCTAGAGAAAGGGACATGCTGGCTGATTTATGTCAGAAAAATCATAAAATCAGGAAATAAAATTCCAAAAAAGAGGCCTGGTTTGCTTCACAATATTGCAGAGCAGGAAGGTACACTGGCATGACCATTTTGTAAAAAAGAAAAGGCGAGATGATGTTGGATCATCCCCAGAAACCAAACCGGTCAATTTAGGTTCAGTAGAACACCCGCAGTTTGTCAAACATTGGAAAATGTTGCACGCTGAAGAGAAGCGGAAGTTTGTCAAACCTGCTGAAGAAATATATGGATGTATTGGCATGGTCCTACGCCCATCTAAAGTCTTTTAAGCTAAAGGACATCCAGCATGACATCCCATTGAAAGAAGACATTAAAGCCTTTCGCCAGAAGAAGAGGCATTATAATCCTAAGATCTAGGTACTATCCAGGCTGAAATTCAAAAAATGCTGGATGCGAGAATCATCTTTCCTATCCATCATAGCACCTGGGTAGCAAACATTGTGCCAGTGCGCAAGAAGAACAGTGATGCATATGCGTAGATTTTCAAAATCTAAATCAGGCTTCATTTAAAGCTATAGATCAAGTTTCAAGCAGTAACTGGATTAGAAATGTTGCATTCATTTAATGACAATACCCACTATCCTATAATGGATCAAGTTCTGCAAGCAGGTAACTGGATTGGAAATGTTGTCCATCTAGATGGTTTTTCAAGGACCTATAATCAGAATGAAGTCTCACCTGAAGATCAATTTAAAGTCAGCATTCACTACTCCCTGCGGGTACGTTTTCCTATAGCAGGATGCCTTTCGGCCTAACCAATGCTAGTGCCACTTTTAAGTGGTCCATGGACCTGGCATTCAAAGGAATGAGGGTGAAAGTCATTGTCGTCTATCTAGATGACTTAAGTGTGTTTCTTTAAACAATGAAATGATCATTGTGATTATTTGGAGCAAGTATTGGCCAGATGCCGAGAGCATGGGATTTTCCTGAACCTGAAAAAAGTCTATTTTTGGAGTCACAAGAAGGAAATTTGTTAGGGCATATTGTTAGGAAAGAAGGAATGAAGATAGATACCGAAAGAGTTAAGGCTATTCAGAGCCTTACTCTGCCAACAAGCAAGACTAGTGTTCATTCTTTCTTCGGAAAGGTAAACTTTCTCAGGCGTTTTATCCTGACGCATTTGATGAGAAGACTCGTCACATATTGAACATGATGAAGGGTGTCACCAAATTTTCGATGGATATTCGAGGAAGCAAAAAGGTCGTTTGAAGAAATAAAAGCTTCCGTTGCTCACGCACCAGTTCTGGTTGTCCTGATTTCTCCAAGGACTTTATCATGTATAGTTATGCATGTGAGCATACTGTGTCTACAATCTTGATGCAAAATAATTCAGAGGATGGTGAATCTCCGATTGTGTTCATGAGCTATCCTCTTAAGCCTCACAAAATAAAAATGCCTCAATTGGAAAAGCATTCCTTCGCCATACAAGCGGAAAATCATATGTTGTTTTTACCCGCTCGCAAGGAAAAGAAGCAGAGGTCGTTGCCCATGTACAGAAGGAGAAGGCCGTGTCAAACGCGCCTCCAACCATTACTAAAAGAAGTAATCCTCTTCCTACTCAACTCCCTGTTAAGTCTTTTACAAGGAAATCTTTTCCCCCCATCTCTCCTCCAAATCAGCCCTCTCATATTCCTATCAAGACCAGTAATCCTACTCCACCATCGTGAAGTGAGGGACTCATTCCTTCACCAACGCAACCCTTTGCCGCATTTGATATCATAGATCATGCTAAAAAACCCAAGATCCAAATGTTTGAAGCCGAGTATCTTCAGTCAAATCCCGAACAGCTTGTAAGATTGACCAAGTATATTCAAAGTCAAGCTGTCATATCTAATCAGGTTTCCCCCAAAAGGAATCCTTTCCACTCCTCCTGCATCCCACATAAATGTTGCCTCAACATCTGCATCAGGCAAGATAGAGCCCTTCTATCTCTCCCTCCTAATTAATGGCCACAAGCTAAGTAATTGCATAATTGATTCGGGAGCTTCTGATAACGTCATGCCGGCAAAAGTCGCCCACGCTTTGGGCCTCACCCTTACCAAGCCTTTTGGCAGATGTTATTCCTTGGAAACCAAGTAGGTGTCCATTGGTTGGTCAAATGAAAGATGCACAGTTTGCATTTGTGGCATTCCCAAAGAAAAGAGTAAAGATGACCGTCCTCGTTGCTGACATTCTGACAGCCTACGGAATTTTGCTGGGAAGAAGTTTTTACAGCGAAGTTGGTGGGGAAATTCATATGGACTGGTCTAAAGCTAGAATCCCTGTCAAAGGTTTAATGCAGACTTTGGAGCCAGAATCACAAAAGAAATACTTGGTTACTAACTCTGAAGACCCCAAAGCTCAAATTCTTTTTGAATCGTCAGGAATGGGGAACTATTTCTTGTCTACCAAGTCCGAAAAAATGGTTGTTCTTGTCCAAGAAGAAGATCTTAATAAGATCTGGACTTTGCAGTTCGATGGCAGCTGCGCAACTAGTGGATGTGGCACTGGAGCCGTGTTAGAATCTCCCAAGGAAGAAATTATTCCTCTCTCTTTCAAGTTACAGTTTTTTAATACAAATAACACTGCTGAGTATGAATCTTTGTTACTCGGTATGCAAGGCAGCAAGAGAGAGGATCAAAAATCTGAAAGTACAAGGTGATGCAGAGCTAGTCGTGAATCAAGTTAAAAGAATATATCAAGTGAAGAATGAGAGGCTCAGGCACTACCGTAATGTAGTGTGGGACAACATTGAAGAGTTTGATGCTTTTTCAATAGAATCCATTCCAAGAGCTCAAAATGACATGGCTTTGATTCATTGGCCGTTTCAGCGTCCCTCATGCTCCCTCACCCAGATTTGAAAACAAACAAATACACCATTGAGGTGGTTTTCCGCCCAAGCGTGCTAGACAATTCTTAGCATTGGAAAGTGTTCAACGATGACAATCAACTCATTGCCTTTCTAGAGAAGGCGGAAAATTTTAAGGAATTACACTTTGAAGGATCCACTTCCACTTGTCGTGAATCAGTCACTGATCAAGATGATGAATCCGAAGGGAATGATGGCATATGTCATCTCAAAGGAAATAAAATTCCAAAGGGCCTGGTTTCTCTAGAGCGGTTGTTCGACAGGCATGACCATTTTGTAAAAAAGAAAAGGCGAGATGATGTTGGATCATCCCCAGAAACCAAACCGGTCAATTTAGGTTCGGTAGAACACCCGCAGTTTGTGAACATTGGAAAATGTTGCACGCCTGAAGAGAAGCAGAAGTTTGTCAAACTGCTGAAGAAATATATGGATGTATTGGCATGGTCCTACGCCAATCTAAAGTCTTTTAAGCTAAAGGACATCCAGCATGACATCCCATTGAAAGAAGACATTAAAGCCTTTCGCCAGAAGCAGAGGCATTATAATCCTAAGATCTCAGGTACTATCCAGGCTGAAATTCAAAAAATGCTGGATGCGAGAATCATCTTTCCTATCCATCATAGCACATGGGTAGCAAACATTGTGCCAGTGCGCAAGAAGAACGGTGAAATATGCATATGCGTAGATTTTCAAAATCTAAATCAGGCTTCATTTAAAGACAACTACCCACTTCCTATAATGGATCAAGTTCTGCAAGCAGTAACTGGATTGGAAATGTTGTCCATGCTTGATGGTTTTTCAGGCTATAATCAGATTGAAGTCTCACCTGAAGATCAATTTAAAGCAGCATTCACTACTCCCTGGGGTACGTTTTCCTATAGCAGGATGCCTTTCGGCCTAACCAATGCTAGTGCCACTTTTAAGTGGTCCATGGACCTGGCATTCAAAGGTATGAGGGTGAAAGTCATTGTCGTCTATCTAGATGACTTAAGTGTGTTCTCTAAACAATGAAATGATCATTGTGATTATTTGGAGCAAGTATTGGCCAGATGCCGAGAGCATGGGATTTCCCTGAACCTGAAAAAGTCTATTTTTGGAGTCACAGAAGGAAATTTGTTAGGGCATATTGTTAGGAAAGAAGGAATGAAGATAGATACCGAAAGAGTTAAGGCTATTCAGAGCCTTACTCTGCCAACAAGCAAGACTAGTGTTCATTCTTTCTTCGGAAAGGTAAACTTTCTCAGGCGTTTTATTCCTGACTTTGATGAGAAGACTAGTCACATATTGAACATGATGAAGGGGTCACCAACTTTTCGATGGAGCGAGGAAGGGAAAAGGTCGTTTGAAGAAATAAAAGCTTCCATTGCTCACGCACCAGTTCTGGTATGTCCTGATTTCTCCAAGGACTTTATCATGTATAGTTATGCGTGTGAGCATACTGTGTCCGCAATCTTGATGCAAAATAATTCAGAGGATGTTGAATCTCCGATTGTGTTCATGAGCTATCCTATCAAGCCTCACAAAATAAAAATGTCTCAATTGGAAAAGCATGCCTTCGCCATTGTTAAAGCAGTCATAAACTTCAGGTATTACATTTTAAATTCCCATACGGTGGTGTTGGTCCCTGACACGGTGGTCAAATCAATTCTAACTCAACAGGAGTTAGGAAGCTTGCGAGGGAATTGGATTGCAAAGGTCCAGGAGTACGACCTAGATATAAAAACCAGCCAAGCTGGTAAGAGGCAAGGGCCTATGTCAGCTTATGGCTGAGAACAGTAAGATTTAGAAAGTTTCTGAGAGAAAAGGATGATTGTACCAACGAAGCGTAAAGCCAGCTGGAGAAAGCCCGATTCTCTGCCTCTGGTCCTATTTTTTGCAACCAGTGATGAGTGGTATTCCTATATTTCTTTCTTCCTTTACCTACGGCAAATGTCCAGCTCACCTAACTGCAAAGGAGAAGTGCAATATAAAGCTCAGAGCAGACCAAATATGTTATCTAGGATGACGACTTATACAAATGTGGGATAGATGGTGTCTTCTTACGGTGTGTCGACAAGCCACAGCAGGTGAAGTTACTTGAAATTTTTCATAATTCAGCCTGTGGAGGCTATTTTTCCTCTTCCGTGACAGAACACAAGATCATTCGAGCCAGGTACTATTGGCCGACGCTTTTTCAAGATATAACTACCTGGGTAGCAAAGTGTGAACCTTGCCAGCAGTTTGTCGGCAAGCCCAAGATGGTTGCTTTTCCCCTCAGGCCAGTCGTTGTCAACAAACCATTCAGGTAGTGGGGAATTGATTTTATTGGTGCACTCAATCCCCAATCGAGTGCCAGACATAATTATGTCATATCAGCAGCAGATTACTTCACCAAGTGGGTAGAAGCCATACCTATCCAAACATGCCACTTCTGAGGTTGTTTGCAGTTTTATGAAAGAAAATATCATTGTCAGATTTGGCATTCCCAACAAGATTGTTGTTGATAATGCTTTCTAACTTCTCCTCATGAGGAAGTAATTAGTTTTTGCTATGAATACGGTATAACTTTGGCTCACGCCTCAGATTATTACCCTCAGGGTAATGGTCAGGTTGAATCTAGTAACAAAAACTTGGTGACCATCATACGAAAGCTGGTGGATGAGAATCAATGAATGTGGCACAAGTCCTTCTACGACACTTTGTGGGCAGATCGCATTACTCCCAAGAGGTCTCTCGGTATGTCACCTTTTCAAGTGTTTATATGGCACTGATGCCGAGCTTCCCATTTCCACTGAAATCCCTGCTCTGCACTTGGCACAAGCTATTGAAGATGAAACTTTTCAAAAATTCTCTTGAAAAGAGAATCATGTATTTGAGCAGAGCTAGAAGAAAAGAGAGTAAGGGTGGTTGACAAGATCACCGAGCATTAGAGTCAGATCAAAAGATTGTTCGATAAAAAAGCTAAGCAAAGAAATTTCCACGTGGGAGAACTCATCCTTTTATGGGACAAACGAAGAGAGCCAAAGGGCATGCACGGAAAGTTTGATTCCTTATGGAGAGGGCCTTTCAAGATCAAGCAGCTCAACGGAGAGAATAGTTTCTATCTCTCGTATAGCGGGAAACATCTGAAAATCTTCAGGAATTAGAGCTTGCTCTCTTCTTTGTACAGTTTGCTTTAGTTGTGTGTTTGTTTTTGTCGTGTGTTTGTTTTTGTTGGTTGTGTGTTTCCCTTTCTGGTCTCCCTTGTTTTTGACTCTGTTACCGAATGGATAGGCACGTGAGATCTGGTATTCTCTACCCCTGAGGTTTGCTCAGGGATAGTCCCCAGAAAGAGCTAGTTGTTATCTCGTAAAATTGGCAAGGGAAATTTTATAGATAACCCTCCCAAATTTTGTTCTCGTCCCTCGTCAGGGACCTCTTACGTTCGGAACATTGAAAAATCCCTTCCCGGGAAATCTAGTTTTCCGAACTTAGCCATTTTTGGTCTTTTTTGGTCGGGCGCACATAATGTACTTGCAACATAAAATATTCATGCACCCCCTTTAAGTCCTTTGGTGCACGGTTTGAGGTGTCAACAGGCATTTTGGTGCACCTCATTATGTTGTGCCTTCCTTACCTGTACCAAAGCGCATGCACCTTCATGTCAACAATACTTTTGTTGTGCCCCTTTTTGGTGCGCCAAGGGCGCACATATTCTTATGTCAACAAAACCTTCGGTGCGCCATAGGTGCACATATCTTAGTGTTGGCAGGTGTTTTGACGTGCCAAAGGGTGCATGCATTCTTGTGTCGATAGTGCTTTTCATGTGCCATTTGAAAAGTTGGTGGCGCATTTATTACCACCTCGCCTATATATAAGCACATCTGCACTGTCATTTTCATTCAACACAATCACGTGATTTTCTCTCTGTACCTGTCAACGCACATGCCCTATCATTTTCGATCGAGACGTGGACCTGGTTTCATATTTCTCTATTATATAATCTGGGTAAGAGGTCCTCATTACTTCTGTGTGTTTTGTGTTTTGTTTTTTGGCTGCTTGTTGGTTTGGATTGAACTCAAATAAGCTGTGCTGATGAACTCAACCCCCCATCTTGCTATTCTTCCCCATGCTTTTTCCCCCTCTTTCCAGATTGTCTGGTAGGGGAAAATCTGTCCTGAAATGATGGCTTGGAACTCTTATTTTTAGCTTCTTCATCACCCAATGAACCCTGCAAAAGAAGCTTAACCACATGTAAAACCCCTCATAGAAAGAATCATGGATTGAAAATAAGAGACTGTTATTTCCTCTTTTGGCTCATCTGTCACCCCTGCAACATAATATACAGTCGCGCCAATGGCACATATACCATGTCTGTCACACAAAAAATAGTTGCGCCCTCAAGGCGCACTTCCTTCGCTTGTTGCAGCTGCTTTCCCTGCACCCTACTTGGCACACACCAAACTCATATGTTGCATCATAAAAACTCTCGCCATTGGTGCACCCTACATCTATGTAACACCAACTAAATCTACGCCAAGTGCAAAACCATCAAAGCGGCACAGGCGCATCCATTGTTACAACAACATCATGTTGTGTAGACCTTCCATGCACCGCGCCAAGTTCCCCTATGGCGCATGAAAAAAATGATGTTACACGCATTAAACTCGCACCCTTTGGTGCATCCTGCACCCATGTAACATAAAAAATATCCGCGCCCTTTATAAAATGTATACATATGGCGCAAGTGCACTTATACTTACAACAACAAAAAATGCAACCTACAGTATTCATGCGCCCTGCGCCCTGAGGCCTTAAAATCACTAACTCTTTCTTCTGTTGACACTTTAATGGAAGATCAAACAGCTGATATGACTTTCTTGCGTTGGGTTTGACTTCTTATTCTTGCAAATCAGCAACTGAGTTCAGAGTTACATATGTCAACATCAAGCAAGAGACCTACCAAATCCAAGGGAAAAGCCAAGCTCACAGAAGAAGAAATGAAGTATAAATATCAGAGGGTCAGGATGCCCGAGTCCCAAGCAGAGTGTGACCTAGACATCAGAGACTCAGAACTGGGTCATATTGATATGGAGGATTTCTGGGCCAGAACCCAGAGGGTCACAAGAATTCCATGGATGGACAAGCTGATGGGCAGTGCACTACATTTTGCTAGTGGGATCCCAGTTAGTGCTGTAAACAATGAGTTTATGATGGTAGTAGCCCGATGCTACAACAAAGACACAAGATGTGTCCATAACGAGAAGGGTGAGGTCATAATCAACCTCACTGCCCGCCACTTCGAAATAATGCTCGGCATCCCTCACCACCGTCACTTTGTGGCCATTAGCCAGGAGGATTGCATCAAAGCTTGGGACGACAATGAGGATCAGTGCATGCAGCTAATGAACGAAGTATACCTAAAGAACAAAAAGGTAGTGACTCGGTGGGCACAAGTCATTCATCGCAGTGACTTTTCAGAGGAACTCAGTGACACAATCACATTCCTGAATAGAGTCTTTGGGCTTCCTGATGCCCATTATTTTCACAATCAAGTAGGTTTGGCTCTGTTTACTAACAATCCCAAAACATAAACCCTCTGACCTTTCTGCTTTGGAATTCATTTCTTTTCTTCCTTTGGATCTGATCTTTCTTCATCCTCTCTTTCATTTCTTTCTTTCCGCAGTCGGAAACACCCCTACTGGGATGAGATCCCAAACCCCCGAAGGTAGAATATTGTGAGACTTGCACAGATTCCTGCTGGTAGAATAGCAATAAACCAGTTTCACTTTGCTGACTCAAAGAGGGGCTATGCCCTACACACTTTTGGCTCGTTTATCCATAAATCTCTCAAGGTGACAGATTTTCAAACCAACAAGATTAACACCCAATAGTTCCAAAGGCATGTTACTAAACTCACCTACACCTTCCTCATGGAACATACTTTCTCTGAGTGCATCAAAGACTGATAAAGTTGAACCTTTCTACATCTCCCTTCTTGTTGGAGAATATGTACTAAATAATTGCATAATACATTCTGGTGCCTCAGAAAACATGATGCCTTTAAAGGTTGCCAAGGCTCTTAAACTTACATTCACTCCACCTAGTAGCTCTTGTTACTCTTTGTTGTTAAAAAATGTCCCACTTGTAGGGAAGGTCAAAGATGCACAAGTGTCTCTCACCAAATTTTTGGACAAGAAAATTTCAGCGATGATTTTGGTAGCTAATGTCCCGGCCTCATTCAGAATGTTGTTGAGCAGAAGTTTCTACCGAGACTTGGGAGGGAAAATTCAAATGAATTGGTCATCCATAACCATACCAGTGAAGGGAGACATGGAGAAATTTCTTTCTGAGAATAAAATGAGGTACACAGTATGAAATTCCAGAAGCCCAGAAGCTAACATCTTATATCAAGGTAGCAGGAAGATGAATCACCTTGTGACAACTGAGGAGGAAGAGGATATCCCCATCTTAATAGGCCCAAACATACCTTCCCGAAGAGATTTGGATTTTGAAGAAGCATTGAGGATATTCAAGCTACAAGAGGGCAGCCCCAAATTTCCAGATGATGCAAACCATGAAGAAGAGGAGATGGCTCTTGATGATTTTCAAAAAGGAAAATCAGCTTATGTTCTTATCCATGATGAAGACATTTTCACATTCCCATTTGAAGATGAGGACTCCCTTGATCATGTCACCCAAGAAGAGACCAAGCCAGTCTATAATGAGCCCTTGAACAATGAGAAAGAAATGTTTGTACAAGAACTGCTTAGAGCCGCAGAAGAAACTGAAGATCCTGAGCTCAGCCTCGAGCTCCTGATGCAAGTCACAAATTTGTAAGACAAGCGTGAAGCTGATGTGAAGTTTGGCCATATTGAGATAAGGCAAGATGAAATATATTATGCCACTCTTGAGCTAATGATTGATGTATGCAATACCGAAATGGAGATATTTTCTTTCCCATTTAAAGATGAAGACTCTTTCCATGATGAAGAAATTGAAGAAAGGAGTTTCGAGACCTCTAAAGATGAAGCTCTTTTTGATGAAGAATCGGTAGAGTGCAGTGATTCTTGAGATGATGAGGTAATCCCTCCAGATAGTTTCCTTGAGTTGTAAAATAAAGATTCTTCAAAGTCACATCAAGATGAGCTACAAGAAACGATGAAGCATAACTCCGTACAAGAAATATTGGATGCAGTAGAAGTTATGAAAGACCTCGAGTTGATTCTTGATCTCTTCACTCATACCATGAACATATGGGAAAATTATGAGTTTTCCTCCAATCATTCCTTCAGTACTCAAATGCCTCACCATGGAGTAGAGATAAAGGATGAATCAAATGTTTCTCATCGAGAAGATGTCAATTAGCATAGGCCTGGGAAAGAAAATAATCAAGAATGTTCAAGTATTTTGAACAAAAAGCAGCCTTGGGGCAGTGATGAGATGCTCAATGGAAAATCAGCTATATGGATAAACATGGAAGGCAACTGGCACTATGAGACTGACTTCAAAGAACACAAAGGCAGTGGAATTTCCAAGCAAGGACCAGAGCATCAAGAAGCTCACATGGACTCACTCCTACAAAGTAAAAGGACAATCATGGAAGCACCTGGCTTCAATAAACAATTAAGGAAAGGAGGCTACTTTCTGGAACCTATCAATGGCTTCGCATAACATCATCATTCGGTGTTGCCTCTTCAGGGGTAACTTTTGAGAAATGGAAAGTACTTTAGTGAAAGTAGGTTGTCCCCTGCCTTGTACCATAAGTGATTGATAGGTGTTTTTCCCTTTCTGTTGTGTGTGTTTCCCTCCCTGTTGTATGGCATGTGTTTCCTTTCCTTTGTTTTGTGTGTGTGCATTTCCTTCTAATCTTCCTTTCTAGAAGTTGTACATGACTTTGCAGGGCCCAATGGTTAAGGCACTAGTCAACAAACTATATGCTCTAAAATTGAGATTCTAGATTCCCATGTCATGTATTCACTATGCTCAGTCCATGTCATTTCCCCAAGCTAGAGCCATCTGTTTTCGTGCAAATGTGCAATAGTGAAATTGACAATTTCTGAGCACGACAACGATACCTCAGTGTTCAAGTCCCATCATTCCAAGACACCTCGGGTGTATCCAATCAGTCCAAATGACCTCCTGAATAATTTAATCTCATCCCCCTAGGTGATTTAGGTAAGTCTATTCATCACCCCTAGGTGATTTTAGGGAGTTCTGAAAAGATACTATCTTCTAGCAGTATTGGGAAAGGTTGTCGTACGCCTTCCCAGGAATGGATCAACTGCTAGAGTGGAAAAAAAGGAAAAAAATCAACATGGAGATGAATCTAAGACCTTATAACATCATGGAAATTATTTTGGAAGATTTGGAGAAGTTCTACAAGACTTGCAGTAATCTAAGTCAAAAATAGGGTTCACAAGCCTAAGCGGTACACGGGCCTAAAACAGCTGTTGGGATTCAGAAGAAGATTCTGGGAGCTATGAATGGAGTTATAATATATATATATATATATATATATATATATATATATATATATATATATATATATCCAGAAAGAGGATTCCAATACCTACATGATGGTGAAATAATATTTTTCACAACATTTTGGCGCCTCATGTCTGCAGGCATTTTTTCTCAGGTATAGGTGGAGTAAAAACTCAAAAATATGATTTTTCAAGGATCAAATGGAATAATTACGACATGTTAACCCCACCATTGAATTCATAAGGCCATTTCTAGTTAGTATAATATAAAACATTTCCCAAAAATTCCATCAAGAGCTCAAGTTATCACTGTTACAAGTTCAGGACTTAGCCAAATTTTTAGGAGGACACGTGTCAGCACCAGGAGCCTGGCGGGATTTTGTGTCCCTCATGTCCCCCAAGGTCAAGGAAATCAAGGTTGGAAAATCAATCCCAACCCCCTTGAATCCCTCTTAGCCCTCATATCACCTCTTGGACCCTCATGTGACCTCCAGACTTGAAAGTTCAACCCCCAGGTGCATTTTTTGAGCATCCATTCCCTACCGTTGGATCGGGTGCCACGTGTCAGCTCCTTAAACACTGTGGAATTTTATGTCCCTTATTCACCTAAGGTTGGGGACATCAGACCTTGAAAAATTCACCCATCCCCCATAGGTAGTCTTCTAGACACCCATGTGACCGCCTTTTAGCTCCTAGTGCTTTAAAGCAGCTTTTTCCTCCTTCATTCCCCATCGTTGGATTAAACACCACATGTCGCCATCTTTCTCATTGTGGAAATTGATTTCCCTCACATCCCTAAGGTCAGGGACATCAAACATGAAAAACATCACCCAAATCCAACTCAAAAATTTGAAAAATATTCTAACTGTTAGCTGCTTCTTGCTGTTTCTCCATTACCAGAAGAAAGTTACAGAGAACACAAGTCCACCACTCCACCATTGCAAGAAACTCAGATGAGATAATAAAAGGAACTGAAATACCTTTTCCATGGAGATACACAGGTATCAAAAGGAATTTTCATCAATCTAAGAAGGAGAAATGAAGAACAGAGAAGAAGAACAATGGAAATCCCCATAGCCATGAAAACAAATATTTGAACATATCTTGCAAACCGGTGCTCGAATTGACAAACCGTTTGTTGTTGATTTTTAACCTCTTGAAGCCCATTAAAAACTCATATTCAAACCTCCAATTTTCATCAAGGATTTCTCATAGTGAAGAAACCCTCTTTCTGGCTCTACAAAGGAAAAATATTGATTTCCCATCAAACCGGTCACCGGATTGAAGAGAAATTTCAAGTGAAGCACCCTAATGAAAAACCTATCGCAATGGAGTTGATTTTGTCACTAACGGAGACAAAAACCAGACCTATAATTTTCAAGCTCCATTAATGGCCACCATGACATAGTAATGGAAAAAATCAGTGAGCTACCTCTCCGCTTCTCAAGGTTCTAGTGGGTGAAATCACCCGTAAATTGGAGGAAACGATCATCGAAAAATCTCATTTCATGCAAACTTGTTTTCACGCCATGAACTCCCTATTTTTTTGGGATATGGAGGGCTGTTTTTTTTTTCAAAATTCTACCCTCTTCAAATAAATTTTCAAATTCCTAAAGATCTAACGGGTGAAATCATCTGAAAATTGGAGGGAACGATCATTGAAAAATCTACTTTCACATGAACTAGTTTTTTCGCAGTGAAGCCCCTATTTTTTAGGGATATGGAGGGCCATGTTTTTTGTTAGTATTCTTCCCCCCGCTGATGAAGACATCATTTTCCCACTTGTTCAGATGAAGGAATTACTCAAAATTCAGAGCGTGGAACTTGGAATAAAACCCAGAATTTCAAGACTCGTTTCATCGTAATTTGACATTCATGGCACACTTACTAAAAATAGCATGTCTCCTTGCATAGGGGAATGTTACTTTAGGTAAGCCACCATTTTAAGATTCCATGAAGAAGGTGGTGAACATAGAGGGAACATCATAGGAAAGGTCATAAAAAAGGGTCATCTCAGCTCGCAATTCACACTTACTAAAAATAGTAAGTTACACTCAAAAAGTAGTTTTGGCACAATGGGTCATATAAGGATAATCATTCAAGGGGAAATAATATTTTGGGAGAATCCTAGCCATTTTTCATAGGGAATTTGAGATCCACATTAGTTCATTCAACTGGGTGAGAGTTCGTGAGCTAATTTAGAGGAGTTTCACAATGTGCAAGGAGTTCAAAGATTCAGAGTTTCACTGCATTTGGAGCTTTCCATCAACAAGGATCAACGGACTTCATCGGGTGACACCTCCTCTTCTTCTTCTCTCTCTTTCTCTCTCCTCTTCCCCCCAACTTTATCTCACTTTCAAATGTTCTAATTCTTCGTTGGGGTTTGCAATTTTTGATATGCCTTTAAGTCACTTAAAAGTGACTTTAGAAACATAATGTAAATTAAGTCACCTTGCTATTATAAAAGGGACTTAAATATTTAAAGTGGAATATGAAAATTCTTAAGTCATATTAAGGCATATGAAGGGTCATGAGGAAGATGATAAGTCACCTCTCATTCTATAAATTGTAACGCCATTCCCATTGCAAAGGGTTGGCAATTGATCTTGTAAACTCAAGAGTGCATTGTACCTAGAGAAAGAAAAGGAGATAGCCATTTTCTTCTACTCTCTTCCCCTCTCAAATTTCTTCCATTCCCACATTATGTACAAATTTTATTTGAGCAATCAATATAAGAAGAATGAGTTTCTAGCTTTCTTTGACTAAGGGGTTTCTTGATACTTGGTGATCAAAAAACTCTATTTGGTCTTGTTCCTATTCACAGAGTTGTTTCTTCCCCTAAATGCATGTGTTGAAGTTTCTAACTAGTGTGTGTGTAGGAATCTAATTTTCTACCTACAACATTAGTTCTCCTACCTCTTTTCTCACTCCCCTTTCCCACTCTACAGACGAAGACTTCCCTGGCAAGAGATTGCTAGCTTTGCCACAGGGTCAGTGAAGTGCCCCTGTTGGATCCCCGGTCGAAAGACCACCACAAAAATCCACACTTTCTCTCGCATGCACATATGGCAGCTGCACCAGTTAAGTAGAGGAACTTAGATTCCCAGAGAGTTGGTAAGAAATCCACAATTTTGTCCACTCAAGAAATTTTCTTGCCAACAAATATCTAACCATGGATGGATAAAAATTACCTCATGCAAAGACAAGGGAAGGGGTTGGAAAGGATATCATTAGGCTAGATGGAATTGGATAGATAAGAAATATTATGCATGTACAATGATGAACGATAAAGGGTGGTTGAAGATGGATTGAGATAGAGAAGAACATGGCTAGGAGGTAATGATGAGAATCCTGATTAAGTGAGGGGTCAAAAGAATATGTCCCTCTGATATTAGGAAAGCGTAGGACCCCCTCGACATCTGGTGAAAGTGAGTCTAGTGAGGATTCAGAAACCATTTTTTTACATCTGGACCACCCCAAGCCCTTATCCCTTGCACATGGTACTTAATATTTGGAAGTTCATAGAGAGGATTATCACAGTGAAGGTGAATAACATGAAGGAAATATAGGATCACCGCATTGTTAAGGTGATACAGGTACAAGTGTTTTAGTAACTTCTCAAAAAGTGTGCAAGATAAAAGAAATGTGAATGGCATTGGAAACTACTGTTCGTAATACTTTGGATACCACAATGATTTTTTTGGGAAGTAGTACCGCAGGTGTAAAACCAAGATAGAGTGTTGGTGTGCAGACTAGCTCTACCACTGAGGTGCAGATTATTTCTTTCATTGACATACAAACTAGCCCTTCCACAAGTGTGTAGATAGGAATTATGATAGTAGGGGATCAAGAGGATCTAATCCTCCCTCAAGTGGAGGAAATAATAATGGAGGTTCAGGGCTAGGTCCTAATCCTTCTCTAGGATAAGGTAATATCCCTCACTAACAACCCCAAATATACAACGAGATATCACTTAATTTTCCTAAATACATAGAAGTTTAGGATGTAACTAAGCATGTGCATAAATGTGAGATTTTATGGAGAGCTAAGACTAGAAG
This sequence comes from Taxus chinensis, assembly GCA_019776745.2. Classification (NCBI taxonomy): domain Eukaryota; kingdom Viridiplantae; phylum Streptophyta; class Pinopsida; order Cupressales; family Taxaceae; genus Taxus; species Taxus chinensis. Next base: position 700,601,721 of record CM034152.1, read on the forward strand.
CAGAATTTGGTGTATCAATTGTGAGGTAGAAGGGAACATTAAAAACAACTATTTGTGCATAAATGTGTGTGCTTTATTAGTATCTTGTGAAATATTCCATAAGGACCATGATGTCTGGAAATTCCCACTCCTTCAACATACTACACGAAGAATATATCAAGTTATTATAAGATCTGCAATGTGCACATGTACGATACTGATCAATGCAACCTGATTGATTAGATCCATGAAACCTGTGAAATGGGATTACACCAAGCAAGCACAGAAATAACTTTTCAGGCGCATGAAGGAAAAAGTAATAATGTTGATAAAAATTACAATATATGGTATAGGGGTGGTTACCAAGGAAGAGGAAGTGGTATTTGAGGCCAATTCAACATAAGAACTTGTTATTAATGTGGATCATCTGATCATTATCAGTGCACATGCCCCAGTAATATATTTTACACATATTGTGGAAGAGGACATAAGCTATAATATTTAATGGATTTATATGTGCATATGAACAAACCAAAAATGAGAGGGGTGCAATGATGATACAATTTTAGTGCATCATGCAAGGGAAGTGTAAGCCTAAAGAGTTGTAAATAGCTAAGAAAAACCCATTTTTTGTCACCCACACGTGCGGAGGCTTCACACACAAGAGAATAGGAAAGAACTAAACCACTCATTAAGCATGAGGAAATTAGGAAACCTAATAAGTATCCTGATGTATGACAAAAGAAGGAATTATTTCAAGAAACCATGAGCCTAATTAGATATCTACATGTGGATATTATGCTTAAAAATAAAAACCATGGGAGAGGAAGAACGTGAAACATACAAAAGTACCTGACAAGGGTGTTAATGAAATGAGTGAATTATGTCGGATGCTTAAACAAGAGAACATCATACCCCTATTAGGTGAATGGTTTCATGAAAAGGTTTTGTGTATGGGTTGAGACATGGATAGGAAGATACTTCATGTGAATCTACCACCTTAAAACCATTAATATGATAAGGAGATCACCTTGGATGTAGTTATTGATGGCTAGTTGGTGAGCAACATCCTAATTGATACTGATGTAAAGGTAAATGTGCTTACTTTGGATGCATGGAACATGGTGGGTAGATCACTACTACATCCTTCTTCTAATGTGATTTATATGGCCAATAAGGAAAGGTAATTTCCTATTGGGGTCCTAAAGGATGAAATCATAACTATACAGGGGGCTAAGTTTAAGGGTGATTTTGAGGTGTTATAATTGGCAGAAGAAGATAATTTCCCTACTTTACTTGGGCGGACTTGGTGTGATAAAAAAAATACATATCTACACTTTAATAAGCACTATATTAGTTTTGAGAATGAGTATGATCGCATAGTAATTATGATGGATGGTACTCAAATCACACCATACATAAAACTAGTAAGTGGGGAAGATCTAAATTAGATCTATGTGCATATTATGTGTGACCCATAAAGAACTAAGCCTACAAAGGAATGAATTCTCAAGTGGGAAGATACTTCACTTGATCAATGACACTACCAACCTTGTATATGATAATTGGTCACATGGAACTTATTATATGGTTATCCACTAATGTCACAGATGAGTAACTAGAGTTATTAGACCAAAAAAAATTAGGTGGTTAGGAAGGACTTCTCTTACAAGGTATACTGGAGTGGATAATCTTAAAGCATTCTTGTGTGCCATAGAAGAATAACTAATTCATGAAGGTAGCTGAAGAAATATGTTTCTATATTAATTACAAGGGATATTAGTGAGGTGGTGGTCCATGGGCAAGGATAATCTATTGAGATGGCACGAGATCAGGGTTGCATTCTTAACTAAGTTTATTAAGAATAATCTTCCTTCAAAGATATTGAATTAAGATGGAAAGGTGTCTCCCACCACTCACATTAATAATTGTGCAAAAAATTATCTTGAAGGTCGCGATGTGCTACCACCATCCTTTTGGGTTCACAAGTTTCATTCAACCTTGTGTGGGTGTGCACGTGTATGGTATATACATATTGAGCTAAAGTAGGAGATCGAAAATTTGCACGAATTGACATCGAGTATTATTTTCATCTTAAATTATTTCTTATCTAACCCTCCTATGCATAAGGCCTTGTAGTTGGTGAGGAAAATCACTCTAGGGGATAACTCAAAGGTGGAAAATCTCATGACTCCACTGTATAAGGATATTATTCTTGATGGGTGCATAATAAACACCCATCATTTGAATATGATGAGGATATTTTAGTGTTAGGTTGTGGATCCTGTTTCCATGTGTGAAAGTTTTGAAGACTATACAGTAAGAGTAGTGTACACTTTCCATAGTTATCTCGTCGGGGTTCGGGGAGACAATGTGCCCGATATACCTTAAAATGTTCCTGATATACCGGGAAACATTATTTTCTCATATAGGTGGGATTTTTAACTGATATGTCTATGGGACGGTTTTAGCCCATGGTTTTAATACCCATGGTTTTGTAAAACTACTTAAGCAATTGTCTACTTATGTGGTTTTGTTCATATGGTAGGTATGACATAACATTGCAGATGTGTTTTGAATTCGGGTGTGAATTCTATAGAGTTTTTTTAACATAGCTCCAAATAGGTCTAGGTATTATATTGAGAGAGTGTTGGCTTGTAATAAAATTTGAGCAAGTGATTCTTGATGGATGTAGCCCAAATTGGGTTAACCAAATTAAATATTGTCTCTTTGTGTTGTGTTATTTTATTCTATAATTTTATTTGATATCTGTAATATTTTCTTCATATTATTTTCTACTGTTGCAATTCTGTGAGGGATTATTCTACATATTTTATCCCTTATTTCCTAGCATTTAGAGCATGCTTGGAAGGAAAAAGAAAAAAGTAAGCTAGTCTACCTGATTGATGACAAAAAAATTGATGACTTAAATATAGAGCACACTAAGGGAGAGTACGAGATCTTAGATCAGAAAGATGAACAGGCACACATGTATCACATGCCCCTAAAGACCAAGAAAGTAAATATTGGGTCGGATGCTACACTGAAGGAGTAAATCATTGAAGATTATTGGTCCAAGGTAGAATTTGCAAATATTTTTGAAATATTGCACAACTTTCAGGATCTCTTTCCCATGGGCTACCATGAGCTAAAAGGTGTCCATCCTTCATTAGGAGAGATGAAAATTAAGCTAAAAGAATGCACATGACCATTTTGGAAAATACCATATTAGATGAATCCCAATTCAAATGTTAAGGTGAAAGATGAGATTGAGAAGATGCTACAAGTTGGAATTATTGAGACCATAGAAGAATATAACTGGATTAATCCCATGGTCATAAGTATAAAGAAAGATGGGAGAATTATAATTTGTGTGGACTACCAAGTGTTAAATGCTTCATGTGTCATTGACCCATTTCCTACACCATTTACTGAATAAATTCTTGAGGGTTTAACAGGGCACAAAATATAACCATTCACAGATAATTTCTTAGGATATCATCAAATTTGGGTAACATGCAAATATTAGGCCAAGAATGTATTTACTACAATGTGGGGTTGATTTGTGTATATAGTCATGCCTTTTGGACTCAAGAATGCACCAATAATGATTTCATGCATTATTGTTCAAGCTTTTAAGGATTTCATCAATAATTTTCTTCAGGTATATCTGGACGATTGAACTGTGTATGGATTAGTTGATCATTGTGACTACCTAAGGCTAATGTTTAAAATATGTGGACAATTGAGTATATCCTTGAACATCAAGAATTTTGTATTTTCCACACCATTAGGAACATTTTTGGGACACATTATTTATAAGGAGGGTCTTTTAGTTGATCCAGCCAAAATATCATATATTTTAGGATTGGAATAACCCACCAACCAAAATGAGGTGCATAGATTCCTTGGTCATACATGATACTATATAAATTTTATCAAGGGCCATGCCATAATAGTTGTGCCACTAGAGAAAATATTGAAATCTAAAGGGAAATTTTATTGAAAGGATACACAACATCAGGCCTATGAGTGAATGAAGGATAAATTGACCACTACACTTATCCTTCACTTCCCACATGGAATATACATTCCCATGTTCACATGGATGCATCAGGAGCTGCAATTTGAGTTGTATTAGCACAACCCAAAGATGAAAACATTGATCATCACATATTCTTTACAAACAGAAAGCTAACACATGTGGAAAAAAATTATAAAACTATAGAGTGTGAGGCTTTGGCTATGGTGTATGTGCTTCATAATTTCAAGCAGTATCTTCCGGATACTCCTTTTATTTTTTACACTGACCATATGGCTCTCAAATACTTGGTTAATAATCCTATGCTTTAAGGAAAAATTTTCAGATGGATACTCTTGTTCCAAGAGTTTGAATGTTGGAAGTACAATGGACTAAGAGGGGGTGAATCAGTCCTATAAAACTTTTATTTTATTTTCCATTACATACATTCATCATTCAAACCATCCATTCAATCATCCATGAACAATGTGAGCTTATTAAGTGTGTATTATAAATTCACAAGTACATAAAACAAGAGAGAACCCAAGACACCAAATGTAAGTGGGAAACCCTCAAAAGGAAGAAAACCCACTAAAAATCTATGTTTATATTACACAAAACAAATGACTTGCAAGAATATTACACATCTTATAAGAATATTCAACTGAATCGCCCTCCCCCTTCCCAAGAGCATTCCTCCACCACTACCTTTGTTGATATACTGACCCAAATGAATCCCCATAATATTCACATCATAGAGATTTTATAATGAATGATAAAACATCAGGGCCTATGAGTGAAATGAAGGATAACTTGACCACTTTTTACACTTAGACTTCACTTCCCATCAGAATATTACATTCCCATGTTCACATGGAGTGCATCAGGAGCTTGCAATTTGAGTGTTATTACTAGCACAACACAAAGATGCAAACATTGATCATCACCATATTCTTACAAACAGAAAGCTAACACATGTGGAAAAAAAAGTATAAAACTATAGAGTGTGGGCTTTGGCGCTATGTGTATGTGCTTCATAATTTCAAGCAGTTATCTTCCGGCTAATCCTTTTATTTTACACTGACAGATGGCTCTCAAATACTGGGTAATAATCCTATGCTTAAGGAAAAATTCAGTGGATACTCTTGTTCCAGGGTTGAATGTTTGGAAGTAACAATGGCCTATAGAGGGGGTGAATCAGGTCCTATAAAACTTGTATTTATTTTCCATTACATAAGTCATCATTCAAACCCATCCATCAATCATCAATGAACAATGTGAGGCTTATTAAGTGTGTATTATAAATTCACAAGTACATAAAACAAGAGAGAACCCAAGACACCAAATGTAAGTGGGAAACCCTCAAAAGGAAGAAAACCCACTAAAAATCTATGTTTATATTACACAAAACAAATGACTTGCAAGAATATTACACATCTTATAAGAATTATTTAATGAAGCACCCACTTCACAAAGAGCATCCACCACTAACCTTTGTTGATATTACTGACAACAAAGGAATCCTATGAATATTACACATCATAAGAGATTTTATAAATGAATGATAAAAAATGCTATGCTTCTCACACAACTGATTGTGATCTAAGTTCAACTCCAAACACACCAAACCCTTTTCAAAACAATCTCTCTCCTAGCTTACTCAATTATTCTTCTTCATGGGATGACTAGGTCAATTTCACTTGCACATCTAATCCTTCAATCTTCTTCATGTCTTCATCACTCTTATAGGCTCTTTCCATTGACCCCTGTAACACTCTTCTTAAACCTCCTATAGGTTATTCATAACCTCCATATAGACTCAACTCATCACAAATGACCAAAAACACTTGCTTATATACATTAGTCACTAGCTCAAACCAGCTCTAGGTTGGCCATGACCATATAGCTCAGTCATCCCAACTCAAAAAATAAATCCAACAAAAATCATATAAACATCACTCAAAAGACCCAAGTAGGTTGGCATGGGTCAAGACATCTCCACCAAGCACCAAGAAACAGCTCTTCAAGTAGCTCAAAATGCAATCTCTTCAAGCTCTAATAGCATACAATTTGACCTTCAATGGAACATTAGAAATTTTTTTTTCAAGAAACCATCAGCTCCACACAATTCAATCAAATCTCAAGCTTCATCAAAAATATTATTAAGCACTGAAACATCTATCTCCACCATGAAACTCACCAAGTTGCAAGCAAACCTACATAGGTCTTCAAAAACCCAGAAAACATAGTCTTGAAGAAGGAACCAATTCACATAGTAAAATATACTTTATCATGGCTCAATTCATATACCATTGGAAATTTCTCTCTAGTCTAATTTTATAGAACAACTCACTTTAAGATCCAACTCATAGTGCAAGGCCTTCAAACAACTCAATCTCTGAAACATGCTCAAAATATGGAAACTAGGACTCAAGAAATAGTCTTGAGAATGAAATCTATACTCATCAAATTCAAAAACTACTTCCAATATCAATCACCACATGTGAAACACATCAAGGAAACTTTGTACCAACATTCTCAAGCACTAAGAAGCATTTGTTATGTGGAGAAAACTTCACTCCAACACACCTATTTCCAGTCACCTTCTTGAGAACTAACTAGGGATTATTAGAAGCATAGGGTTTCAACATGAAACCACATAATTCATCATCAAATTTAAAATCTCAAACACATCATACTCCAATTTTCTAATAAAACTATCCATGACCATAGAACATCAGCTCCATCATGCAAAATGATCAAGCTCACCTCAAACCACAAGACTAGCATTTTAGCCCTTAAGGCCAAAATCGGTAGGCTAAATTTGAGGACTGTAACTCAAAAATTATTCAATAAACCTTCCTGAAAATTTTCATGGATTTATAGCACATCTCCAAAGGATTTTTAATAGGTTTACTTTTCATCCTGATAAGCTTCCATATCAGCCCTGAAACTACAAAACTCCATCAAAAATAAGGGTTTTCTCTCTCTTCCTGAATCAACTGGAACACCAAACCCACCACCAAAATGAGATATAAGGAATCCTATTCAACCTTAATGCATTAATTTTATTTCCAAGATAAATTTTGAGACCAAAAAATTCACTTCTTCTAAGTTGCTCTAGAAGGAGGGTTTAACTAGGGTTTCAAACCAACTTGTCTTCTTAACATTCTTCATAAAAACTCTGAAAATCAATTCAACTCATTATTTTTGGAAAAAAATATTATCTCAATGAAAAATCATACCCCCAAATCCACAATGGGTCCCATGAAAATTTTTTGATGAGTAGGTGAGCATTTTTAAGATTCCATATTGAGATCTATTTTGCTTCTTAAAACTCAGTTTTACCAAAAACATCATAACTTGCACAAATATTTTCATATTGACCTTGAAATTTGTCTTGAAGCAACATGAATACCATCCTCTATGTAATGACCAAACTCTCATCTATGCTCAAAACATGCTATAATATTTCTAGCCACAATGACTTACCTATGTCTTTCTTAGTCATTTACCTTGAGAAACTATTACTTCCAAAGGACCATGAAACATCATCAAACCTCTGAGAAATGACCTGAAACTCCTTTCACAAACATCATGTGATAGTTCCAGAAATACCATCACTATGCTCTTACATGAATTTTTACATGATGTTCCTCCTCCAAATATTCCTATGCCAAATATCCATACCAAACACATATGCTCTAGCTCTAGGAATAGGCCTAGAATGACCTGACTGAACCATGACAACCCATGAATTGACCATGATGACTCATTTTAAGACACATTAACACCTCTTACACATATCTCTATGGACCATGTATGACCTCATAAATACCTTCAACCAACTTTAGGATACACTCAAAAAATGACCATATAAGCCTAGAATTATACCATACTCTACAGACATAATAGAACATAACCAAGCCTAGACACTACCAATCAATACTTAAAAATTTACCTTGGCTCATACCTTATGGGTAGACTCATATGAGACCTCATGACACCCATTTTCCATACAATAAACTATTGACATCAATGATAACACCAAGACAATAATGGTCAACACTATGAATCAGAGATGTTATAGTGAAGGATCTATTAAGAGCAATTTGATACCTGAGGACCTTGCACACATCAACTTGTACTAAGGATGCGGGAAGTCTTAGCAAAGGGATAAGATTCTCATTACGACCCATATTCATTAGAATGATATTTTTGCCAAGAAACCTTGAACACATAGTAATTTTATTGCATGGCTAATTGTACCATTTACACGATGAACCAATGACTGTAAAATAGAATTAGTTACTATGTAGTTACGCCTTATTTGACTGGGTGGTGAAGATATCTAAACCTATAAAGGGGTCATTATGACTTCTATTACGCAGTTGTGTGTTTAATCATGAACACCAAGTTAATATACATAAGAGGTGTATGTGTGGTGTAATCGGTCCAAAGTACACCTTAAAATTTATAGATGGTAATCTGACTTCTTACTTAATGAGACGATAGAATGGGTATTATTATCAGAGTTCATGGGTGGCTTGGACCATGAGGGACAACCTCACATAAAGGGATGGCACCCTTTGATGCCAATGGAATTGAAAATATATCTTTGACTGAGTTGAAATCTTAGAGCCAAAAGTAAAATTGACCAAGCATTTTTGATGTGGGGATAAAGAACTTGGATGATAAATTTGTCAGACTTTACTCTTGTAGGTATAGAACAACCTATAAGAAGGTTGAATAAATCCACACCCTTTCAATTTGGTTTTTGGCGTGGAATCAAATCCTCCATGTACTGACATTTGTATTACCTTCATTTCACATTACATGATTGGAGGATAGCCTCACAACAAGATAAAACATTGAATACATGCATGTGAAGGGATGATGAAATTAGATAAGGAATATAGTGAAATTAAAAGATGCACACTTCTAATCTACATGGAAAAGGCATTGCCAAAAGGATTGAGCATGACAGGAACATCAGGAACAAGTCTTCTGTATTCATCAAGGTTTCCAAGTACAAATGTTGCAACATAAGTGCTCCTATAATGAGCTCCAGATTTTCTTTACAAGACCACGTGAGGATAGTATAAAGGTCAATTGACCCATGGGTCCCTTTAAGAATAACCTTTCAAGATCCTAGATTCCCTCCCGTCACATGAACTAAGTTAGAGACATTTGATGACATGACAATTTCTTGATTACTTTAATGGCTAGTAGGATGAAGCCCTAATAAAAATAAGCTTCCTTTAAATTTTACTTCATAATTGAAGGTAGTATTTCAACTTCCTTGGATTAGATTTACGGGCTTTCTATTGCATTATGTTTTATTTTTAAGGTAAATGTGTTCACACAGCTTGGAGCTAGTTTATTTATTAAAGTATAATGTACAGAGGACTCATGAGCTATTTTTAGTGCTGGGTAGTCAGGAGAAGGCATTATAAGAATACATTGGCTTCTGTTGTCAGTGAATGGTAAAGGATGGTGTCTTAAATGTATACTTAGATCAGTGGTCTAGAATAGGGGAAACTTGGTGATGATATTTACTTTGAATAATTGACCTATCCCAGTGGGAAATATAATGATTAGGTAGACAACATAGTGTTATTAACTAATTACAACACTTTATATGTGGCATAGCTAAAACCATTTCACCTTAATGTGTAGTGCATAGATAAGTGCACAAGAAAAAGGGAAATTTTATCCACCTTGATTTAAGTAGTCTCATAGGATAGTTGAAAGTTTTTTCAACGATGAAATAGGATTCTAACCATACAAGGAGATTAGTCATGTGTTCTAGAAGGTTGTTGTACATGCGTACATGGAAGAGGACACTTGGAAGGAAACAATTGGTGCCAAAAATTTTCATGGTGGCCAACATTGAAATTAAATGTGGGCTAATTCACTACCTTCCGCCACCTATGTGCATTTTCAAATGATTAGAAAAAGTAGAAATATATAAAGAGGTGTTAGATATTTTTAATTTACATTGTAAATGGATAGCTCTTATAAAATTGTGTAAATTTCCTGAACAAAAGTGATGACCTAGAGAAATGTGAAGACAAGTATCTAGAACTGTAAGTGTTGCTTGTGTTTGTGGAAGTCCAAAAATTCACTATTCTGAATAGAGTAAAATGCCTTGTAAGAATATGTGTTAGAAGATGACATCTAAAGATCATTTTTACTGGTCTGAATATTTGTAGGTTTATTCATGGATAGGGTTATAAAACTCCTGTCATAAAGGTGGTAAGCCTCTTTCTGATTCATACTTGAGGAATTAAATGGTCAAGAGAATTTTGGATTACAAAGTAATTATGGAATAAGTAGGGATCAACACCAAGCAAGAAACAAAAGATCATAGAAGGATTGTACTTAACTATTCAGGGCATGCAATTTGGTTGAAGAACTTTTTAGAATTCCAAACGTGAGGTTTGTATATTCATGGGTCATCACCATTATTGAAGAAAACACTTAAAGGAAAGAAGATAATGGAGGATTCCCCTGATGAGTAATTATGTTAGAAATTCATTCTTCCCATGAGGTTATCATTGGGAAGGCTTGGGAATCACAAATTTGGAAGTGAAAATTACCTGAATACTTTACCACCATTGCACCTAGGACATGAAGCTTGGCCTATAAAGAACAAAATGCTAGGTTAGAGATCTTGCTATTGTGCATAGTTACTTAGGACACACCTGTGTTGAATGCATTCAATGGGTTGTGAAAGACCATTAGAAAGTGGCAAAGTATTGCAACTCAAGGGTTTGAGTTTGTATTATACATTTTTGGAAATCCCACGTAAATTTTATATTGTTTACTATGTCATGACCTACATAAATCATTACTTTCTATTTTCTTTCACAAAGGAACTTGAGGATGCGTAGATCTACTGCATAAGTGATCAAAAAAATTCAGTTAGGGTCTCTAGAGATTTAGTTTGTTGGAGACATTGTTTATTCACTTCATGTCATATATGTGCTAATGAGGCATAAGTAGAATTAAATAAGACAACACAGCTACGATCTACCTATAGGTCTTAGATCATACGTGCAATTTAGCTATCACTAATAGTTATGACCTTGGAATAAGGATAGTCTACGCACTCGATGAGCTTTCTAGTTGTGTGCATTAGAAAGCTTCTGACTAAAGTCCCAATAAGCTCTGGTTCCTACATATTGCACACAAGATGGAGCTTATGAAAAAAATTATAATGGGTGTATCTCTGTTATATTACATTAACGCCCCCTATTATAGAGGAGTCCACGGATCCCAACATGAAAACTGGAGACCAAAGATGAATGTGGGGTTTGATTCAATTGTAATGGCTTGATACGTAATTATTAGGAAGAATTGGATTCCCATATAGAATAGTATGGAAGGAATGGGGATATACTGTTGAGAAGATATTGCACATGTACAGACAATTTATGACAGTATATTTGTCGATGGGGCATACTCACAAATGTCATATGAAGCGATTTACATTATATCTATGGTAGAGTAACGACACTAGTGCATGAATCTTTGACAAACCCTGAATGACACTATCCCTAGGGACCTTTCCCATTAAGTTAGATGACCCTCCAAATGTGAGTGGATTTTCTATCATAGGATAAATTCTCACCTTGAACAACCCCCCCTTCTACTGAAGCTGGAGAAATGGGTCTTTGGTGTAAGTTTCATTTTCATTCAGAATATAGGTACTTTAGGAACTAACAATTTTTTGAAACAATGATGCCCGATAACTAAAGGCCTGATAAGGTTCCCCTAATATAAACAACATCTTCCTAGATGAAGAAGAAAACAAAGGACTACATAGCACAAAGAATTATGGTTATGCAACTACAGAAGACCATCATGGGAAGAATAATTGACCGTTGGATGGCATGGACCTAAACCCCATAATGAAGGGCTTTGGTAGTCAAAAAATAAGTAATGAAGAGTCATATATCTATCCATGAAAAAAATTACAATGATACCATCATGAATATGGTCTGATGTGACAGTGCACATGGATCTCAATGTACACCATCCGTATGATTTTAGGACTGGAAAACCACAAAGATAGATAGAATGCATAATCATGAGCTAGTCACAATAGATAATGGTAAGAAAAATAAGTTGGAAAGCCAAACTGAGATCAAAAGGGTAGTCTAGATCACATCCAAAATAAGAGGAGGTGGAAAAAAAAATAATAAAGATCATTTTACTACCCCTCATAGGATTCTACATATCTAGATGATATCCCAATTGGGATTCTACTGCTAGCAAATATCCAAGGTGAAGATAGGACATGAAGAATCTCAAAGAGACTAGAGAGGACTGGGAGGGAGAAAGTAGATTCCTCATGTAATACATATTGTCACCGGAATAAAAAGAGATCGAGTAGTCTAACCCAATGAAGAGGGTGAATATCCAACCATCAATGATTGCAGTGTATATGCTATGAGTTTAGGTGCCAAAAAATGGAGCATGAAAGAGTAACATGAATAAGAGGCTGAGTAAAAAGTAGGGAAATGAAACTAGATCCATACACTATAATTTTGTACAAGAGTCACCATGTGAGAAGCACATGGTAGAAAATAGCACCTGAATATTCAACAAGGACAAGGATGAAGTAACGATCAAGCTCCTCATCTTCGAATTGTCCTATATAAATGATACCATCCAAAGGCATTAGGGAGTAGAGCAATCCAGAAGCTAAGCTGGACTGTAGAAAGAATTGTATTATTGGAGAATATTCTCATAATCAGACATATGAAGACCATGAGCTAGCAAGATCAAGAATTATACTCTAGGTTGCAAAATGAAGATTCTCATAGTCAGATTGTGAGATGGAGATTTGAAGATAAGTAAAGAGGCAAACATTAGTGAGTCTACGTGGGAGAAAATATCCATATAAATAATGTCAATCTTCATAGACTCCACATAAGTAGAGAGAGGAGAACTGCCTGTAATCAACAATTCCTTAATCAACATATGAGAACAAGAATGAGTTTGTGAGTCATGAACATTCCATAGAAGGAGACACATTTGTATCACAATGACACCAAGATAATTTACCCTAATGTAAGTAAAAAGGAGTCCATCTTGGCATACCAAGCCCAAGGGGCTTTTTTAAGGCCATAAAGAGACTTCTTTAACTTACAAATAAGGGAGGGATCGTGGACATAACCTAGAGGTTGTTCCTTATAGATCTCTTCCTCTAGGTACCCATGAAGTAAGGCACTCTTAACGTCCATTTGATGGACTTTCCATCTATTTTCTGTGGCAATGGCTAGGGTCAGTCGAATAGAAGTCATCTTTGCAACCAGAGCAAAGGTTTTAGTATAATCAACCCTAGCTATCTAGGAGAAACCCTTAGCTACTAATCACACTTTACACTTTTCGACATCTCCATTTACTCCATACTTTTTTTGAAACACCCACTTACACCAAATGATTTTTCTTCCTTTCGAAAGAGGGGTGAGATCCCAAGTATCGTTCTTCATGAGAGAGGAATACTCCTCATCCATGGTAGAATCCCACTTAGGAATACTAGAAGCCTCTCGGAAAGACTATGGATTAGAATCAGAGGAAAAGAAAGAGTGGGTTCCAATGAAATATGATCGAGTACATCTCATATTTGAAGTATCTCTAATTAAATCTCCAACACTTTGCAAATTTTTCCTATCCCAAAGAGGACCTAGAGGATCAGGCTCAGAGTTGGAAGATTCTTCACTTGAGTGAGAAGGGACATAGTCCTCATCATCACTACTATCAGAATCATAAAACTCATAGGTCTGATAGTCGGGAGGATCAGGAAGAGGATCATACTCAACAGTATCATCATCAAATGAGTCAGAATCTGAATCAGCGAGCTGAAGAACCTCAATAGGTGGAAAAGTAGAAGTCAAAGAAGACTCATCAAACTTAACACTTCTCTCAATATATAGCTCATGAGAAGTAGTATTCATCAATTGATATCCCTTCACGCCATCGTGATACCCTATAAAGATACAAGGTTTGGATTGTGGTTCCAAAGCCTTGTGTTTCTTCTTGGGAATCTAAGTCATAGCCTTGGATCTGAAGACTCGAAAGTGCTCAACATTAGGTTTACATCCAAACCAGACTTCAAAGGGTTTCATCCCTCTTAATGCCTTGTGTGGAACATGGTTCTGAATGTAATTAGCACAATTCACTACTTCAGCCCAATACTATGGAGGAAGAGACTTCGAGTGAATCATACAAGTGGCCATCTCCTTAATAGTACAGTTCTTTCTTTCTACTACTCCATTCTACGAAGGGTTGTATGCAACTATATACTACAAGGAGATCCCTTTAGAAGTACAAAAATCCATGAACCTATTATTTGCATATTCACCTCCATTGTCAGTTTGAAGAACCTTGATAGACCATTCCACCTATTTCTTAGCAAGAGCCTTAAAGTCCTAAAAATGTTCAAAGACTTCAGACTCAAGCTTAAGAAAATATACCCAAGTATATTGTGAATATTCATCAATGAAGGTTAGCACATAAAGAGCTCTAGTAAATGAAGGAGACAAAAATGGACCAGAAATTTCGTTGTGAACAAGATACAAAGGACGAGTAGCTCTCCAGGCTTTTCCTTTGTGAAAGTTATTTTTAGGATGCTTTCTAAGGGTACAACCCTCACAAAGACCCTTAGAAAACTTGACACGGGGTAACCCATTAACCATTTCATTTTGGCTCAATTGTTCAAGGTAGCAATAATTTAGATGTCTAAATCACTCATGCCATAGCTTACTAACCTGATTTGCATGAGTGAGCAAGGCAGTCGGTGTAGAATCAGAAGTAAAGTGGGAAAAGGTGTACAACTGTGAATAGTGATCCACCTTTCCCTCAACCACTGTAGTGTCATCATTAAGCTCACGAATAATCACTAAGTTAGGACCAAATTCCACTCGCATTCCTTCACCAAGGTGAGTAATTTGGTAAACCGATAGGAGATTGGTAGAGAGATCGGGAATGCTCAACACTTGGTTGAATGTTCCCCCATCCATCTCTACCGATCCACTACCAAAAACTAACATTATCGTGTCATTACCCATTGTGATTTGGGACATTCCACAAGGCTCAATATTGGAGAACTCAACATGCAAAGAACCCATGTGGTGCGAGGCACTTGAATCTATAATCCACATCGATGAATGAGCAACTTTGGCTACAAGGGCCTTTCCTTTCTTATTATCAGATTTAGAACCTTTTGTAGTGGAAGACTCAGCCTTCGGAGCATTTTGTTTGATAAACTCAGGAACACCTATTTTATTTTTCTCAATTAATTGAGTAAGGTGATAAATTTGTTTTCTCATACACGTATGCTCTTTATGACCAGGCTTCTTGCAATAGGAACACAAATACCTATCTTTCTGTGCTCTAGGCTCAGAAGTCAAAGTGTTCATGTTATTTTTAGTATCGGTCTTGGTTAATTTCTTAGGTTGATCCTTTTTTTCTTTCTTCTTTTTAGTCTTAGGCATTATTGTCAATTTTTTTCTTCTAAAAATACTAAAAAGAAGAAAGAAAAAAAGATCAAACATGAAACACATTTTCTAACTAAACCTAGGTGGTTCATGGTTCTCCAGTGGGTTGTTTAACCGGCCATTACACTTGGTATCAGAGCAGTGGTTTGAAAACTTGGACCATTGGGCACACTAGAAAACTTGAGACATGAACTGTAAACCTAGCACACTTTTGAATCTAAGAAAACAAACTTGTTGAAATTTGAAGAAGAAATAGGTATGAAGAAATATTACATTACTCTATTCTTTTGAACTACCAGAATTTAAATGATAATAAAATAATAATAAGTTGGTTGAGTTGTTGTGCTTGCTTAGTGACATTTTTTCTAAACCTGGGGTAACTAAGAATGTTAGATTAAATTTATTTTGTGAACTTCTAGTATAATGGAAACTTGGTTCTCTTTTGAAAATGTGTTTTTTTACAAGCCCTAAAACTTGATTTAATTATATGATGTATTAAGCCCTTGTCAAGACCCTTCCTTATTGGAGTTGTTGAAATGATTAGTGGTATGGTGTGATTCTTGTAGTTTGACAATAGTGGTTGTGTTCTAGGTCAGGAAGAGTTATTAGAAGTTGTTTAGAGATTCCTTCCTTGAGTGGTTAGGAAAGAGGGTCTGGTTGTTAGTTTTCCTTGTTGTTACCCATATGCGAGGGTGGACACTAAGACTGGGTGTCATCTAGGACCCAATCTTGTGTATGTGTTCTTGGAACTAACCTCGAGGTAGAGTACCCCTATTGGCGGCCATGAAAGGCTGCAAAGTGAATGTGGTGTTAACTTTTGTGTTTTACATTTGTAATCTTGTGTATTTTTCAAGGACCAGCATCTTATATTATGATTAGATTAAAGAAGCTCTGAGGATCTTTTATTTATTTATAATTCTTGCACGAATTTTTCAAACTTTGCAATGCGGCTACTTAGCCACTTTTATTGATTGTCGATATTTCTTAGACTTTATTTAATTGATGACTCGGAGCTCATGATGTTGTTGGCTACTTGGCTAAATGTTACGTGGTTTCCTTCTTGTGTGTTGTTGAGTTGGTTCTATGTTTTATGTATGGTGACAATTGTCGTATGGGGATACACCCTGGGTGTCTTAAAGGTCCTTTTAGGTGCTTAAATTCATGTCTTGGTTATGGATGCATGAAACCTTGAGTGTGTCTAAGATCTTAGAGTGACCCTTTTTGTTGCTTTACCTTGCTAGAAAGAAAGTTTGTCATGTAGTGTGGTCTAGAGGGCAGTCTGACAGTGGTAGTGGTGATTATGTTTCAATCTGGTAAGAGCCTAACCCTCTTCAGAGTAGAAGTGTTTAACTATGGACTTTTAGGTTTTGTTAGGATTAGATTGCCTTTGGTTGACTATAAATGTTACTAGGATAGTGTTTGTTTTGATAGTGACTTTTCATCAATGGCATGTTAAATTATATCTTGGGTTCCTGGTTACATCATAGAAAGTTATGACTCATAAAATGTATGCATCTTGGTAATTAAGGATAGATTTAAGCCTTTCAGGTAGTGTGTTTATTTAAGTGTACTTGTTTTAACCTCTAGACTTATAAATAATTTTACACACACCTTAAAATTCCTTTACTATGAATAACATTATATGACCTATTAATCTTTGGGTTACTTGGAAACATTTATGGATGCTTTGGGTCTTTTGGACCTTTCTCTTAGAGATGTTAGTTGTGTTAGATCTTAATAGTTAATCTCGATGATGCTTATATGGTACTTCCTCTTTTACAAAAAAAAATTGTAACTCTTGGCTGTTTAGTTCATGTTTTGGTAAATTATTTGGTTGCCCCATTGAATTGGATGCCTTTTTGTGTGGATGTGGTTTCTTGGAGTATAGTTGCACTGCCATTTAGTTGCTTGGCTGGTGATATCTTGTGAGGACATGAGAATTTATTGTTAAACCCAAATATATTTGCAAAAGTAAGATTTTACCTCTTTAATGAGATTTCCTTGAAAAATTATTTATGAGACTTGCAGAGACCCACTAAGAATGTTTAATGATTCTTGAAATTTTGAAATCTTGGTGTGATTCATGTTATTTCATTATTTTCCTAGTCCTTACAGAAAATTAATAGTTTGTTTTCTATGTTGAATGTCTCTTGTTCCCTTAGAATCAAAATGTGATGTGTTGATTTGTATCTCATTCCCATAAAAGTAATGTTGTGATGTGTTTGAACCTTCCTTCTCATCAAAATTTTATTGATAAGATGACTCAACCAAAACATCATAAAACTATAAGTAAGGAGATTTTGACCTTGGAACTTAACAAATAAAATGGAGCATAGAAAAGGGAAGTGATTCTTGTATTACCCTTGGTAGATAAATAGAAGAAACTTAAAAAAAACCATGTAGGATAATAGAAAGGAAACCTTTTTCCACCCACCTTCCTTGCAAGTAAACTAAATTCTCTCTACCTATACAGAATGGTGAGACATCATGCTCACCTTAGTGGTGCTCTTTATAATGTAAACTGATGATGTCATAAAGGAAAGAAATTTGTAACTAAGGGAGCATGAAAGGAATGTTCTTATCAACCAAAGCTATAACTTTTGACTTAATAAGTTGATTTACAAATGGGTAAAATTTATGTGTTTGAGTGCAATATATAGTCAAACTTGTAGTTATGTCACCTACCTAAAATTGTGAAACACCCGGTGGATAGTAATGTGTTTTGGTTGCTTATTACTTCTTGTCCATGGATGTATGTGCCTTCTTGTGGGAGTTTTGGGTTGTCAGACCATTATCATCCTATAGCTCGACAGATGTGAGTTGTGGTCCTTTTTGGATTGAGACTTATCTATTGTTTGAGAAGCAACCTCCTTGTGTGTTATCTTGTCCTTGGAGACCTAAGTATTGTAATTTTAAGGCAACATATGTTAAGGATATAGAATAACTTGGGTAAGTCTTCTTTTCTTCATATTTTCTTGGGTCACCTTGTTGTTGAAGCCCTTCTTCCCATTAGGATGGAAAGTACAAGATGATATTATTCACCTTTGGATTTGATTAGACCCCTTGTTACTTTCTTTTCTCCCTAGCAACCTTGAGTGGTCCTTGGTGCTCCTTGTGCTCTCCTTATGGTTATTCCAAGCTTGACTAGGAAATAAGATAAATAAATCCCATTGTGCTATATGGTATGGAACTTGTATTGATATGTTAGTTGTTAGGGGAGATATATATATATTTCTTTTGCTATGGTTGACTTTTTTTGATTTGGTTGTTTGGTGTGCTCGATTCTTAAAACAAAAGTGTAAAAATCATACTATAGGAAAACCTTGTGGTCTTGACTTCTCTTGCATTACCATGAAAAGTTAATTGTGCCCTCTCGAGTTATAGAAGTTCTTTCCTTGATTATTTCCTTGATTGTAAATGTTTTGTTGATTTAGGTGTCCTTTTTGATCCACCTCATCCTTTATTATCCTTGAAATGTGGACCTTGAGTAGACATTTTCCTCGTGCAATCTTGGTCATGGTTGATTTTACTAGCCTTTTCTAAACAACAAACTATGAAAGCATAATTCAACCCTAGTGGAAACCTAAATTTTGGTTGTGTGGTATGTGTATCAGTGGGAAACTATGTGGTCATCTCAAGTTTATGGAAATTTTCCCTATAATTCCCTTCCTTGGTGGTTACTCTTGATGATCTTTTGGGGACTCTTCTTGTTATATTGTTATGTGTGGTATCTTGTTGACAATGTAAAGTTACTCCTTAGATTATTATGTTCGTAGCCTTGCATGTTGAAAGTTTAGAACTCATCCCTTACAATCTCCCTTCTTTTGTTGAATTATATTGGACCAAACTTAAGTTTTGTAGACCCACACTCGTTGAAGAAAATCAATTCCAAAAAGGGCATGATCCTTTCTCTATTGTATTGTTCTCACACCAGTTCTCTGACTTCCAGGAGGAAGTCGAGTCTAAGGGGAGGGGGTGTAGTGCCCACTTTCCTTTAGCACCTTTTATTACTGATCTTGATACTTTAGACTATGACAGATATTTTAATAGTTTGATTTAGTATGGTGTTGGATGTCAGATCCTGGATTATTGTTGAATCTAATTATATATAATGCATGGTGATTATTAGAGACACTCATATGTGGATGATGATATACTATTGGCATGGATCTTTAATGGAAATTATTAGGACATGTGATTTTGGATATTATGAATAAACCTAGAAAGGGAAAATTATTTGATGATGACATAGTTGTCGATATAAATTGTAAATGATTTTGTTGATTGCCTTTATGACTGTTGTGATTCATATGTATAGATGATTTCATGATTATATTATATATTCATTTTGGAAGTTCTAATATGGCCATGAGGCCATAGGAGGTATTTGTGTTTTGCAGGTTTAAAAATATCACAACAAAACATCGGGGGATCGGAGACCAACCAAAATGGAATTCTAGGTGAATTCAACACGGTCACCATGGCAACTTTTTTTGTGTGTGTGTGTGTGTGTTTTATTTTGTTAGGGATTCCCATGGGGGGATTATCTTTACATGTGACCATGGGTTTGTGTAATTTATTAATGTGTTTCCTTTTATTATTGTTGTATGTATTTTATTAAGTAGTGTGTTCCTTTCCTTTAAATTAATTAAAATTGTGATGGATTAATGTGGGAATCATATAGTTAAACTTTAAATAAATCAAATTGGGATATGGGAAGTAATTATAAGAGTTGATGGCTGTTGTATTTAATTTTGTAAGAGCTTGTGTAAGTCATATTTGGAGCATGAAATACTCCACCTCCATGGAAATTCGAATTTGACCTTGGGGGCTGGTTTTGGAGACTTGTGGGACAAGTAAAACTTGTCCCATGCCTCTAAATTTATGTTACCAACCATACTTATGGAGGGAGATGTGATTTGTGAATTTTAAATGCATTTTATTCATCATGTTGCTTGTTTTGGATTGCACTCTCTTACATTTTATTAAATAGTTGTCCCTTAAGGTGTGGGATCTTTTGGAGTGTGTAAGTTAATTTGTCATTTCATTTATTGTGCTTGGGAGAATGGAATTTTATCTTTTGTGTTTGAATTTGAGGATGTGTTATGTGGCATCCTACATGGATCCACATCATCCTCTTCTCTCCCTCTTCTATTTAATTCAAACTCTCTTCTTTTTTTGGGTTGTTGAACCTTTTTGCATTCTTCCTTGGGGTGCATTTTCTTGTGAGATATCTAATTTTTTGAAGGAATTTTTGGAGATAGCTTTGCATGCTTGGGGGCTTTTTGTTTTGGAATGTGTTTTGCATGCATCCTTACGCACATTTTTTTTCTATGATTAGAGCTCTTGTTGATTTGGAGGAAATTGGAGAGCATTTGATACTTTGGCATTACTGTTTTGGGACTGTATTTTTTACATTCAAAGCTTGTTATGTGGAGAAAATCCTTCCATGAAGAGGTAGGAGTTTATCTCTTCCTTATTGTTATTTTATTATTGTGTTGTGTGTATGGTGCATGCATTGTTTTATTTGTTGGCTGGTTGGGTAGACTGCCTTAGGAATGGTGTAGGAAAGGCTATGGGGAATTCTTGTGGGGGGCATAAGGGAAATGCCATGGGCATCATAATTTTTTGGAGGGAGTTTTGGGTTTTTGATCCACCATGGAAAATAAAATGCTTGCATTTCTTACTCTTGGGGGGGCATAAGGGAGAAACTTTGGGGGGGCATAAGGAGGGGTTGGGAGATATAAGGTTTATGGGATTGATATGTTATATTGGTGGTATGATTTTGGTGGATGCCCAATTCCCAATTAGGAGGCATAAGTAGCTTCCCTCATAGTCCTTGCTCCTTTGGCTTACAAGATCAAGCCTGAGTTCTATTTTGATATGTGTTAAATGCAGTTGTGATCTATTGTTTGCTTTTGGTGTTGCATTGTGTTTTAAAAAAAAAATGTATGTGAAATACTGCTGTGTGTGGAAGCCAGTTGTTGTCATAGTTCAATTGCACCTTCTATTGTATCTTGGTTGGGGCTCAGGGGAAAATGATGAAGGAATTCTTATCCTTTCATTGGATGTCTTGGTTGGGTGGAGAGCGTTGCCTTTCCCCCTCTTTTGTTGTGATCAACTTGGAGAAAGAGAAAATGTGCATGTTGTTGTCATGGAGCAATGGAAAAATACAGTTTGACCGTCCCTTGTGGAAACACATTCATTTGTAATCCTTTCCCACGTGATGTGGATGAAATTGTAATATGCATTTTGTGAAGAAAGATGTATGTAAATTGATTATGAAGTTATATTTTTGAAATGTGAAAGACACTTACATTCTGCTCTGTACATTGGAAAGAAATAAATTAAATTATTGTTATTGGTTCCCAACATTAAAATATGTAAAGTTTTTTAACTAAAGTAAATAAGAATTGCAAGTTCAGTTCTCATTTGCATTGTTGTGGTAAAATTGAAAATATCAAACTGGGATTGGAATCTTGTTTAAAATGAAAAAATGAAAAAAGAAGAAATGCATGTGTAAGAATTATATTGCATTGTCTCCTTTGAAAGATATTAAATTTGGACATCATATGTTATAATTTAACTTGGAAAATATTTGTTTAGAAACAACTATATGCATTAGAATAGTTTAGAAACTATATGCCACACTTAAATGATAAAATTGACAAATAGATCCTTTAAAAAATTTGATCACTGGCATTGTGACTTTTAAAACTGGTAAATCTAAATAAAATGCACAGTTTGGACCAGAATTTAACAATCAACTTTGAAACCTTAAAATCTAACATGATATACTACTAATGAACTCAAATTGACAAGAAGATTTAAGAGAGTAACTCGAACCATTGTAAATTCGAGCTCAATCTCTTCCTCAACCGTTTTCTGTCAATTGTTGGACAAAATTCCAAATTGGAATCAATTGACCAAAATTGAATTTCCTAAAACACTCTAAACTCTCCCTAGACCAATCCCCCATGTCTGTTTGACATGTTGAGTGAAGGAGGAGATCTAATTTAATCAAAATTGAAAGTTGGAAACTTGCCAGTTGGCTAATTAAAATCCTGCAGATCCTTTTTGTAAAATTGACCCCTTAAAACTTATCAAAATATAAAATTTATGTTTCCTATGTAAAGAGGGCATTGAGAGATTTCCAAAAAGTCCACATTTTCCCAAAACAGAGCTTCCTAGCAAAAGTTATGACACTTTGAAGTTTTTGGGCCTTGGCGGGAAAATTTGGGAAAATATTCCCTAGCGAGCCTGCGGCCCGAAAATTTCCCATTTAAAAATCCTTAGGAAAAATTTCAAAAATTTTGGGCTTGGGGAAAAAAATTTACCTTTTCCTCCACGGCCTGTAGCCAATCAAAGGCTGCCACATGTCCTCACGAGGCAGTAGCGGAGGCATGGCACTTTCTTTGCCCTTAGATTTTTTTGAAATTTTTGGGAAATTTTCTCATTTTGACCCCGCCGGCCGGCCCGCAGCCAATGAGAGCGTGCCACGTGGCACTTTGGGGGTGAAGGTGAGAGGGTGGACCCTTCTTCTTCCTTGGGTTATTTTTTTTGGCCTTGGGAAAATTTGCTAAATTTCTCTTACAACCCACTTCTCTGCCTTCCACTCGAACCTTGTCCTTCCGCGGGTGCATGGAGCTGCGCATCCTTTTTCTTCTCTGTTCCTCCGTCAGGCAGCAAAGTGATAAATTACCCCGCCACTCCACGCCCTCCTTCTCTCTTATCCCCATGGTGATTTATGGCATGCCACATGTCCCTAACGGACCCGTGGGTGCACGAAAGCCAAATTGGCTTTTCTCCCATCAGGTGAAATGCCCCAAACTCTTCCGCCGCCCCGCCCTTCCTTCCCTTGTTGCCGACAACAACTCAGAGGCCGCCACGTGTCCCTAGAGGACCCATGAAGGCATGGGTGCAATTGGGAAATTTCTCTTACACAATGGAAAAGTTTCTAGAGCTGCCCCATGACCTGCCAACCTACCAAAGGGGATTTCCCCTCCTCTTAACATGTGTCCCCCTAGGGGAAAATTTGACCCCTAGACTCCGCTTGCTCATATATTGAGTTTCTAGAGGAGTTAGGAGGACTTCTTTATATCACCGGAAAGGTGAGAAAAATTCCTATCCATTGGGAATGGTTTATGGAAATTTTTGAGGTGTTAAGTATGAGGAAAATATAGTTGAAACTCTAAGCCTGTTAGAGAGTGGGAATGGGAGTAAAAGTACTCCCTAAACCTAACTGAAACTTCTAGCCCTAAGTTTTGGACCTTGTGACCTCTGAGAATTGCTAATAAAACAGAAGTTTGTTCTTGTGGATTTGATTTTTTCTGGAACCTATTAGTTGTAGATGTTTCCTAACAACCTGGTTGTAGACACTCCTAATCAAGTGCTGGGAGTGGGTAAGTGAGACCTTGCGCTGTTGAATTTACTTATGTGTTATTTTCCTCACTGTAATTTAATCCTGCTCATGTCTTTGATCTGGTGGAAATTAAATACCTTGGGTATTTAATTGTTTTGGGTCCCTTAACCCTAAAATGTAATAAGGAAATCTTTAGCTAAAATGTCAATGAAATCAATAATTAAATTAATCCTTAAATAGATTTGAGCTAGGTGTGGACCTATTACCTTTATTGCTTTATAATGTGAAATCAGTAATCATTATAATGGGAAAGGTTATCAGTTGAATTTATTTGTCTTTGAGACTTTGGTTGTCAACTCCTAACACCTTAAAAAAAATTATTCCATAATTTTCTAACTAAACCTAGGTGGTTCATGGTTCTCCACTGGGTTGTTTAACCAGGCATTACAATTTATCATTTAGAAACGTCCAGTTTGGCTAATTTTAAAGCTATTTGGACCAAAAAAAAAAAGATAAAAACGTTAATTTGAAAGGATGATTTAAATATTTTACTATTCAAAATTGATAGGATCGAAAAAAAACTAGATTTAATTAAATCCAATTAATTTAATTAAGATAAAAAAATCTTAATCAAATAATTAAGAAACTTTATGTTTTTAAAAAGAAATCAATTTTAAATTAAATAAAACTAATTTCTATTAATATAAAAAAGCAAAACACCACTTACCGTTAGAGTTATTAATAAAAGGAAAAAAAATTCAATTAAAAAAACTTACGGTGAGAACATATAAAAAGTTGTTTTGTTTTAATTAGAAAGTATTTTAAAAAAATGGAAAGAATTTAAAAAAACTTACCAAAGAGATTATTAAGCTTTTGTTTTGTTTGAAAAAAATAGAAAGTATTTTTAAAAACTTACTATATAGAAAAACGTGAACAAACTTTCCTTAAATAAAAAACTTACCGAAAATGGAGGATCCCGAGAAGGCTCGTGCGCGGGTTTTAAAAGCCCACAAGTAGAGGAAGAAGCATGGGGCTGAGGGAATGGGGGTTGAGAACTTAGGGTACACGGGAATGGGCTGAGCCATGGAAGAGGCCACGATAGGCAAAACAGAGAACAAAGCCACGGCAGGGGGAAGGAGCTCAGAGGGCACACGGGGGAGCAGGTTGAGTGAAGTCCATAATAAGGAGCTCGCAGGGCATGCAGGGGAGCAAACTACCGGGTCACACACAGGAGAAAATCCCACCACACACTAGAAACAGCTCGGCATGGGGCACTTGACTCAGATTAGGAAAAAATACATGAACCAGGGCTCGGCTCGGCCAGAACTTGACAAAGGACATGACCAAGAAATGGGACGGGCACGAGAACTCAAACAAAAAACACACCAAGAACATGAGCCAAAAATGAACATGTACTACAAAACCATGCAAACACAGAAGAGACCAAAAACAGAGATCTAAAAAAACTTCCAGTTTTTAATATTTTTTTTTTAAAAAGCAAGAATAAAATAACCTCTAGTTTTAACTGATCTCTAGATTTAGCTGCAGCCAGCTAAATTTAGCTATAAAACCCCTTAAAGCTTCAGGAATATCTACACATGCACAACAGAACATAGAAAATTGACACACTTTCCAAGAATAATTTATTAATAATGTTAGCAATAATATCCACAAAATAATGATCAAAAACTTGCATGAGCAGTTAAAAAAAACAAAAAACAAGAGTAATCACAACTCAAAAAACGAGTGCACATTTACCCGATCTCAGCTCTGATACCATGAAAGAGTTGACAGATCATATTGAAAAATGTGCACCATGATGAAGTTGCACTCTGATTCAATTGTAATGTCTCCAACGTAATCACAAGGAAGAATCGATCAACAACTGAATAACTTGCGTAATAG